>JAVGWX010000003.1:68917530-69450030 GCA_036924085.1 Ariolimax columbianus
GCAAATACATTGGTCACATCAAGAGACACAACGGTCTCGAGAGAACAGCGATGAAAGGTATGGTGCCAGGCAAAAGAGGAAGGGGTAGACTAAGAAGACGATGGCACAAAGGTATCCAGGAATGCCTGGGTATGACTGTGGTGGAGGCTGGAGTTTTGGCAAGGGAACGAGTTTCTGTAATACAGACTGTGATGGGACCGACGTTCTATAAAGGACATGCTACATGATGATGAATGGATTTCTGCTCACTAAAATACACCTGGCAATGACAAAGCAGACAGACTGATTAAGAAGGGATCGAGTCAAGAACAACAATACACACCAACAACCCTACAAACAGTCAAACAACTACTGAAGACTGCGAACAAGGAGGCCTGGTTGAATAGATGGACTGTGTGGAATACTGGGAGAGAAATCTGCAAACAAATGGCCATCCCAAAACCCAAAACAACATGGACCTCACGAAAAGAAAAGATTAAAGCACCATGTTCCGACTTCACACCCATCACATACAAATGAACAGTCAGTTGAACAGAACCCAACCAGAACATACTCCAGCGTGCTGGCTGTGCACACATCCCTATGAAACTGTTCAGCATCATCTCTGTTATTGTCCCGCGCTTGCCTGTGTTAGGAATGAGCCTCTTCCTCCAATGCCAGACACATGGAACACTTTGTACGAAACTAAACAACTTCTTACAAACATTTGCAGATGCAACTATTAAGCATTGGGTCAAAGGGCAGGAGCCCACAGCCTGCTGGATTAAGAACCACACAATCAACCTGGGTAAAATGCGTCACATCTGACATCATCACACTTGTCGCTGGAAAATGATATTTACTTTGTCTATCCACCTTCAAATGGGGAACAAAGAAGCTAGCCTAGTGAGGCATAAATAACTGACCAGGACGTCACGTCTGGGTCAGGCACAACATACTGACCAGAACGTCGCGTCTGGGTCAGGCACAACATACTGACCAGGACGTCGCGTCTGGGTCAGCCACAACATACTGACCAGGACGTCGCTTCTGGGTCAGGCACAACATACTGACCAAGACCACTTTCTATCTTTCATGTATCGTTCCCCCCTGAAAACAGTTTTTAAAACAGTCTGGCTGAAGCGATGTGGATCGATGTGATCCCCATAGTGGTGAGCTTTGTGTAAATGAACTCAAGCATAGCACAACCTCCTGCAGGATCACGGCTCACCTTCATCAGCACGCTCCGGATTTGCGGAAAGCTACTGTAACCTGCCACGTAACACCATTTTCGGGACGCATTTACGAGTAAAAATATTGAATGTGAGCATTAAACAACAATCCATCTTTCACTCGTTCTTCTGTTCGCTTGGAAGCTGGGTTGCCGGACATTGTAAGATCGCAGGGGAAGCTGATCGGGGTCCATCCTCGTGAGCACTTATGGGTTAAACGCATCCAATGGCGTTGATTCTTCGACTAAACTACAAGACGAATCCGTCTCTTGGAGGTGGTATGCATCGAGACCGGATTAACAAATACTTAACTCTCTTTTTTTATTGTGTTTTCTCTTGTATTTCTGTTGTTTTCTGTGTATATTTTCTATTGTTTGGTATGCTTGTTTTCTGTTGTCTGGTGTGCTTGTTTTCTGTTTTTTGGTGTGCTTGTTTTCTGTTGTCAGGTGTGTTTGTTTTCTGTTGCCTGTTGTATACGTTTTCTGTTGCCTGGTGTATACGTTTTCTGTCATCTGAAATATATGTTTTACTGATGCTTAGTGTATACATATTCTGTTGTCTGATGTGTTTAATTACTGTTGTCTGATGTGTTTAATTTCTTTTGTGTGATGTGTTTAATTTCTTTTGCCTGATGTGTTTAATTTCTGTTGTCTGATGTGCTTAATTTATGTTGTCTGATGTGTTTAATTTCTCTTGTCTGATGTGTTGAATTTCTGTTGTCTGTGTTTAATTTCTCTTGTCTGGTGTGTTTAATTTCTGTTTTCTGATGTATATGTTCTCTGTTATCTGAAATATATATTTTACTGATGCTTATTGTATACGTAATCTGTTGTCTGATATGTTTAATTTCTGATGTCTGATATGTTTAATTTCTGATGTATGACATATATGTTTTATGTTGTACCGTGTGTATGTATTCTCTTGTCTGGTGTACATATTTTGAGTGCGTATTATGTACTTGTCTTTGCGATTGTTGATGTTGTTAAACTAAATTGTTTGTTTTCTAACCTCAAAATTTTCATTTCTCCTGATCGAAGAAGAAATAGAGTTTAAGATACCCGAGTTCGTGTATCAATTAGGGGACTACAAAATTTGGAAGAAATATTTTTGTTTCTCGTCTCAAATGTTAATTACATTGAACGTCCGTCTCTTATTACTGGTTAGTTCTTAAACACTTCTTTACACAACCTTCTGGACAAACACGGTTTCAAAAACGACGTTTCTCTCTTTAAGTGTGTGTGGGGGGGGGGGGGGGGGGCTTTGCTGCTGGCATAGAATCACCACCGAATGGACACACAGGAGTGTCCGACATTTCTTTGCAGACACTGCCACTGCTGGTTGATCAATAAATACACAATAGAAAGGTTAGATTGTTTCCAAAGCTGTGATTCTACAAATCAAAAGAGGAAACCGTTAAATGGCACATGAACACAGAAATGTGATCTTCCGTCCAATAAAATGTAATATGGTGTTTGGTCATTACAGTAAATGTGGACCGCGCAGTCCGCTGAGTGGTCCGCCTGGGTCTTGTTGAAAAACAAAGATAAGAATAGCGTCACAGACCCACAGAGAGCATATCGTAAAAGCATGTCGTTTGACCGACATGATCATCTGTTCCAACAGCATATCGCTCTTCGAAAGGATTGTATCATTACTGTATCATTTGCATACCTTAATTCTGGTATTTCCACCCGCCGACTATGAACAGTCAAACTTCTCATACTCTTTGTCGTTCTTGACTTTTCTCATAACGTTTTCTGTGTAGAGATTGAACAGATAGTGAGAGAATATGCATCCTTGTCGTACTCCCTTGTGCACCTCTAACCAGTACGATGTCTCTCCAGCTATTCTGACCGAATAGGGACTCTACAAATGTGATATTTGTCTTGCATATTTTAGGGGAATACGTACGAACAGTTTGTATGTCGGCCATTGACCACAAAGGTATGTATTCAAATTATCGGAGTTAATTTTCTCTATCGGATGTTAAATAAACACTTAGTCTGTTTTTTGCATGGCGACTAGAGACTAGCACCCTTTATTCCTCTGCTCTTTAAATTGTTCTAGCGGATCTCAACAACAGAATCATCATCATCAAGTGCAGTCTCCGCGTCGGAGGTTGATGGTAACGAATCTTTAGCTGTCTCTGCCCCATGCCAGGTTGGTACACTCAGTCAAACTGTGTCCCGATCACATCTTGATGTTTTCTGTCCATCTGTTCCTCTGCCACCATCTGGTACTCTTTCCCTCCACTTGTCCTTCAATATAGCTTCCAGCACTATGTTTGGCATGACCAAAATATTTTATGTGTATGCTTATTTGTGTCCTTAGAAAGCATCTTCTCCCCCTTAAGTTGTTTCAGAACCTCACTATTTGTTTTCCTATCTTTCCAGGAAACTCGTCCAAGTTTTCTGAATACCCACAATTCAAAAGCTTCAATAAACGCTTCTCCATTTTCTTGGTCATGGCCCAGGTTACTACTCCATTCAATAAAACTGAATACACGTAGCATTTAATTATTCTCATTGTTAAGTTCTGAGATAGCTGCTTGCACAGAAGATGTTGTTGTTGTTATTGTTGTTGAATGCCCACAATGAGTAGGATTACTCTTTTTGTGCGCCCTGAAAAGGACGTTTAGTGGAGGGTTGTTGTAGCTTCTCTTCACATGCCGAGCGCGCTGATGAAGGTGGGCCAGGGTACTCCAGGCGGTTGTGCTATGCTTAGCATCATCTGCGTGTCGCTCACTACTACAGAGATCACGTTGTTCCCTCACCTCGTTAGCCAGGCTGTCATGAAAGCAGCCCGTTTCCAAGTAGGACTACTGGGAAGTCGAGGTAAGGGTCTTGGCCAGTATGTTTTGCCTGATTAGACTTTAGTCTTCAGGACAGAAGAGAGAATTCTAGTACATACATGTGAAGGAGATTGAGAGCGAGAAGAGAAAGAGAAGAGAGAGAGAAGAGAGAGAGAGAGAGAGAGAGAGCGAGTAGAGCGAGAAAAAGAAGAGAGAGAAAGAGAAGAGAGAAAGAGAAGAGAGAGAAAGAGAAGAGAGAGAAAGAGAAGAGAGAAAGAGAAGAGAGAGAAAGAGAAGAGAGAGAAAGAGAAGAGAGAAAGAGAAGAGAGAGAAAGAGAAGAGAGAGAAAGAGAAGAGAGAAAGAGAAGAGAGAAAGAGAAGAGAGAGAACGAGAAGAGCGAGAAAGAGAAGAGAGAGAAAGAGAAGAGAGAAAGAGAAGAGAGAGAAAGAGAAGAGAGAGAAAGAGAAGAGAGAAAGAGAAGAGAGAAAGAGAAGAGAGAAAGAGAAGAGAGAGAAAGAAAGAGAAGAGAGAGAAAGAGAAGAGAGAGAAAGAGAAAAGAGAGAAAGAGAAGAGAGAGAAAGAGAAGAGAGAGAAAGAGAAGAGAGAAAGAGAAGAGAGAGAAAGAGAAGAGAGAGAAAGAGAAGAGAGAGAAAGAGAAGAGAGAGAAAGAGAAGAGAGAAAGAGAAGAGAGAAAGAGAAGAGAGAGAAAGAGAAGAGAGAGAAAGAGAAGAGAGAAAGAGAAGAGAGAGAAAGAGAAGAGAGAGAAAGAGAAGAGAGAGAAAGAGAAGAGAGAGAAAGAGAAGAGAGAGAAAGAGAAGAGAGAGAAAGAGAAGAGAGAGAAAGAGAAGAGAGAGAAAGAGAAGAGAGAGAAAGAGAAGAGAGAGAAAGAGAAGAGGGAGAGAGAAAGAGAAGAGAGAAAGAGAAGAGAGAGAAAGAGAAGAGAGAGAAAGAGAGAAAGAGAAGAGAGAGAAAGAGAAGAGAGAAAGAGAAGAGAGAGAAAGAGAAGAGAGAGAAAGAGAAGAGAGAGAAAGAGAAGAGAGAGAAAGAGAAGAGGGAGAGAGAAAGAGAAGAGAGAGAAAGAGAAGAGAGAGAAAGAGAAGAGAGAGAAAGAGAAGAGAGAGAAAGAGAAGAGAGATAAAGAGAAGAGAGAGAAAGAGAAGAGAGAAAGAGAAGAGAGAAAGAGAAGAGAGAGAAAGAGAAGAGAGAGAAAGAGAAGAGAGAAAGAGAAGAGAGAGAAAGAGAAGAGAGAAAGAGAAGAGAGAAAGAGAAGAGAGAGAAAGAGAAGAGAGAGAAAGAGAAGAGAGAGAAAGAGAAGAGAGAAAGAGAAGAGAGAGAAAGAGAAGAGAGAGAAAGAGAAGAGAGAGAAAGAGAAGAGAGAGAAAGAGAAGAGAGAAAGAGAAGAGAGAAAGAGAAGAGAGAGAAAGAGAAGAGAGAGAAAGAGAAGAGAGAAAGAGAAGAGAGAGAAAGAGAAGAGAGAGAAAGAGAAGAGAGAAAGAGAAGAGAGAGAAAGAGAAGAGAGAGAAAGAGAAGAGAGAGAAAGAGAAGAGAGAGAAAGAGAAGAGAGAGAAAGAGAAGAGAGAGAAAGAGAAGAGAGAGAAAGAGAAGAGAGAAAGAGAAGAGAGAGAAAGAGAAGAGAGAGAAAGAGAAGAGAGAGAAAGAGAAGAGAGAGAAAGAGAAGAGAGAAAGAGAAGAGAGAGAAAGAGAAGAGAGAGAAAGAGAAGAGAGAGAAAGAGAAGAGAGAGAAAGAGAAGAGAGAAAGAGAAGAGAGAGAACGAGAAGAGAGAGAAAGAGAAGAGAGAGAAAGAGAAGAGAGAGAAAGAGAAGAGAGAGAAAGAGAAGAGAGAAAGAGAAGAGAGAAAGAGAAGAGAGAGAACGAGAAGAGAGAAAGAGAAGAGAGAGAAAGAGAAGAGAGAAAGAGAAGAGAGAGAAAGAAAGAGAAGAGAGAGAAAGAGAAGAGGGAGAGAGAAAGAGAAGAGAGAGAAAGAGAAGAGAGAGAAAGAGAAGAGAGAGAAAGAGAAGAGAGAGAAAGAGAAGAGAGAGAAAGAGAAGAGAGAGAAAGAGAAGAGAGAGAAAGAGAAGAGAGAAAGAGAAGAGAGAAAGAGAAGAGAGAGAACGAGAAGAGAGAAAGAGAAGAGAGAGAAAGAAAGAGAAGAGAGAGAAAGAGAAGAGAGAGAAAGAGAAGAGAGAGAAAGAGAAGAGAGAGAACGAGAAGAGAGAAAGAGAAGAGAGAGAAAGAGAAGAGAGAGAAAGAGAAGAGAGAGAAAGAAAGAGAAGAGAGAGAAAGAGAAGAGAGAAAGAGAAGAGAGAGAAAGAGAAGAGAGAGAAAGAGAAGAGAGAGAACGAGAAGAGAGAAAGAGAAGAGAGAGAAAGAGAAGAGAGAAAGAGAAGAGAGAGAAAGAAAGAGAAGAGAGAGAAAGAGAAGAGGGAGAAAGAAAGAGAAGAGAGAGAAAGAGAAGAGACTATGCAGTCTCATGAATGAATGAAGCAGAAAAGTAGGTAGAGATTTGCCAGATAAGCAAATATCATGTAAACATCAGAATCGTGTATCCACTCAAAAGGCGCGTGGCATGTTCAAGAAACCATTCAGTCTAATGAAGCTACACCGGATGTCGTCACTCAGCATCAAGTGCCAGATTGTCGTGCACACAAAATATCCCAACAATCACTTAACAGTACCACGCGTCTCAGTATTGTTTAATTATCAAAAATATCCGCGGCAATTTGTAACCCCTGTTTAGAGCTCTCTTTTGATGCCGGCTTGCGGATGTGAAAATGGTGGTTAAAATAAATCTCGATAGCCACGAATAACTCTTGGAATGTTTGTTAATTGTTCGCTCCCTTGTTCCCTGTTTGTGGGGGACGATCTGAAATGGCGGAGCAATAGCCTATGCATCAAGCGGTGCTGTAGAAGCCACTAGAAGTGCATTTCTTTAGCCAGTTGCGAGAGAGAGAGAGAGAGAGAGAGAGAGAGAGAGAGAGAATGGGGAGAGAAAGTGGAGTAGAGGAGTGAGAGAGAGACGAAGAGGAAGAGAGGGAAAGATAGGGAGGAGAAGGAGTGAGGGAGGAAAAGAGAGAATTAGGGAGAGAGAGTGAGGGAGAGGGGAGTGGGAGTGAGAGAGACGGAGAAAGAAGACAGAAGAAGAGGGATGCAGTGAGAAAGAGAGAGGGAGGAAGAGGACGTGAGGGAGGCGAGGGGCATAGAGTGAGGTGAGGGAGGGAGAGGGAGAAGGAAAGAAAGAGCGAGGCTGAGAGAATTAGGTAGAGATACAGAGGGAGAACGAAAAAGACAGGATGAGAGAGAGGAAAGGAGGGCGGAGGGAGGGTAAGAAAAAGATCGAGCATCTATTAGTTTCCCGGAGTACAGTGATGTCGATTCTATATTTAAGGCAAGTACATAAAGGTTGTCCCATAGCATTAACCGTACGTGGTGACTGTCTGGGCAAGCTGCCTGTATTCCTTATTACAACAACTGCTTCTGGTGTACCTCAGTGATGGAAACGAACGATGTAGTGATAGTGCGAGTCGTTTAACAGACACTGCTATCAAAGATGAGGTGTTTGAGACCAGGATTGTACAAGAGGACTTCAAATGAAAATTTGGGTCAAGATGCTGAGCAGCGCATGAGCTGCAGGGGTCAGCGACCCATAGCTGACTGCTAGCGTCAGGGCCATCGAACCAGAGCTGCCAAGACCCTTCAACACCTCCATGCGGTGATCCTGGATAACAGGCTGCAGCAGAGCAGACTGGCAAAGGAGAAGAAATCGAAGAGTGAACGCTAGCCTGGTACTCAAAAAATGCTTCCTAAAGTTGGATGTTGGACCGAAAGGTGCAAATATCGCACTCAAGATGTGAACTACGAAAACGCATTCCGTTCTCTGGACTACATTCTGACACTTAAGCCCTTTCAGATTTTGGTAGCGGGAAATTGAGAACGAACGAAGCCAAGGCAAGCCAAATGAAAACTTTAAAAGTGGGATAGAAATTATAAAAACCATGCGTTTGTATTATAATATTATAACTTGTTAATATCGTTGCTAAGGATGTCAAGAGTGTCCTGTACATGACATCACGTTGCAGGCAAACACCATGACGTCATAATTGCAGTAAAACGGTGGCCGCCCCTTTTTGACATGCACCACAGAGAAGCAGCCTTCTGTTATCTGTGTGTGGCAACTGGGAAATTCTCAAGTAATTTCAGAGCAGACATTGAAATCTGCAGTAGAAGCAATGATAGCAAGATAGTTTTGTTTACAGATGCCATGTCCGTGGTTAAAGCACTTAAAATGCAGCAAAAGACAGACCTAAATGACTTAAGATTAGTACTCTGTCAACTATACCAGCAGTCCACACTCAAAAGAGTCGTGGTACAGTTGGTTCCATCTCACTGTAACATTCAAGGCAACGAGGAGGCAGACAGACTGGCAAAATAAAAGAAGATACAAGGTTACAATAACCAGATCCTAGTGTGACTTTCGAAGAGTTCAAAAGGTTTATTAGGCCAGATACATGGCCAAATGGGAAACAGAACATACTAGCTACACACAAAAATTATACTTATTTTCAGTTGAACAGAAGAGAGCAGGTCGTGGTCTTCAGACTCCGCACAGTCCACAATAGACTGAGGTACCATCTATTAAATAAATTTAAGATATATGCTACGAATGCACTTGTGGTACAGGGAAAATGACCCCTCAACATCTGCTGAAAAATTGCCCGACATACGAGGATCAGAGAAAACACATGTGAGAAAGAGACAAGCTCTGTGGCTGTGTCGACATCCTCAGGATCACTGCTGCTTTCTTCGACCAAATTCAAATTGACGTCAGACAGCGTACGAAGAAGAAGTTATCCATTTCTTTATCAGCGAAGAGATGAAAACTATAGAAATTCATCAGCTAATGAAGGTCATGTACGATGATGCATACCTTAAACTCTAAAGTGTATGAGTGGAGTAGAAAAATTCAAAACGGGTTATGTTACAAACTGTTCACGACCGGGTCAGGCGCGCTGAGTAGTGATCCAAAAGTCGATTACATCCGTTGTGCGTCTCGCAAAAGAAAATCGCCAATTGACTGTGAAATAATTATATGCATCACCGTACTGAAGGTTCATTCGACGATGAATTTCTACAAATTCCCCACCTTTGCTATTTTAAAAAACCGATAACAGAACGTTGCTTCTCTTTGGTGTATGTCAATAGTTGGGCGGTCATCTTTTAACTGCAATTTTGACGTCATGATGTTCGACTGCACTGTGATGGTACGTGCAAGACACTCTTGACATCTTTAACAACCATTTTTACAAGTAACAACACAAAGGCGTGGTTTTTATCGTTCTTTCCACTTTTACGGTTTTCATTAGAAGCTAACCCATTTGAATTAAAGTCTGCAGTTGCCCTTACAAGTTGCCTTTTTGTGTTTACAAATTAGCCATGTATGAAATTACAACAGTGTCGACTAGGCCATGACAATAACTCGAATCGAACCCTTGGTGCCCTTGCTATGAAAGGAGCCCTTAACCACTCTGTTACTCAGCCACTTGTGAAGTTTATGTTAGCAATATATTACCTGGCAAGTGAAGCAAATTTACGTCAAGTGGGCTCCGTAATAGATACGTGCTAAAAGCGTTTGACGATTCTGTTGTTGAATTTCAACATACACAATCGCAGCTTCTACGGTGTTTGAATCAAACTTTTACCAATATCCGAAAACGATCAAAGAAAGTTAAGCTCTCCGCCCAGAGTTTCGGAGGTTTGCCGCGCGACGAATCGCGAAGCTATCCGCCGATATCGACACCTTATCTGAGTGGGTGCATTTACGCGTGGTCACCGAGCCGATTGTTCGGCCTCATCGACGGGAATGTGATTGACTGTTTTGTAAACTTCCTTTGATCAGCGGCGCTGCACCTTATCACTGACTAGGAAACTAATCACCCGGTGTAGAGGAAAACTGGACGCCCAAGTCCGAGATACTGACTGTTTGTGTGAAACTCGTGGTTATAAGCCGGGTTGAATATCCAGAGGGTAAATATTAGTTGACAACTCCGGTATTCCCACGTGAATCCGTTTGGTCCTTAGTAGCGAACAAAGAAGAGCACCACTGAACATTTTCTTGCTCTTCTTCTTTGTTTGGCTTCTATTTCGTTCTCTGTCAGACGTGGACTTTATTTGCTCAAAGAATGCAACGTTCATCCACAGGCTCTAGACACTGCCATAAGGCTTGTCTAATATCGGCACTGGTGATGGCCACATGTGTTTTCTCTCGCAGCAGATGTTCAGAGGTCATTTTTCCTGTACCACAGGTAAACCGTCAGTAGCACATATCTTCAGTTTATTTAATAGATGGTACCTCAGTTTGTTGTGACCCGTGCTTAGTCCGAATACCATTACCTGCTCTACTCTGTTCAACTGGTAATAGGCCCCATTGCCTTTGTAACCAGTATGCTTCGTTTCCCATTTGTCCCTGTATCTGGCCCTAATAAACCTGTTCGACTCTTCGTAAGTCAGACTTGAATCTGGTTGTGGTAACCTTTCACCTTCCGTTGCCAGTCTTTCTGTCTCCTCGTTGCCTTGGATGTTAAAGTGGGATAGGACCCACTGAACAACGACACGTATGGGTTTAGGCTGCTGATACTGTACAATTTGGGTAGCGGTGTGGCTAGAGCGATTGCTTCTGACAGCAAGTGTGTCATCTTTAAATCTTTGATCAGGACACACTGTAATGCACTAAGCTGTCAATGAGGAGCAGTCTTACAGCAATGAGCGGATTTGGTCACGCCACGATTAAAACATTAGTGACCTAGTTTAATTTTGCTTTGCCGTTTGCATACATACATACATACATACATATATACATACATATATACGTACATACATACATACATACATACATACATACATACATACACACATATGACACACATATGGTACACACTCCAGAACGTATCCTATGGGAGGAAAGGACAGCAGTACTGTACCACCATACGTGTCACAATAGACAGATAAACGGAGAGCAGGTCATGTATTTAGAAACATTAGCAGGTAAACCTAATCCACGCTTCCTTCTTCTTCTTCTTCTTCTTCTTCGTACGCTGTCAGACGTCAACCTTTATTTTTTCGAAAAAAGCAGCGGTCATCCTGAGGCTGTCGACACTGCCATAGAGCTTGTTTAGTGTTGCCACTGGTGATGGCCACGTCTGCTTTTTCTGATCCTCGTATGTCGGGCAGTTTTACAGCAGATGTTCAGCGGTCAATTTCCCAGTACCGCACGATCCACGCTTCCAACAGCAAACAAGGTACTTTAGTGCATACTATCAGCAAGGACCCGCTTTCCGTGGTAGTATTACACATCCGAAGTAACGAAATGAAGTTATTGTATTCTGTACTCTCTCCCTATGTTTGCCATAATTCGCAACCACAACCTGTTTTACTTTTTAATTTGTATCAATTTCTACCTTTTCAAACTCTATGTCGAATCATCTGGTATCCGTTGTTCATTGTTATTGGCCCACCTGGAATAGCGTCAAAATAAGCTACATATCCTAAAAGTTACTTAACTCAATGTCTTTATACTGGTTTAGAAGACTTTGCAGAGTCTGTATACAACCAGTTTCATGTACATTTCCTTGTCCTAAAACCTATGCGTATCCAATATATTCTCAAATGCATTAATTGCCCCTGCCTCCACTACTTCCTGTGGCAATGCATTTCAAGCACGCATCACTCTCTGACTAAAAAAATATTTCCTAATATCTAATCTAGACCTCTCTTTAGTTAATTTGTAGCTATGCCCTCTTCTTGGTTGTATTTTAAAGAAAAAAATTGTTTTAGTCTAATTTATCCGTTCCTTTGATTTTCTTATAGACCTGTATTTAGTCACCTCGAATTCTTTTCATTTCTAGACACCGTAAGCCGGTATTTCAAAGTCATAGCTGTAATTCTGGAATCCCATTATGAGCTTTGTCGTTTTTGTGTATCCTTTCCAGCACGTTTATACCCCCTCTACGATAAGGACTCCACACCTGTACACAGTACTTCAATCTAGGTCTAACTATTGCTATATATAATTTGACTATCATTTCTTTGCTCTTATGTTTAATATTTATTGTTATCATACCTAACATTGTATTTGCCTTTTTCACTGCTACCTGGACTTGCTAACTCACTTTACCTGTATGCTCTATTATAGCCCCTAGGTCCTTGTTACTTAGTAACATTTAAAATCATATTTTCGTTTGTGTTACTATTAGAATTAGATCATTCGGTCAATACGGTTGCAAAAATTCCCAAATTATGATGACTAGAGATATTACATATGGCCATCACAAGTTCCATATATATAACATTTCTTCAGGAGATATGTAATGGGGAGAGGAAAGCTAACATAAATATGGTCTATTAACAGAATATGCCTTTTTAAAGTTAGTTGTAGGAAGGAAGATTGACGTCTGGTCAAGTAAAATATACTGATCAGACATGTTAGCTAGAGTCAGTTAAAATATACTGTCCAAGAACCTCACCTCGGCATTCTAGTAGCCCTCCCTGGAAACGGGTTGTCTTAATGGCAGCCTGGCTAAAGAGGGGATCGATGTGATCCCCGTAGTAGTGAGCGACATGCAGATGACGCCATACATAGCACAACCTTTTGTAGGATCCCGATCCACCTTCATAGCACCTTCGGGGTGTGAGGAAAGTTACTGCTACCCGCCACGTAACCTCCTTTTCAGGGCGCTAAAAAGAGTAAACCTTCTCATTGTGGGCATTCAACAACAACAAAGTTAGTTGTGGAGTCCTTGTGTATGCATAACCTCTGAATGATTACTGCTCTTTTAAATCTGTTAATTGTGGGGACGACGCGGGCTAGTGGTTAAGTGGCACGTCTCACAACCAAAAAGGTCTGGGTTCGATTCCCATCCCAGCACCGGCCGTTACCCCGGGGAAGCAAACCCTTAGAAAATGCAGGGAGAGCAGACCTTTACATATAATGCATGCTGAAGTCAGATACACTGGGCCGACAGGCGCAAAAATAAAAACCACAGTGCAACGCGCACCCGTCTTGGGGAATAGAGAAATAAGGCGAACGCATAAACAATAAAAACATGTTTATAGAAACCTTCAAAATGTGGTTGATAACCAATTAGAAAATGAACAATAGGTAGCAGAAGGGAAGGACAAAGAAGATAGAAGAAACAATATTAGTAAAAAAAAATATTTAAACGAGAAGACAAAAAACAAATAGAAAAAGAATCAAAACTACACGAATGAATATAACAGGAAGAAGAATATCAAGAAAACACCGTTGACAGTGATGATGAAAAGGAAGAGGAAGTGGAAGAAGAAGATAAAAGAGAAGAAGAAGCAGCACAGAAACAGGGAGAACAATAACAAAAAAGACGAAGGAAAGAAAAAAAAGGAAGAAGAAGAAGAAGAAAAAGAAGAAGGAGAAAAAGGAGAATGAGAAAAGAAAAAAGAAAAGAATAAGGGAAAGTATAAGAGGAAGCAGAAAAATAGGAAGGAAGAAGAAGTGGAAGAAGAAGTAGAGAAATAAAAAGAAAAACAAGAAGAAGAAAAAGGAGGAGGAGGATGAGAAGAAGAAGAGGAAGAAGAAGAAAAAGAAGAAGAAGAAGAAGAAGAAGAAAAAGAAGAAGAAGTAGTAGAAGAAGAAGAAGAAGAAGAAGAAGAAGATAAAGAAGAAGAAGAAGAAGAAGAAGAAGAAGAAGATACAGAAGAAGAGAAGAAGAAAATAAGAAGAAAAAGGAAATGAGAAAGAAGAAGAACGAAACAAGAAATGGAAATAAAAGGACAAGATGAAGCAGTAGAACAAACAACCTGGAAAACGATACATGTGTGGGTGCTAGCTATTTACACTCCCTAGCTATTTCCTACAATTAGGGGCGCTCCATTACAAAGGGAATTGCGTGGGAGGAAGCCTCATTCCATTTATATACTTCCATAATTTGGCAAAACGTGGCCAGCTAATGAAACTGGAACACATTCAGTAATCACCAACGTAAACAAGTATTTCACAAGTGTAGGTTAGCTAGTCGGAAGAGGTATGGAAACAATGCAACCAGGGATTCTTAACCGTTTTGTGGAATGGTTCCTTAACATATATTCCCAATTGGCTGTGAGGTGAAGCCAGTGAATTCTTTAGGAATCACCTGCGAAGCATATGCTTTTTTTTAGCAGGCTTTTGAAGCGTTGAACCTCATTGGCAGTCTGGTGAAGTCTGTGAACCTTATTGGCAGTCTGGTGAAGTCTATGAGCCTCATTGGCAGTCTGGTGAAGTCTGTGAACCTCATTGGTAGTCTGGTGAAGTATATGAACCTCATTGGTAGTCTTGTGAAGTCTATGAACCTCATTGGTAGTCTGGTGAAGTCTACAAACCTCACTGGTAATCTTGTGAAGTCTATGAACCTCATCGGTAATCTGGTGAAGTCTATGAACCTCACTGGTAGTCTGGTGACGCCTATAGACCTCATTGGTAATCTGGTGAAGTCTATGAACGTCATTGGTAGTCTGGTGAAGTCTATAGACCTCATTGGCAGTCTGGTGAAGTCTATAGACATCATTGGTAATCTGGTGAAGTCGATGAACCTCATTGGTAGTCTGGTGAAGTCTATATACTTCATTGGCAGTCTGATAAAGTCTATAGACCGCATTGGTAGTCTGGTGAACCTAAAGGACCTCACTGAAAGTCTTATGAAGCATTTGGGCTCCATTGGCAGACTGGTTAAACATATGGACCCCAATGACACTTTGGTGAAGCCTATGCTTTTTTACAGGCTGGTGAAACATACATACCTTACTGGCAGTCTGGTGAAGCTAGCAGACCTCATTGACAGTATGATGAAGCATATGGGCCTCATTGACAGTCTGGTGAAGCTGGTAGACCTCATTGACAGTCTGGTGAAACTAGCGGGACTCATTGACAGTCTGGTGAAGCTATCGGATCCCATTGACAGTCTGGTGAAGCTATTGGACCCCATTGACAGTCTGGTGAAGCTATCGGACCCTATTGACAGTCTGATGAAGCTATCGGACCCCATTGACAGGCTGGTGAAGCTATCGGACCCCATTGACAGTCTGATGAAGCTATCGGACCCCATTCACTATCTGGTGAAGCTATCGGACCCTATTGACAGTCTGATGAAGCTATCGGACCCCATTGACAGTCTGGTGAAGCTATCGGACCCCATTGACAGTCTGATGAAGCATATGGGCATCATTGACAGCCTGGTGAAGCACGTGGGCCTCATTGACCTTCTGGTGAGGCATATAGGCCCCATTGGCATTTCAGCTGAATCGAATCTACCCCATAGGCGGTCCAGCGAAACATATATACCCCATTGGCAATTTGGTTAAGCTTTTGGGCCCTTTTTGACAGTCTGATGAAGCATCCAGCTTTATTCCGGTAAATCCTGCAGACCACTTCGATTTTCTGGTGAAGATAAGTAACGTCTTCGACAGCCTGGGAAAAAACCCGTGGACTGCCTGGTGAAGCCCGTGGACCCCGTCGACTGCCTGGTGAAGTCTTTGACCACTTCGATTATCTGGTGAAGTCTTTGACCACTTCGATTATCTGGTGAAGTCTTTGACCACTTGGATTATCTGGTGAATCCTTTGACTACCGATTATCTGGTGAAACCTTTGACCACTTCGATTATCTGGTGAAACCTTTGATCACTGTGATTTTAGAGTGAAGCCTTTCGACCACTTTGTCATTCTAGTATAGCCAAGACTTCTTTTTTGCAAGATGGTGAAGCCTTTAAACATATGTGTTGCATATTTTGTTTAATTCCCTAACTAAATTACAAGGCTCATCATTCCTATTGTACTATTGTAACGATC
This sequence comes from Ariolimax columbianus, assembly GCA_036924085.1. Classification (NCBI taxonomy): domain Eukaryota; kingdom Metazoa; phylum Mollusca; class Gastropoda; order Stylommatophora; family Arionidae; genus Ariolimax; species Ariolimax columbianus. Next base: position 68,933,382 of record JAVGWX010000003.1, read on the forward strand.
TTCTTGCTTAAGAAGATTTATATTGCCGAGGAATAAAGGCTGTTTGCCCCTACAATTGCTACCCACTGTACAGGCAAGGTTATTATTTGACCGAGGTTTCTAACGTATGTTCTCGTGGTTGGAATACGTACATTCAAACCCCAAATGGGAAACCGAACATACTGGTTACACCAAAAACGATGCCTATTACCAGTTGAACCGAAGAGAGCAGGTCGTTGTCTTCAGACTTCGCACTGGCAACAATAGACTGAAGTACCACCTATTCAACAAATTGAAGATAGGGTGTACCGACGAATGCCCGTGCGGTACTGGTAAAATGACCACTGAACATCTGCTGCAGAACTGCCCGACATACGAGGATCAGAGAGAGCAGATGTGGCCATTACCAGTGGAACTGCAAGACAAGCTCTATGGCAGTGGCGAGAGCCTCAGGATGACCGCGGCTTTTTTCGAAAAAATAAGGGTTACTGTCTGACTGTGTACGCAGAAGAAGAAGAAGATACCCCTTAGTAGGTTGCTCCTTTACATTGAACAAAAACTATCAAAATATACTTTTTTATCATTTTTGCATCTGAAGTTAATAGTGTGTTGTCAACAAAAACGTTTCCAGGAGCGGTCTGCGACATGGATCATGAATTTCTGGCTGCTGTACTTAAGATAAGACTATGAAGTGTGAACACAGGTGCACGGCCAATACGTTTCGATGTGCCAGCAATACCATATGAATATAACGTCGAAATACAAAACAAGTTCGAGGCACTAATGGCAATGCAAGAAAACATGTCTACTGAAGAATTGGTGTCACATGTGAGAGAAGCGCTCATCTCAACAACACAGGTCATTATTCTTAAGAAAGTGCGTAACAAACAGAATTATATTACGGAGGTAACACTGGGACTCGAAGAGGCAAAAAGGACACTGAGACAGGTAGGAACACCGACAAATACAGAAATTGTACAAGAGAGATCAGGAGAAAGATTAGAAAAGATAGAAAACAGCACATAATAGAAACATGAAACAGAATAGAGGAGCTCCAGTGGCAGGGGAAGGAACGTGAAGCATTCAAGGAGATTAGATCTCTGACTGTAGAATTCTGGTTATCTCTACAGGCAATAAATGACAGAAACAGAGCAACTATGATAGAAAGATGGGTGGAATACTGCAGAGAGATGTACGGGGACAACCCAAAAACACGAAGACATGCTAACAAACAATGAAGAAGCAGAAGCAGAACCCACATTGAGCGAAGTTTGAGCAGCGATTGAGGCGCTTAAAAAAGGGAAACCTCAGGCTGTGATGATATACCCGATGAACTGATTCAAGCGGGAGGAGAGGCAAGCATCAGCATATACCCCACAGTCTGCAATAAGATCTGGCACAATACAGAATGGGCTAAAGCATGGAAAACGATCTGTGTACATCCCCATACCTAAGAAAGGAAATCTAAAGTTATGTACAAACTATCGCACTATTGCCTTGATAAGCCACGCCAGCAAGATCTTATTACGTATCATTATGAAAAGAATAGAAAGAAAGCTGGACTATGCAATAAACGAAACGCAAGCAGGGTTCAGGCGTGGAAGAGGCACGACAGACTATGTCTTTAACATTAGAAACATCATCGAGAAAATCAGAGAATTCAACACCGACATATATGACTGTTTTATTAACTATACCAAGGCCTTTGACTGGGTAAAACATCAGCAAATGTGGAATTTTATGAAAGATATGGTCTTCCCAACACATCTGGTTCAACTAATTGAAACCCTCTACAAGAGGCAGCAAACAGTCGTCAGAGTACATGGAGAAACCTTAGATTGGTTTGAGATAAACAAGGGGGTCAGACAGGGCTGCAGTCAAAATAAACGAGGAAAAAACAACATGTACGATATTCTCGCTTTCAAATAAACCACAGAACACCAAAATAAGTCTTAACGGCAAATATCTGCGGCCAAACGACAACCAAAACTACTTGGGAGTCACATTTGATCGGCGCATGACATGGAAAAGTCAGATCAAGAGAAGCCGAATGAGAGCTAGACAAAGAATGGCAATCATGAGGAAACTTGCTGGCACAAGCTGGGGAGCAGACGAAAAAATACTCAATAAACTGTACACTGGAAGAGTGAGACCAGTTGTCGTGTATGGCATTGCGGCATGGACAACAGCAGCAAAGGCGAACTTTGATAAAATTAGCAAACTTCAAAACCAAGCCATGAGAGTTATACAGGAGGCATGAAGTCAACGCCAATTGTAGAACTTGAAAATATTACAAATCTGCAATCCACCACCGACAGAAGAGACTGCAGAGCCCAACAGCAAGCAGGGAAACTCAGAAGACTGACAGACCATCCAATGTATCAGAGACTAAATATATTTGGAAATGGGAAGCTAAAGCGGAGAAACTTTGTAGAAATAGCCAAAGCAAAGTTGAGCGATGAACACCGTAACAATACCAACGCCCATCCCTACTGTACGCAAACCCATATGGAAGCAGCTTATCATTCCGGAGGTGGTAGAAAATATACCAGGTATTGGAAACAAGAACAGCCAGACTGAACAAGAAAGAAGAAACATAACCCTAAGGTACGTAACGGAAAACTACCCAAGCATGGACTGGACCCATGCATACACCGACGATTCTGTAACAAACACAACACAGAACGGAGGGGCAGGGGTATTCCTGAGCCTACCAAATGGTAGAAAAACAACACTGTCAGTGGCAACTGGAAAATTCTCAAGCAATTTCAGAGCGGAGGCAGAGGCACTGAGGGCTGCAGTAAAAGCAATGCTGACCGGCGAAAGCAATGCAAGTCAGATAGTCCTGTTTACAGATGCCCTGACCGTAGTTACAGCACTAAAAAGCCAGAAAATACTGAACTTAATGATTTAAGAGCAGTACTCGGTCAACTATGCCAGCAGGCCGCACCAAAAAGAGTAGTGACACAGTGGGTTCCATCCCACTGTAACATCCAAGGCAACGAGGAGGCAGACAGACTGGCAAAAGAAGATGCAAGACTACCACAACCAGATTCTAGTGTGACCTACGAAGAGTCCAAAAGGTTTATTAGGGCCAGATACATGGCCAAATGGGAAACAGAACATACTGCCTACTCAAAAAATAATGCCTACTACCAGTTGAACAGAAGAGAGCAGGTCGTGGTCTTCAGACTCCGCACAGGCCACAACAGACTGAGGTACCACCTATTCAATAAACTGAAGATAAGTGGCACTGACGAATGCACTTGTGGTACAGGGAAAATGATCGCTGAACATATTCTGCAAAACTGCCCGATATACGAGGACCAGAGAAAGCACATGTGGCCATCACCAGTGGCAACACTAGACAAGCTCTATGGCAGTGTCGACAGCCTCAGGATGACAGCTGCTTTCATCGACAAATACAGGTTGACGTCTGACAGCGTACGAAGAAGAAAAAGACAGGGCTGCATTCTTTCACCATACCTGTTCAACATATATGCGGAAAACATTATCAGGAATATAAAGGAAGAGCCAATTTCTACAGACTTCGATCTTTTCACAATAGGAGAAAAGGAGATACCGGAAATACGATATGCCGACGACAAAATGTTGCTCCCAAATAGCGTCAAGGTCCTAAAACAAATAATTATATCAGTTCAGAAACGTAGTGAAGCCCAGAATCTCTACCTGAATACAAAGAAAACAAAGATAATGACAACTGATAAGAGAAAACTCCAACCTAAAATCCAGATAGCTGGCGAAGAGATTGAAAATGTTTCACATTTTAAATATCTGGGATCAATACTGAACAACAATGGAGACTGTACAAAAGAAGTAAGAAGACGACTGACTATGGCAATGCAGAAGATAAGGAGTATGCAGAACTTATGACATAATACAAACAAAGAACTTAAACTAAAGATCCTAAGAACATGCATTTTTCCTGTGGCAACCGATGGATGTGAAACATGAACGATTACAAAAACAATAAGACCGAAGATCGGTGCTTTTGAAACACGGTGCTACAGAAAAGTCCTGAAAATCTCGTGGACAAAGAAAGAAAGAAACAAATCCATCCGGCAAGACCTGAATGTCGGGGAGAATTGGCTCATAAATGACCTAATGACCCGAAAACGGAGGTTTATTTTGGACACGTCAAACGACACAATGGACTGGAGAGAGCGGTTGTGGAGGGCATGGCTACTGGAAGGAGAAGCAGGGACCGAAGGAGAAGACGGTGGACTCAGGACATCAAGGAGTCGTTGGATTTAACCTTTGGGCAGACCGGAAGACTGGCGAAAGATAGAGTTTCCTACAGACAGGCTGTCATGAGAGCAACGTTCTGCAAACGACATACTACATAATGATGATAATGACGATGAGTTAATTCCTGACATGAACATGTTATTTTTCTACATATGCGCTCTGTCAAATGTGGGACGTTGCTTCTAGAAATTGTACTCAAGATCACAATGGACAGACAGACAGATAGACAGACATACATATAGTTAGACAGATAGACAGACAGGCAGACGGAAATGTAGATAGATAGATAGATAGATAGATAGATAGATAGATAGATAGATAGATAGATAGATAGATAGATAGATAGATAGATAGATAGATAGATAGATAGATAGATAGATAGATAGATAGATAGATAGATAGATAGATAGATAGATAGATAGATAGATGAAGGCTGATGGTTCCTGCTCCGTTCTTTCTGCCGCGTTCTCCGCTCGAACCTAGTAGAAATTTCAAATTTCTGCAGTTTGTGAATTGCTGATTCCTCTATCACAGTGCTTTTCATTCACCATGCTAAACCGTCGCTGTTTGTCCCTATTTAAAAATGTAGACAGTCGTGTTGAGAAAGTCCTCGCCCTGCAGCTGTGAAGGCAGGTCAAGGATGTCCCCGCCCTCTACGCACCACCTGGTTAGGTCAAATAGGACTCAAACATGGGACCTGAGAATCAGGCACTAGTCGTGATCATGGACGGTTGGCGGGACGAACCCTTGTTGCCTAAGTGGACATCCTGTCCACCTACCAATCACCCTAGTGGTCATTTAAATACCTCAAAATATCACTCATCTCTTAATCTAGTATACACATAATTGGTGCTTGTGAACCCAGGATGTCCGCTCTTTGGGTGCCAGAATCACAAGAGTGGACAAGACAGCTGATACACACCATGCCGGTGGGAGGCCTTTACAGCTGTCATCTACTCACGTCTTAGCCAGTCCTTCTGTACCTTCCGATGTAAGTCTGATTCGGTCACTGGCCCCGTTAAAGAGGTCTTAGAGAGACATCTTTAAGCTGCAGTCACTGTTTCTCGCACTGGAGGTTGTTGTTCAAAATGCCGCGCTCTGTTCAGCAGAAACCTGGATTCTCAATCTAGCACGGAAGCCCCAACCAGATATCTTACTGCGCAGCACCGATCCATTGGTATGTATGATGGCATAACTATTATATTATTTACATCCAGCCTTCTATTGCACCCATATCTGCATTTCCAGCCTAGAGTTACGATGACTCTGTGGTAATCTGCCATTCCATCCTTAGTATGAAACTATTCTTCTAAATTAATTATCGTAGCAGCTGTGATCGCTTGTCCAGCGGTTCTCGATGCCTGTGCCATCCACAACACTCCTCTCTTAAATCTTGATCTCTTGATGCCCGAGGTGTTATTGTGCAATGGCTACCGCCTGTGTATAATAACGCCCATATAGCCGTTGGCCGTGGCCAATTTTTTTCTGTATGTCACACAGCAGTCCTAGGATGTAGCGCATCTACAAGGTCGAGATATCTCTAGTGCATCACAGAGCCCGTCGCGTCCCTTTATTCTGGAATGGTTCTAACCGTTCGCACAGCAATCTTGATTTTGTAAGAACACCCTGCCGATGACGGATGTGTCGCACCGAAAGGTGCAAATATCGCAGTAAAGCTGTAAACACAACGCATTCCGTTCTCCGGACTATATCATGCTACTTGCAAAGCCCTGTTCAAGTCTTGATATTGGGATATTGAAAATAAACGTAGAAGAAGAAGAAGCAGAAGAAGAAGAAGAAGAAGAAGAAGAAGAAGAAGAAGAAGAAGAAGAAGAAGAAGAAGAAGAAGAAGAAGAAGAACATCAAGTCGGCAATTCAACAAATGACAATACCAACTGACGGTATAGGATAGAAAGCAATCGTTGTTCCAAGTTTGCCGCCATAGTCTTCAGTGCTCCTAGATCTCACTTGCAGTTCTTTGATCTGACCGGATTAGTGTGTATATATTTGAGGCCACGATGAAAAGTTACTCTGGTAGTTTAAACCTGTCACACCTGTGAATGGCAGACATATCAAAGGTGACAGCTATAGTGGCCAGCATACACTAATTAGGTTGTTCATGGAGCACCTCCGTTATGCAGGCCTAGTAAGGAATGATCTGGGCACTGGAATCGGCATACCAACTCTGACCGTCTCTGACAATCTCCCTGACCCTCTCATGTCTATCTGAGCCAGTCACGTACGTCAGGATGTCATCTGTAAATGTTAGTGTTCGCACCTGCCTCTTGTGTTGAATATTGACCACCTTTATTGATTTGATGTTTAAAAGCACCTTGGGAGCGGAGAACCTAGAGGTAGTGCTGTGCATATTCTCACCGGTTCTGATGTCCAGATGTCAAGGGAGTACACCTATTATGTACATGAAGATAGCTTATATACAGCTAACAAGCCATGGGTTGATTACACACAGCTTCAAACAGCGGAATCAAAAGTCGAAATACCATACCATCTTGTGTATAAAGCGCACACCTTTTACTCATTTTGGACTGCAAAAATCCGGTGCGTATTTTACGCGAGTACTTCTTCGTATTCTTCTTCTGCGTTAGTTCTCAACCTGCGGCTACCAAGTCCTGAACAGGGCTTTGCAAGTAGCAGGATGTAGTACAGATAACGGAATGCGTTGTGTCGCTAATTTACAGATTGACTGCGATACTTGCACCTTTCGGTCCGACACATTTTTCTTCGGCAGCAGATCCGAGTACTAATATCGAATGTAACCTACATTAGAAGGTATGTCGAAATCTGACAGGGACAATGGCGTGAAATTAAATGTGTCATGTAGTTTCTTCTTCTTCTTCTTCTTCTTCTTCTTCTTCTTCTTCTTCTTCTTTTTCTTCTTCTTCTTCTTCTTCTTCTTCTTCTTCTTCTTCTTCGTCTTCTTCTTCGTTCAGCCTCAGATCAAGGTTCCGGTTTCTCTTACAAAGGACACCGTTGTTTGTAAGGCTGTTTCATCTCCATTCAGCTTTTCTCTCATATCTGTCTGACGAGGTCAGTACTGTTCTCTCTTTTACTGCGTGAGCGTGCAGCTTTGCATGATGTGTTCCACGGTCATGGTATGCTCCCCACATGGGCACCTGCCATCTGTCCTAATTCTCATTTTGTTGTAAAGATGCCTCTTGTGTCTGTTATGCCCAGTTCTCAGTCTGAAGATGATGACTAGCTCTTCTCTAGTTAAGCTATAGTAGCTGTCTTCTTTTCGGAAGTCGGTGTGTTGATCAGCCCATTTTACCCTGATGTTGGCTTTAATTATGGTCTTGGTCTCATTATATGTGATACTCAGGTCTGTTTGTGGGGATACTCCTACACTCTTTGCTAGTTTGTCTGCAGCTTAATTGCCTTCAATTTTGCAGTGGGATGGGATCCACTGTATGAATAACCTTTGGTGTTCTGCTGAGAGCTGTATCAGGGAGAACATACATTACTCGAGATCTTCATCCCTGTGTTGTTATAGCGCTGCTAATCCGCACTGAAAAGAGTAGTGGTACAGTGGGTTCCATCCCACTGTAACATCAAAGGCAACGAGGAGGCAGACAGACTGGCAAAAGAAGGTGCAAGACTACCACAACCAGATTCTAGTGTGACCTACGAAGAGTCCAAAAGGTTTATTAGGGCCAGATATATGGCCAAATGGGAAACAGAACATACTGGCTACACAAAAAAGGATGCCTACTACCAGCTGAACAGAAGAGAGCAGGTGGTGGTCTTCAAACTTCGCACAGGCCACAACAGACTGAGGTACCATCTATTCAATAAACTGAAGATAGGTGGCACTGACAAATGCACCTGTGGCACAGGGAAAATGACCGCTGAACATCTGCTGAAAAATTGCCCAACATACGAGGACCAGAGAAAACACATGTGGCCATCACCAGTGGCAACACTAGACAAGCTCTATGGCAGTGTCGACAGTCTCAGGATGACAGCTGCTTTCTTCGAACAAATTCAAGTTGACGTCTGACAGAGTACAAAGAAGAAGAAGAAGAAGAAGAAGTTTTAGTACTGCTAATACTGACGCGGCATCAGTCAGGAATACTATGTTTTCTTGGTGGATATCTTTATCTTGGATTACAAGCTCAGCTTGTGCCTCTGTTTCTGCACGGAAATTATTGGAATATATTCCCGTTGTTAATACTCGAGTTTTTCCTTCTCCATTCCTTACTCTGTAATAGACCCCTCCACCTCCATTGGATGTGGCTTTGTTAGATGAGCCATCTGTATATACGTGTGTCCATGTTTTTGGTGGGTATACTCTCCTAAGATATTCTTCTGTGATAAATTTCCTTTCTGAATCTGTCTCTTCCCTTTTTCCCTAATCCCTCTATGATTTCTACCATCTCTGGGGACGGCTTTTTTCCATGCTGGGGTTTGGGATATGCTTTTTCACTTTAGCTTTTTTCTAGGGAGAGTGAAGACGAGAAAGTTCAAAGTACCTCGCATTTAGGTGCAGTGAACTGAACCTGTATCTCTTTGTTTTTGCACATATTTCAAGTTTTTTTAGTAAATGTTTCTTAAAAGAAAAACTTGAAAATCCTGGAGGAGTATTACACACGATTGTTCATGATACCAGAAAATGTTTGGCTAAATCAAACTTGCGAATTGTACATGAGCGCATATTTTACACGAGTTTTTCCGGAACGGATTTCTTAGCAGCTTGTTTGAAGGTTTGCCAAGTTTTCGAGAAAAAAATAATGTCATTTTAATATGGTGGCATTCAGATTTCGCCACAGGCCACGACAGACCGAGGAATCATGTATTCAATAAATTGGAGGTATGTGTTACTGATGAATGCAACTGTGGTACTAGGAAATTGACCCCTGAACATCTGCTGCAATTGCACGACATACGAGGACTAAAGAAATCATATGTGGGCATCACCAGTGTCGACACTAGGCAAGCTCTATGGCAGTGTCGACAACCTCAGAATGATAAGTTTCTTTGAACAAATTGAAGTCGTCGTCTTACAGCGTACGATGAAGAAGAAGAAGGAAGAAGGAGAAGAATAACAAGAAAACAAGAAGAACAAGAACAAGCAGAAGAAGAAGACGAACAAAAGAACAAGATCTTAAAATGCAGAGCCTACTAAACACGATACACAAGAAAGGTGAGCCAAGATGAAAAAACATTCAAGTTGAGACAGCTTTCTTTAATGTGGGATGACCAGCTCTCATTTCATTTATCTTCTTTCCTTAACAGTTAGCCAGGTACTCTGCTACAACTGGGTCGACATGAACATTTCGAAAACGGAATTCAAACCCGTTGACCTTGCCATGAGAAGCGAGCGCCCTACCACTGTACAGCCCAGAAGCACAAATTTGAGTTACCAGAAAATAAACAAAAATACGAGGCGTGTTCAAATGAAACCGGACCATAATGCACCAAGTAAACATACGTACCATGCGAACAATGACGTCAATTTTGATGTAAACAGCACATACCAACCGTCAAGTTTGCAAACCTTCATTATCCTCCGACTCATAGTTTCCTCAGCAGACCGTTGAAAACATGGTGGGTGTGATACGGAATCCGTCCACAGTTGATCAGCAAGCGGTGATTCGGTTTCTAACAGCTGAAGGATGTCGACCAGTTGACATTCATTGCAGAATGCAGGCAGTGTATGGTGACCAATGTGTGTCGAAGACAACAATGAAGAACTGGACAACGATGTTTAAAGAAGGACGTGAGTTAATGCACCAATATGCGCCTGACCTGGTCTCGGACGTGAGTTAATGCACCAATATGCGCCTGACCTGGTCTCGGAAGATCTTTCGTTAACCCACGTCCTTCTTTAAACATCGTTGTTAAAACGACGTATATAAGTTACTGACAGAAGCCCTTCGTCAGGGGCAAAGAACTAACGAAAACAGCTAACAACCCCCAACGAAAAACAGGACGTTATGTAAAATGTGCGGTTTAGCTGCCACACTTAACTTAAACCACTCGCATCAAATCGTATTTTTCGATGTGAAACTAAATAATCAGACAGAAAGTGGGTGCAACTCCGTGCATGGAATACATTGAATGGCAGTGAATAAAATGGTTCAGAGACCTGATATTAAATCTACAAAACAAAACAAAAAACAAAACCCACAAAGTCATATTGGCTCACTCTACTTAAACTGTCAATAGTACGATATGAATATCAATACATCAAAAACAAAAAGCAATGAATTTATGTAGAACGTACACTTGATATTCATGTGAATGAAACAAAAATAAAGCAGGTACATGAATTTAGGTATTTATGGAACTGTTCTTAATGAGGATGACAGAGTCGACAGAGAGATAGAGACGATAGTGCAGAGGGTAAACGCTGTCACCTACCAACTTTCTCCACTACTAAGAGACCCCAAGATTTCCCTCCAAGCAAAAAAGCAGATTATAAATAATATCTTCATTCCAAACCTGAGCTACCATGGCCATTTAATAAGGCACAGGAACGAAATTTAGCCACCTGCGTAATGCGGTGCATACGAAAGGTCACTAATAACATCAGAAGAAACAGAATCACAAACACTAGTATTCGGAAGAAGGTTGGAACAATTCCCTGCCTACAGTACATCGAGCAGCAGACAATGCATTGGCTTAGCTACATTGTGACAATGCAGGCAGACCATATTGTTCATGCAACCTTTTACATGAGAACATCAGGAAGAAGGGCTAGAGGTAGACGGAGAAAAAGGTGGATAGACAGCGTAAACGAGACCTGCAGTAAAATCGGGAAACATGTTACATGGACCACGAGAGAAGCGAAAGACAAATACATACCACGACACTGGGATACAAAGAAAGTGATTCGACAAATGAAGAAGACACCTGGCAAGAATGTAACTAATGTTACCAGACATTAGGGTTGCAGAGCAAGAGGCAGACCACGAAAAGATGGACAGATAGTGTCAGTGAGACACTGAAGAAACACGGAATGACAACAACATCGGCGACAAAGCTGGCACACAACAGAAAACAACACCTCTCCACGATGTATAACGACAAAAGTGGATAGAAGAAGTTGATGATAATTGTTAGTTTATTACATTCGATTTTTGTCGATGACGAAAGTCTAGTTACCGTAATGTTGAATTCATTTTGTTTTTGTCCTTGTGCATTAACTGAGCCATACATATGTTTTATCTACTGAAGTTCTTTTAACGATAATATTTTTTTTAAACATTTATAAGTATGGTCTATGTGCTTTACAGGTAAGTACCTTTTTATATCTTTGTGTTATATATTTACACCTTTTTCTATAAGTCGCTAGCTCACATTGATGTGGTTTGCTGCCCCTGATAAAGACCATTTCGTCGTAATGTATGTTTCATTTCGTGTTTCATCTTATTGCGGTATCTAACCAAACTTATACACTTGTTTTAACACTTTGTGTTAATGCACATTGCCACCGCAGCCCTGCCTTACTCTTGATGATAGTAGCGGCCCTTTGCGGACCACACTCGGAAAACCTCTGAATCAGACGCCCGAGCAGGCGCCACTAATTGACACTAGGGGTTTCCAGTGACTGCGACACTGTTTGACTAAGATTACCAACTGAACCCGCAACCTTACACCTTCCCTGCGCTGGTATGGAATTGTTTAATGTTAGTCTCATTTGTCGCCCCCTGTCGGTACTTCGATACCTGGTCATTGACAAAACACATTAAATATTCGGAGAAAACTGCAATCGATACTAGGCTTAATTGGTCAAAATAATTTGTTAGAATACGTTTGGACAAACAATGTGTTTGATCTCTCGATACCACGGGCAACATTCGAAAGACGTTTGTCAAACCTTTAGTCGTTTGTGTACGATATTAATTGTTACACTCCCACTTGTGATTCATATTAGTGATATTAATCACATATTTCCTAGTAGAAAAAAGGAATGGAAATACGCGTTTCTTAGCAACCCGTTTCAAGATTAGTCAGGTTTTCATGTGAACGGATTGCATCTTAAAATGCAAAGCTTGTTAAATAAGATACATAAGAAAAGTGAACCACGGAGCAGTTGGAGACAAGGTCAGCATGTTCTCGAAACCCAGCCCTTTCAGACTCCGAATGGTGCAGTCTTAACGTCGGTGATTTGGCCTTGTCTACAGAATAAAAGATATATTGGTTGCCACAGCAGTCATAGGAAACATATGATGTTTGTCCATCACATGTTTTGAAAACCACTCGCTTTTTTAGCCGTGTGGACAGTCTTGTTTCTTGCTGTGTCCGCTGAATGGGTGACTTGCGTGGTGATTTGGAATTGAGGAAAAACAACTGCGTCTTTTTGCAACCTCACTTTCTCGTCCCGAGTTACCTTTGGCCAATAGCAAGACAGTATCCAAACGACTGCAGATAGCACAGGATGCAGATTTTGCATCAGAGTTTACTCCTAAAACATTTCTTGAAACAAGCATCCCGCAAGACAGCAGAGAGGGAATGACACATATCTTGTATGTCTTGCCTTCCCATAACCGCAATAGGTCATAGGGACATCACTCAGTGTGTGAATGACGTGTTGGACATCTCTCCCAGGCAATGTGTTCTAGTTCATTATAATCACGTGTCTAAATATTACAGTCACGCCAAAACCGACGCTCTCTGCAGCTAGGGCGAAGAGCACCAATCTCGAGATGTTTAGCAGTGTGCACTAGACCGTGAAAATATGACACATGTTTAACCGTAGTATCCCAGTAAAACCCAGGTATGTGCCTACCACCTCAGAAACAGAGAAGCAAAAAGAAAACTTCAGATTAGGTGGCAAGGGCAGGAACTTGAACACTACACGGCTCCCAAATATCTTGGCGTGAAATTAGACCGCATATTGTCTTACATGACGCACTGCCAAGACACAAAGCGTAAGATACACGTAAGAAATAATATAATCCGAAAACTGACCGACACAACATGAGGGGCACAGCCATCAGTCTTTCGGGCATCTACACTTGGCTTGTGTTTTTCCGTAACTGAATACGCTGCGCAGTCTGTAAAAACTCTGTTCATGCGAAACTAGTTGATACAGCAATAAATGAGGCGGGTTGGATAGTATCATGAGGCGGGTTGGATAGTATCATGAGGCGGGTTGGATAGTATCAGGGTGCCTAAAACCCACCCACATTGATAAAATATACCCTATCATTGGCATAGCACCCCTAGAGGTCCGAAGAAGCGTCGCAGCAGAAACAGAACGAGAAAAACAGGAGCACGAACCAAGGCACCCAATGTTTGGACATCAGGTACAAAACACAAGAGACAAATCCAGACATAGCTTTCTAAAAATAACAAACCCCATACATACAAACCCTGAAAGTCGGCGTATCCAGAGGTGGCATGAATTGGTGTAGGCCCCAGAGATGGACTTTGGGAGGAACCTGTTCCTGGATATCATCTACCATACACAACATGGAAGTCGATGAACAGACTCCGAACTGGTGTATCACGGTGCAAGAGGAATATGAAGCGATGGGGATACACAGATGATGACACATGTGATTGCGGCGCAATACAGGACCCAGACCACGTGATGACTTGCCCCAACCTCCAGGAAACATGCAATAGGCGGGACATGCTGGAGGCAAATGACAAGGCAATCCATGAAAACTGGATGCAAGATAAATAATATGGTGCTTGGACACGGAAAGTAAGTAAGTTACCGTAGTATTCATTCATACAGCCGATGTGCCGACCAGAATAACAGGAGGGAAGAAAATGAACGTCAAATGAACGAATTAATCAGTCTAAATGAAAAACAACGACATGTTTCCGTGAACACAAGTGTAAGTCGTCGACTAGTGTGAATTCCAGGCAAATCCGTAGTATGGTGACGTCCATAATCAACTAAAATAATGTTAGACCCACAGGTATTATGGCGCCATCTTAACTGCTCATGTAGCTTGGCTTTGTTCGCTCTCAATCTCCCGCTACAAAACCTTGAACGGGCTTAAGTAGCAGAATGTAGTCCAGAGAACGGAATGCGTTGTGTCGTAGTTTACAGCTTGACTGCGATATTTTCACCTTTCGGTCCAACACATCCAACTTCAGCAAGCATTTTTTAGTATCGGGTTAGCATTCCCTCTTCGATCCCTTCTCCTTAGCCAGTATGCATTGTTGCATCCTGTTATCCAGGATCACCGCGTAATGTGTAGAAGGGTCTTGACAGCTCTGGTTCGCTGGCCCTGACCGTAGCAGTCAGCTATGGGTCACTGACCACTGCAGCTCATGCGCTGCTCAGTATCTTGACCCCAGCTGCTCAAATAACCAAGGAAGCAGTTAGCCAAGAACCAAGATGCCAAGACGACCAAAAGTCTGCTAAGATATTTTCTTCATGCCCTGTACACCACGTGAGACATTCTGTTTCCAATGGTCGGCCACGTAGATTGCCTTGCTGTCCCCCCTCAACATGTCATCCATATTGCAGTTGCATGTTTCCAGAAGGTTTGGGCGCATCATCAGTTGGTCTGGGTCTTGTGTTCATCCACAGTAGCATGTCTCATCTGTATATCCATCTCTTTATGTTCTTCTGGCATCGTGATACACCAGTTCGGAGTCTATTGAGTGACGTCCATGTTGCGTTTGGCAAGTGGTGTCCAGGTGGAAGCTCTTCTCCCAGTTCGATCTAAGGAACCTGCGTCAGTCCATTCTAATTTTCGATACTGTATTTTCTGGGACTGGTCTCTAGGCTGTGTTGACTATAGGAAACTTCGTCGAGAATTGAGTCTTGTACACTGCTCGTGGTGTCCAAACATATTACTCTTTGTGTTATTTCCTCGTTTCTCTCTTTCATTTTTTCTTGCGACACTCCTTTGTGTCTCAGTTGGCGCTTGGGCTATTATGGTAAACATTTTGTCAGTTGAATTAGGTTTTTAGCCACTCCGTAAGGACCGGTAGTAGTGACAACATAAGATAATCTTTGAAAGACAGTTTATAGAATAGTCTGAGGCTCTTTCTAACAAACCCCTACACCTCCTTGACAAAATAGGAGTGAATAAGTTTTCTTGATCAATGGGTACACTAAGGTTGACGTGGACAGCATCACACCGGCTGCCTTTACTTCTTAGACTTGTTTTTGTATTCAATTGTACTGAGTCTTGACCCTGACTCAATTTCCAATCGAAAAAAACAATCCCTCGCAAATTGAGGTTTGAACGTATATCGCTTGGCTGGACAGCTAGTGCACTAAACACTGTATTACCTCTGCTCCATGTACCGTAATTTCTGGTAAATCAAGATTCAAGTGCTCTTCAAGTGTCAGTCGTTAACTGGGGTTCAATATAACCTGTAATTTGGGCAACAAATTAATCAGCCGCAACTTAACTTCGTCAATTTTCACTACCAAAAATCCAGTGGCGTACCTACTGTTCTGTGGACTAGGCATGTCTTGGAGATCCGAAGAAACAGAGGGGAACCCGGAAAGTAACATGTTGTCGCTGACGAGGGCAGCATGGTTGTAAAGTAGTTTGTTTTTAGTTGCAGTGTTGTTGTTATGTTTTTGTTTTATGATTGTGATTATTATTTAATTTTTTTTGTTTGCGTTAAACGAGGCGTCGTTACTACGGAGAGGCCAGGAACTCGTTTCTCGAGAGACGAACTTTCGGAAGCGGGAAGTGGCGGTTGTCCGAATCGTGTAGAAATCAAGCGTTTACTGGTCTGCAGGGAGGTGAAATCGACGTTTGGTCATATTGAAGACGGCTGATGAACTCGAACGTAAAATTTACACCATAAGCTGGTAAACTAGCCAGTGGTAGTTGACAATCAAAAAGAGCACATTTTAAACCGTTGTCCATGCCAAACTTCTAAATATAATTAAATTCCTACTCAAAAGTAACCTGCCATCATACAAAGTCACAATATGTCAATCACTGATTTATCTGCACACTCTGTTGAAAAATATTTTTTAATTAAAGAATCTATACACACGTATGGGTCGAACAAAATCAAACATAAAATAGAACAAAAATATATCAAACATAAATAGAACAAAAGACATCAAATATCAAATTAAACAAAATAGAATCAGATTTAAAATAGAAGAAACAGAAATCGAATATAAAATAGAGAAAAAGGACATCAGATAAAAGGTATGAACAAAGGACATCAAATACAATACGGAGTAAAAGTACATCATATAAAATAGAACAAAACGAGATCAAACATGGGATAAAGCAAATGTACTTCAAATATGAAATAGAGCACAATGTAAACAAATAGAAAAATAGAACAAAAATATTTAAATATAATATAGAGAAAAAGAACATCAGATATAAAATAGAGCAAAAGGCCATCATTTACGAATTAGATTAAAATAGAGCAAACGGATGATAAAATAAAAAAAAGAACTAAAGGAGAACACAGATAAAATAGAGCAAACGGACATTTTATATATATATGAGTAAATCGGCATCAAGTAATACAGGACAAAATGGACATCAAATACAATGTAGGACAGAAGGACATCCAATATAAGAAAGGACAAAATGACATCAAAGGTAATATAGGACAAAAGGACATCAACTATAACATGGGACAAAAGGACATGAAATATAAGATACAACACAAGGACATTAATTATAACATAGGACAAAAGGACATCAATTATAACATGGGACAAAATGGCATCAAATATTAGATAGGACAAAAGGGCATCAATTTTAACTTAAAACAAAAGGACATCAAATATAAGTTAGTTCAAAAGAACATCAATTATAACATGGACAAATGGACATCAATTATAACATGGACAAAAGGACATCAATTATAACATGGACAAAAGGACATCAAATATAACATGGACAAAATGACATCAAATATAACATGGACAAAAGGACATCAAATATAACATAGGACAAAGGGCATCAAATATAACATGGACAAAATGACATCAAATATAACATAGGACAACATGACATCAAATATAACATGGACAAAAGGACATCAAATATAACATAGGACAACATGACATCAAATATAACATAGGACAAAATGACATCAAATATAACATAGGACAAAGGGACATCAAATATAACATAGGACAACATGACATCAAATATAACATGGACAAAAGGACATCAAATATAACATAGGACAACATGACATCAAATATAACATAGGACAAAATGACATCAAATATAACATAGGACAAAGGGACATCAAATATAACATAGGACAACATGACATCAAATATAACATAGGACAAAATGACATCAAATATAACATAGGACAACATGACATCAAATATAACATAGGACAAAATGACATCAAATATAACATAGGACAAAGGGACATCAAATATAACATAGGACAAAATGACATCAAATATAACATAGGACAAAGGGACATCCCTATAAGAGTAGAAAATCTGTGTGCATGTGAAAGTGATGCATACTTGTTTCTGCAGTAATTAGCAGTTTAATTGTCCTTGTTGCCCGATGTTAGCTTTTTAGAAAGCATAGGCACATGACTACAAGGTGATCCCATGATGCGAGGTCTTGGTCTAAGCACTTGATGAACTATTTCAGTGGTAGTTTGTTTAGTAATTGGTGTAATATGAAGATGTTGCTACAGTTAAAAATAGACGATTTGACACTGGAACAAAGTAAGAATTTCTCGTCCTAAAACAAAAAAACAACCTAAGATGGAAGTTGCGATATGGAAACCAGGAAATGCGTAGGGATAGCCAAGTCCGTTGTCACCAACATGTCAAATATTGAAATTCAAATAGGGAAGAATGTATATATTGATGGTTTCTGTAGCTCGCTGGTTGTATACACTCCTGTTCCGTTATTTCCGGTCTCTCTCTCTTTCTCTTTCTCTTTCTATCTCTATCTCTGTACTGTACAGGTCAGGCCAAGTCAGATCAGATCATCCCATAACCGGGGAGGTCGTTGTGGCACACTGTCAGCGGCCACTGCCTGTGCTTCCTCTGGTCAGGTATTGATCCATTTTTTTATGTTGTCTTCCCATATCTTTTTGGGACCTCTTTGTCGTCCGTCTTGCACCTTTCCTTGCAGGATCGTATTTGCAAGACCGTTTGGTCTCGATATGTGACCGTACCCAACGCCTTTCCATCATTTGACCGTTGCCAAGAGGTCTTTAAAGGCTCTATTGCTGTTGTAATTCTTTCTCGTATTTCCTCATTTGTAACTCGGTCTTTGTATGGGACGCTTAGAAGTCTTCGGAAACATCTCATCTCCAAGATGTGTATTTTTCGCTGCGGTGTCATCTGTAAATGTCCATATCTCACAAGGATAGATGAATATTGATAGGACCAATGTAGGCATTAATCTGATGACCCAAGTAAGAGTGCAACGTCTTGCAATCATTGCTGGTTCATCGACTGTAGTGTTGTTATCCAAACGTCGGGGTTGATCAGCCTCAAAATGTCCCATCTATCCATTAGCAACGTCCTAATTGTAGGTTGCCTGTGTCAGTTCTTTCATTCCTACAAACCCCAACATGGCCAGAACAGTAGATCACTCAAGTGAGCGTCGAGGCATTTGTTCACGATCTACATGTCTCAGCCAGCACTTCTGCATCGTCTGAAGCAAGGATTGAGATCCAGAGATAACGAACCTCTTAAAGTGATTTCAGATAACCACTTCAGAGCCGGTCCCTGCCTCGATCTTCATTCTCATACTGGATGTTGTTGTCACATACGGCAAGTCACTTACACATTCAAAATGAGAGTATTGCGGTGCTATCGATACTCGTGTTTAATGTATGGCGTCTACACATGGACAATGAATAGAACTGTAGCTTTTGAAATGTGAATATATAGACGAATAGGGCACATCTCGTGGAATGTAAAGAAATAAATTAGGAAGTTTTGGAGAAACTTGAGACGAAAAGATTATCAGTGAACGAAATTAGAACAGTTCAGATATGTTGGTCACATCAAAAGACATATCAGCTTGCTCAAAAACAATACTGGAAGGAAAGGTGAAGTGTAGACCTGCAAAAGACAAGCAACGATGCAGGTCATTACGTCTTTACTGAACGGAAACTTGGAGAAACGACAACGGAAATGAAGAGACAACTTTAATCGTTCCTCAATAAATGTCTACGGAGGATAATTGGTTAGGATGACAAGACAGGATGAGGAAGGAAGACATACGGGACAGAAGCCAACATATAGGAAAGACATATAGGAAAGACATATGGGAAAGAAGCCAACATATAGGAAAGACATATGGGAAAGAAGCCAACATATAGGAAAGACATATGGGAAAGAAGCCAACATATAGGAAAGACATTTAGGAAAGACATATAGGAAAGACATTTAGGAAAGACATATAGGAAAGACATATAGGAAAGACATATAGGAAAGACATATAGGAAAGACATATAGGAAAGACATATAGGAAAGACATATAGGAAAGACATATGGGAAAGAAGCCAACCATAACCAGTGGAGCAAAAAATCAAACGTAGGGAATGGGGATGGATAGGATATACGCTAGGGAAAGCAAGATCAAACATGAACATGGCCAGACAGGCTCTGACATGGAATCCACAAGGGAAGAGAAAGAGAGATAAACCAAGAAACATATCGGAGAATAGATTTTGAAAATGACCTTTGGTCCCTGGACCTCAACTGGAGAAAAACAGAAAGGACAGCTCAAGATCGAACTTGCTGGAGGCGGGTTGTCAATGGCCTATGCTCCGAACAGAGTGACGGACATTGATTGCTTAAATTAAGATATTTTGGTCATGTCAAAACACAAAACGCCTTGCTGGAAACAATACTGGAATGAAGGAGGAGAAGGTACACATGCTAGATGTAAATAACGCTATAAATAGAAGGGTAACTTCAAAAGATGGACAAGGAAATGCCTGGCATATCATGATCCATGCAAGAAACAGAGGGCGTTGTAGATTCATTGCAGTCTACCTGCGATGTGGAGATGACACTTCAGCTGGACAGAACTGCAGCGGCTGCTAGCTGTTGTTTATTACATATTGTTGGTTCTCGGGGTGGTTGATGTTGTTTGGGAATGCCCATAATGAGTAGGTTACTGTGCACCCTGAAAAGGACGTTACGTGGCGCGTTACGGTAGCTTTCATCACATCCCGAGCGTGCTGATGAAGGTGGACCGGGGTCCTCCAGGCGGTTGTGCTATGCTTAGCTTCATCTGCGTGTCGCTCACTATTAAAGGGATCACGTCGATCCCTTGCCTTGTTAGCCAGGCTGCCATGAAAACAGCCCGTTTCCGGGAAGGACTACGAGAAAGCCAAGGTGAAGGTATTGTCCAGTTTGTTTTGCCTGAACCTGACTAACATGTCTTCCTTCCCGGTCCTCGTAGTAAACGCACGTACCTTTTAACTCCAGAAAAGTCCGTTTGGTTATATTAAGACGTCCTTAATAGCTTTAATCTGGTAGAGCTGTTTGTGTTGAAAAATGACATGTTTGTTAAGTGGGGAAAAACATTGTCATTGTAATACCACAAACTTACAGAACTCAAGTGGAAACAGACAATAATCTGGAAATGAGACAAAACAATAATCAAGCAATCAAAGTTATTCAGCTCCCTTTGGAGCATAACATCACAACAAATACGTGTCAAGTAACCAAGCATTGCCCTGTCTTTATCTATTGAAGTTGATGGGGACATAACATTTCTACAGGATGGGATAGCTAGCCTCTTGTACAAGCCTCCTAGCTCGTTTCTTACGACATGCCTGGCAGGTTACAATGGTAATATTCTTTACTTCTCTTTCGGTCCTCGGTAACACTGGATCAATAATACTGCTAAAAAACGGTTAATGCATATTTGATTCTAACAACTGTGATCTACCAACTATGATTTATTTAAAGGGCTGGAGAATTTAGGTCGCGGGTCCCAACAGTCCTCATACAGTGCAGCATAGATTTTTCCATCTACGATAAGAAAGCTGAAGTTTTCATGAGGTGTGATTCAGTTTTTCTGACTAGAACAGGGCACAACAAATCCATTACGCCATGGCGCCTAAACATTTAACGACAATTATTATATTTTCGCACATTTTTCCTTCCCCATCACGTATCTCCCCCCTCCCCCTACCCCTACCCCTTCCCCTCCCTTCTTCTCAACCCGCCCCCCCCCTCCCCCACTTTCAGTTTTAAATAAAATAAATATTTTCCTGCTAATTTCTTTTACTTCCTGCAACGTTCAAGGTCAGACAGCACACGCCATGTCACGAAGCAGCTAAGGCATATCACGCCTAGTAGATAGTCACGGAAGTCAGTTATAATCTAAAAATAAACTTCAATTTTCATATTTTAAATTCAAATTTTAAAGAACAGTTGACTCACACACCCCGGCATGATGCAAGATAAAAGTGAATCGGACAACCCCGTTGGTGGTGGTCCCCGTGGTCGTTGGCTGTCTCTAGAGTACAAAATTGTTGATGTGTTCCATCGATCGTCCGCTCTACGCAGTAAGTTGCCCGTTCAACGATATTTGACCTTGTCCACGTAACATACTGTATCTTCTACCAGGAACAGAGATGGAACTTCGGAAGGAACCCCCCCCCCCCCCATACCCCCCCCCCTCCCACCCGGACATTATCATCCATACACAACATGGAAGTCGCTGAACAGACTCCTATCTGGTGTATCACGGCGCAAGAAGAATATATAACGATGGGGTTACAGAGACGATGATGGCACATGTGACTGTAGCACAATACATGACCCAGACCTTCTGTTGGCCTGTTCGAGCCTCCAGGAAACATGCAATAGGTGAGACATGCTGGAGATAAATGACAAGGCAGTCCATGCCGCTGAATATTAGATGCATGCTGTATGACGTAGAGCATCGACAAGGGAAGTAAGTTAGTGCCAGGAACAACTGATGCATGTCAGAGTTTGATTCTTAATTCTAGGAACATCATCATCACACAAGGGGGAAACCATAAGTGCTCTGTTCTTAGCCAACCAAGTGAATATACGAGGCGTGCTCAAATGAAACGGGACCTACCTGCAACAAGTGAACATACGTATGATGCGCATGATGACGTCACTTCTGGTGTAAACAGCACATACCAACCGTCAAGTTTGCAAACCTTCATTATCCTCCGACTCATAGTTTCCTCATTAGACCGTTGAAAACATGGCGGGTGTGAAATGGAATCCGTCCAAGGTTAATCAGCAAGCGGTGATTCGGTTTCTAACAGCTAAAGGATGTCGACCAGTTGACATTCATCGCAGAATGCAGGCAGTGTATGGTGATCAGAGTGTATCGAAGACAACAGTGAAGAACTGGTCTACGATGTTTAAAGGAGGATGTGAGTTAACGAAAGATCTTCAGAGACCAGGTCAGAGGCAAATTGTTGCGTCAGAAGATACCATCGCCATAATTAAGGCAGCGATTCGGGTGGACCGTCAACGGAACCTTCGTTCACCAGTTTTGTCACCATACACTGCCTGCATTCTGCGATCAATTTCAACTGGTTGATATCCTTCAGCTATTAGAAACCGAACCACCGTTAGCTGATCAACTCTGGACGGATGCCGTTTCACATCCGCCATGTTTTCAACGGTCTACTGAGGAAACTATTAGTCTGAGGATAATGACATTTTTCAAACTTGACGGTTGGTACGTGCTGTTTACATCAAAAGTGACTTTAATCATGCGCATGGCACGTATGTTCACTTGGTGCAGTTAGGTCCGGTTTCATTTAAAGACCCCTCGTATGATCAGTCATAGTCAGGTGTTGACCCCGTATTCCCGGATCTTCCCAGGCAAGACACACTGCCTCCTCTCTTCCCCAGTCACTCCCATATCTATCATCTTTTGCACACATGTATTTTCCCTGTGTCTCACCCTGTAGAGCATCCACAACTGTTCTTATCAACTGGGCAGGAAGACTAGCGTCTGGTCTGGCAAAATATACTGATCAAACATGTTAGTAAGGTCAAGCACAACATACTAGCCAAGATCATCAATTCGGCAGTCTAGTAGCCCTCCCTGGAAACGGGCTGTTTTCATGGCAGCCTGGATAACAAGGTGAGGGATCGACGTGATCCCCGTAGTAGTGCCGTCCACCACAGCTTGCCCTGCCACCGCATCAACTCCCCCGTTACTCCAGACGCATGTATATCCCAGACAGCAGATCCACGTGACACCCTGCACGCCAGAGTTGTCCAGAAGAGAGGCCCACTCCCCTTCCCAGCATACACCCATGTCTCCCACGAAGCATGCCCTGCTTGTCCAATAGCGAGTGAGAGCTGTGTCGACTTTGTGTGCGCTGGCTATGAACCGAGGTTGCTCTCGAAATAGGCCTTGCTCACGAAGTTTCGACTCCATTTCTGTCGTGACTATATTTCTGCCACATGTCACATTGTATTGTGAAAATAAAGAAGGGAAATGCGCAGGCTCTGGCCGTGGTAGTTGTCCAGCACAGACGTTATGAACCACAAAGTCACCTAGCCGGTACTTGCTTTCAGTATCCAAACACCAAGTGAAGCCCAGCATATGCGACGCAGTCTTGTCAACTCTGGACCAGGTCGTTCTGTATGTAAAAGGTGCTCCACGATCCCTTCTTTATAGCTACGCCTCTGTAAATGTATATAAAATATATATAAGACATTAATTGCAGTATACAACATTGTCAGGTCTATGAGACAGAGAAAGGTTTTAAAAAAATAAGAGATAATTAAATATATACACCCTAAAATATGTTCGAAACGCCAAAATCGGGATTTATTACCTCTCATACAAATGTGCAGCAGTTCAAGATCCATGGCGCCGGCCCTTTCGTTTAGTCAACACCTGAAACGGTTGTCTTCCGTCAATCGAATGGCCCAGTGAAGTTTTATGGTACACCGTCCAGTTATTGTGTGTGTGTGTTGTGTGTGTGTGTGTGTGTGTTTCTGTTTTTTTTTTCTCATTGCATTTATTAACGTTGTGACTATTTATTGTCATTGAATTGTGTTTTTTTTTTGTTAGGACGAAGCTGATGGCTCTATAACGCGCTTTTGTTCTGACATATATAAATATAGTCCTTAGACGTTTCAATATTGTTGTTACTGCTGTTGTTGCTAGTGCCAGTTGTACTTCAGTTTGGTACTTTTTACGACTTTCTTTGGTAGTGGGTTACAGTGGCTCGCCTCACATCCCTAAGCGCACTTCAGAACGACAACTGGTGTCCTACTGGCTGTAGGTTCAGAACCTCTTATTGTATTATCTGTTGGTTTTGTTTCAATTTCTGCATTTTTAGACATGTATATGATGGTCAATTTCTTGTTATTATATGTGTTTTTAAAAACCGAATCAGCACTCGCTGATCAACTCTGGGCGGATTCCGTATCACACCCGCCATGTTTTCAACGGTCTGCCGAGGAAACTATTTGTCGGAGGAGAATTACATTATGCAAACTTGACGGTTGGTATGTGATGTTTACTCCAGAAGTGACGTCATCATGCGCATGGTACGTATGTTTACTTGGTGCAGTTAGGTCTGGCTTTATTTGAACACGCCTCATACAAGTCAAGTGGTCTGCCTAGCCAACCAGAACCTGTCGACCGGCAGTGTAGAACCACAGTCGATAGCAGCATATAAAGTAGATGAATTGTAGACGATGTGTCACAATTAGTTTATGTGAGGGTCTAGCGCACCGACTCCATAAGAGATGCTGTCTTTTCAACTCCCTGATTTCCAGGGACAGATGTAGAATTTGTCGAGCCGAAACGTCCTGAGATAGGCCGAAGAAAACGAGGCGTCATCGATTCAGGGTTGAGTTAATTCTCTCCAATTGTGTCAGTCGGGGGACAGCTGTGTGACTAGGTTTTTACTTAACGTAACTTAACATCATTATACAGGTTTAGAAAACTCTGCAGAGTCTATACAACAATCTAAAAGTAACTATGTGTATTCAATCTATTTGTTATGCATTAACTGATGAAGCCTCCACTATTTCATGTGGTAACGCATTCCAACCACTACCACTCTCTGATTAAAGAAATAGTTCCTGGTATCTAATCTGAACCTTTCTTTAATTATTTTGTGGCTGTGTCCACTTGTTCTGTATATATTTTTTTTTAATCTGTTATATTCTCATTCATTTTATGATATGATGTTGAAGACATGGAATCGCTTCCGATCTCCCTGTAACACCATCCATATCTTGAAGTCATTCAAGTGGCTTGAAATGACACAGAATATACACAGCTGCAACTTGGTTTCCAAGAAGAGCCTCTTCTGAGACCAGAGTGTGCAGAAATGTCATTGATGATGCCGCAAGGTGTTTCCTGCTAGTAATTTCCAAGTCAGAAGTCAGTCTGCTGTCCAGATAGATAAAGACCTTCGTGAGGTTAACGTAATTACCATTGACAGTGATTCCTGTCACAGATTGCCCACTGTAAAGACAACCTTTATCTTTATTCATTATGCAGTCCTAGATGTGAAGCTGATTGTTCTAAGTGCCTAGGGAGTCTGTCAAAGTCTAAAAGTCTGAGCTTTGTGCAAGAATAAAGATAAAACGAAATCAAATATAAACAGAGAAACATCATTTTTTAAAAATAGAATATGAGGACATCAAATATAAAATCGAACAAAAGGTCATCAAATATAAAATAGGACAATATTTAAAATTGAGTAAATGGTCAAATATAAAAATTGAACAAAAGGACATCAAATTTTCATTGAACAAATAAATATCAAATATTGAAAAGCCAAAGGACATGACATATTGATAAAACCAATGGAAATAAAATATTTATTAAATAAAAGAACCTTAACTATTCAAAAAACAATAAGGACACAAATATTGATAAAACAAATAGGACATTATAAACTTCGAGGAAAAGTATTGAAAGTTAGCAACAAACAAACAAATGGGGGCTTAGCTAGGACGGTTATCTCCATTGGCTGAATCTACACAGTCTACTTGGCTTCTAACTGCACTTCTTATTGTCAAGTGTTTGCTGTACCGTTTCACGCGACTTAAAAAATGTCTGTTATTCTCCGGGGCACACGCTATCCCTGAGTGCGAAGTTCGGCGCCGAAAAAAAACACTACATAAATCTGTCCTGACAGAGTCCACAGACAGTGCAATCTCTGAGGAAGAAATATAGTCTACCTAAGAGGGGCTATATTATGTTGTCGAAGTCTGCTTTTTTGGGGTTTGTATAAAACTGACACACTTGATATTTCTTTTCTTTGTCGTCTTGATCAATCGCATGTTACATTGTACTTAAATGAAAGAAATCCCATCACTAAAATTGACCGTGGCAGTAGAGTGGGGTGGTTACAGGCTGGGTCATGCGACAAACAAAACATGGCTGTGTGATAGGAACATAATGGGCATGTCAGAAACACATAGCTGCAATAACAAAAAGATAAAGTTGAACCAACGGACAGTCTCATGTGGATACAGGATTGGAGCTTATATTCAATATACAAAAATATAATGACAATATAATCACCTAATTATGGACTCTTTTAGTCGCTTCTTCTTTTTCTTTGAAGTTGAAGTCTTCTCAAATCACAAATCTGTCTTAGAGAAAATAGGGCTTTTGTGATGTCTTTTACTTTTCTGAAGCTAAACTGTGTGTTACTTAATTGTTTTTCTATTAATAGCTGTATCCTATTTTCCTGTGTTTTTTTTCCCCTTATATGTTACTGGCATGGCTCAAGAGAGATATGCCCCTGTATATTTCAGTCCCTTCTGTTGCCTTTTTTTTTTTTATATGGGGAAGATTATCGTATCAATATTTGCGAGTCTTCTAAAACTTTAATTTAGTTTTGTTGTCCATACCACGCTCATTATTATTATCAACTATTTTACTCCCGTGTCTCAACAGGCTTTATTAGTTTCTTTTGGTATGCAGTCTATTCCTGGTGCCTTGTTCCGTGGGCTCTTTTATTTTAGACCTGCTATGATTGATGGTTCTTCTTTTCTCTAAGTCTTGGTGTGACTATTTCATTCTCAAATCGATCTACCGGATTGAGAAGTTCCTTGAAATATTATTCCCATTTAAGCTTTTGGCAATTTGTGAACAAAGAACAAGGAACAGAACATCGCATTTGTGGACCAAGAAAGAGCATTTGACCGAGTGGATAAAAACTAATTTTGGAAAATCCTTGAACACTGTGGAGATCAAAGACAGTTGTTGGACAATATCACATAAATTCATTTGAGGAAGTATGTTTGCACACAGAGCCATTCAAAAGGCAACATTGGTATACCCAAACAAAAAAACGAAGAAACAGAACGACCACATCTGCGTTAACTCCAAATTTAAACGATCATTATTAGATGTCAGGGTCTACAGTATGGCAGATGATTGCGAAGGTACAGCTGAAGTTGAGGATAAACAGAACGATGTAAGTCAGTAGGCCACGGTACTGTGCACAATACATGAAAGAAGATGATAAGAAAAAAAGGTGTTCCGTAGACCACTCAGGAAAAAGATCAAGCACTGGAGCAGCTAGATGAAGAGGCCGGCATTGAGGATAAATGGGAGCAAGTACAAAGTACATGGAAAACTGCATGCGAGGAAGTGTTGGGAATGAAGAAACGACAACATAAAGAATGTATAACAGCAGAAACAATCAGTAAGACCGAGAAGAGGCCAAATAAGAAAATGGCCGCACTAGATAGTAAAACGAAAGATGCAAAAAGCACAGCACAGAAAGAGTATGTAGAGAGCAACAAGGAGGTTAAACAGAGCATCATGGCGGACAAAAGACGTTAGATGGTCTGGCTGAGTAAGGGGAAGAGACTGCAGGAAAGGCAAATATGAAAGGTCTATATGAAGCTATCAAGAAACTATCGGGAAAGTATCAACAACAAGGTAGACCAATCAAATATAAACTTGGGGAAAAGAATAATAATTTTGAAGAACAAAAGAAAAGATGGGTAGAATACTTTGAAGAGCTTTTGAACAGACCAGCTAAAGATAAACCACCAGACATCCCACCAACAAAGGAGGACCTGCCGATCAACTGGGATAATCCGAGTAAAGAAGAGATTAGAACGGCAATAGAGTTTTTTAAGGAACAGAAAAGCAGCAGGACCTGATAAGATACCACCGGAAGCCATAAAAGCAGATATTGAAACATCTACTAACATGCTCCACAACTTGATAGGCGCCATCTGGGAGCAAGAAACCTTACCAAAAGATTGGAGAGAGGGCTACCTGGTGAAATTGCCTAAGAAGGAAGATTTACAGGAATGCACAAATCATAAAGGAATAATGTTATTATCGGTGCAGGTTAAGGTGTTAAAAAGAGTAATACTAGAAAGGTTGAAAAAGGCAGTGAATAACCAGATAAGGGATGAGCAGACAGGCTTCAAACAGAATAGATCATGCATTGACCAGATAACCAGATAAGGGATGAGCAGACAGGCTTCAGACAGAATAGATCATGCATTGACCAGATAACCAGATAAGCGATGAGCAGACAGGCTTCAGACAGAATAGATCATGCATTGACCAGATAACAAGATAAGGGATGGACAGACAGGCTTCAAACAGAATAGATGATGCATTGACCAGATAACAAGATAAGGGATGGACAGACAGGCTTCAGACAGAATAGATGTTGCATTGACCAGATAACAAGATAAGGGATGAGCAGACAGGCTTCAGACAGAATAGATGATGCATTGACCAGATAACAAGATAAGGGATGGACAGACAGGCTTCAGACAGAATAGATGTTGCATTGACCAGATAACAAGATAAGGGATGGACAGACAGGCTTCAGACAGAATAGATGATGCATTGACCAGATAACAAGATAAGGGATGGACAGACAGGCTTCAGACAGAATAGATCATGCATTGACCAGATAACAAGATAAGGGATGAGCAGACAGGCTTCAGACAGAATAGATCATGCATTGACCAGATAACCAGATAAGCGATGAGCAGACAGGCTTCAGACAGAATAGATCATGCATTGACTAGATAACCACATTGCGGATAATTGTGCTTGTTTTGGCCATTGTTGTCCAATTGCTAGAGGCATATTCCATGATTGGTCTGCTTGCACCAGTGTAGACCTGCTTGAGGATTTGTTTGTTTGCTCCCCATGAAGTACCAGCTATTTGTTTCATTACTGAGAGTCTTTTCATGATCCTTGTCTTGATTTTCTTTATATTTGATTTCAAGGTAAGTCACTCCAAGAAATGTGGGTGTGTCCAACTGGTGTTTTTGTTAGTTTCATATCTTTATTGCTACTGTCTCTTGTTATGGGAGAATGAAAAGAGAGTGGTGGGGGTTTTGGTTTATTGTATTTTCAGTCCCCACTCTTTTGTCCAGTTCTCCACCTTCTCTTCTGTCTATTGGAACATGTATGAGGCTATTGTTGCAAGTTCTATGGCTGCCAATTCAGCGACTGAATCTGCGTGTAGGCTGTTTGAGACATGCTGATGGCAGCATTTAGTGATGTCGTTTATATATCAAGAAGAGAGTAGGTGCTATTACACTTCCCTGTGGCACTCTCTCTCTCTCTCTCAGCCTGACTGACCATAGTTGTCCAATTTAACAGTCGCAGATCTTTGTAAGAGGTAATATTTTATCCATGAGACCATGTTGTTGTTAACTGCCGCTTGGGGATTTTCATCTTCATGCCTTCTCTCTAGACAGTATCAAAGGCATGGGAAAGATAAAAGAAGATTGCTAAAACTTTCTTCTCCTCTTGATT
This sequence comes from Ariolimax columbianus, assembly GCA_036924085.1. NCBI lineage: Eukaryota > Metazoa > Mollusca > Gastropoda > Stylommatophora > Arionidae > Ariolimax > Ariolimax columbianus. The sequence goes on from JAVGWX010000003.1 coordinate 68,963,297, forward strand.
GACGTTTTGCATGTCCTGTGTTAGATATGTTAATTGGTCTTCCGTGTTTCTGTGCTGCCTGTATCCTGCTGGGGCGTGTCGTGAGTTGGTCAGGCTTTCCATCAGTTTCTTCACACAGCGAAAGAGACTGATGGACCTATCGTTGTTAAGATTGTGTTTGTCTTTTCCTGGTTTATGATGAAGTTGAATGTGAACATCCTTCCAGAGTGTCGGAATAGTACCCTCGTGCCAGCTCCAGCTCTGGCTAAAAAAATCCAACAAGGAACCTTTTGCATATGAGGCCGAGGTGTTTGCGGAATTCATTTGTTATACCATCTGCTTCTGGTGCTTTTCTGTCCTTTACTTTCTTAATGTCGTCTTCTAACTCCTGCATGGTGAACGTCACTGCCATGAACTCTGTTGGTTGTTTTTGGTTTGATTTTTTTTTAGAGCTCTGATCTGTGTTCTCACTTTTTTAACTCTTTCTCTTTAAACTAGCATCTTACTTTCTGACTGATAAGTTCTGGCCATTATGTTTGCTGTTTTGCCCGTTACCTTTGATCTGTTGCTCCACTGGCAGACAAACTGGCTAAGAAGGGAGCAAGTCAAGAAAAAAAATACACACCAACAACCCTACAGACAGTCAAACAACTATTGAAGACTGTGAACAAAGACGCCTGGCTGAATAGATGAGAATGGAAAATACTGGGAGAGAATTCTACAAACATATGGCCATCCAAAATCCCAAAGACAACATCAACGTCCTGAAAAGGACAGACCAAAGCACCATTTTTCAACACATACAACTCAACAGCCACTTGAACAGAATCCAACCAGAACATACTCTAGAGTGCCGGCTGTGTACACATCCCTATGAAACTGTTGAAAATCATATTTTTGAATGTCGAGCTCTTGCCGGTGTTAGGAAAGAGCTTCTTCCTCCGAGGCCAGACAAATGGAACACTTTGTACGGAACTAAACAACAACTTACAAACACTTGCAGATACCACTATATGGCATTGGGCCAAAGGGCAAGAGCCCATAGGTGGCTGGATCAATAACCAACCAACCAACCGACCTCCACTGGTTGTTGTTGGCTCTTTTTTCCGATATCTTAATTCCTCACCATTTCTTGCCAGGCTATACCCGCTATCCTCCGTAAACATTGACTGACGAACGACTCAAGTTTTCTCTGTAATGCATTTGCCGTTATCCACGTGTCCCCTCCGTAAAGTTGGAATATATTACCATAACGTCTCCAACACCTCATCCCCACCGCAATATCTGCTAGGTAACTAGCCCAACTTTTATAAAATATATCACGATGGCATTTTTGAAAAGCAAAATATTACAACCCGAGGTCAAGAACTACACCGTACTCTACCTCCGGATTGCGCTAATATTGAAAGTCTCTGTTTATAGAGATCAACTTTGTTCCAGGCATGTAATCCCCATAAGACGCACTGACGCCACACGATACCACTACCACAACAACATACATGACCCAATACTAAGAACACGTATTCGATCTTGCTATTTTAATCCAGTGTACTCAGGATTAAGAAGACGCCTACTTATTTGAGAATCCTGTACTGTTTTGTTTGTTTTGTTCCTAGTTTGTTGCCCTAGAACTAAGGACCCAAATGTTGGGGACTGGGAAACGGAGAGAATTTCAGACACACAAACAGAAATGTTGTGAAGATGTACGACACGAAGCTGATCTCTCAACTTTTCTTCTTCTTCTGTTAATCCCAGCAAAAAGCAAGTTATTAGCTCTGCTATTTTCGTACCCTATAGAAACAAGCTGATAGCGTTACAAGACTGTCTCTGTTCTGGTATCCCCAGAAAGAAAGAAGTAGGCCAAAATACGTATGAATACTGAATTACCTCAACAGAAACCTTTCAAAGTATTGGAACAGAAGTTAGCTGCACTGGAAGATTTTTCATTTACTGCCATGAGATCCTCCACAGTATATAGTTCTTGCATTCTTGGACAGTTATACAAATGTTCAGGGTCTTGAATGGCTTCCCATTCGCAGACATCGTTGTCTGCATATCCCCATCTGTTTAAGTTCGATCTACACTTGGATACTCCTGCTGGTAAATTGTTTAGGGCTGTTCACAAAGGGTATGGTAAATTATGCCCCGTCGCAAGTTCTTCTTGGATCCCCCATCCATTCCTCATTTTATCTTTGACGTCATTTTATGGTGCGATTTTGCTCAGGTGTCTGGTTTGTGAACTGTACCGTTTGAAAGAAACGTTTTCTTGATTTCAGTTGTCTGTCCACCTTCTGGATTGTATCCCAACAGGGGGTGTATCTTATCACAGGACTGCTTTTTCCTTTCGACATCTGACGCAACACACCTCCTGATTTCTAGTGGAACGATGCTAGCGATTGCATAAACTTTTCTCAACGGTGTGGGCTGACGGTACCTTGTTACAATGCGACATGGATTATTTACTGCCACATCCGACATGCCTCGACTGTGCTGACTAGTTCCATACTGGCACAGCGTATTCTGCAACAGTAATGCAATATGCGAGGGCCGATATGTGCAATACCGTTGATAATGCTTCCCATGCAGTGTTTGTTATATGGATATGTTTTACTTATGGATAAGAGAGCTAGAGTCAAATGTGAGGAAAACAGGGTAGAAATGGAATGAACAGGAGCAGTAGGGTTAAGACAGGAGAATTTGGTGTATATTTATTGCAGACGTGCTGCAAAAAGAGCTGAGCGAGTGTGTATTGAATTGTAGATTGAAATTTAGCTGTTCATTCCATAGCGTGGGACCAAGATACGGCCGCGAATAAGCTGACAGCAGCCACCGACTCAAAGCTGACTGCTTGAATCAGGGTCAGCAAACCATAGCTGACTGCTTGTATCAGCGTCAGCAAACCATAGCTGACTGCTTGCATCAGGGTCAGCAAACCATAGCTGACTGCTTGCATCAGGGCCAGCAAACCATAGCTGATTGCTTGCATCAGGGTCAGCAAACCATAGCTGATTGCTTGCATCATGGTCAGCAAACCAAAGCTGATTGCTTGCATCAGGGTCAGCAAACCATAGCTGACTGCTTACATCAGGGTCAGCAAACCATAGCTGATTGCTTGCATCAGCGTCAGCAAACCATAGCTGATTGCTTGCATCAGGGTCAGCAAACCATAGCTGACTAAGACCATGTTCAACACTTACGTGGCAGCCATGAGTGATAGAGATAACAGTGAGAAGGCAAACCTGGTACTCAAACAGCCTGCTGAGATCGGGTGGGCTGGACCTTGTTGTTGACTATGACACAAGGTCAGAATGTCTTTTTCAGGAAGAAGAAGAAGAAGAAGAAGAAGAAGAAGAAGAAGAAGAAGAAGAAGAAGAAGAAGAAGAAGAAATAGAAAAAGAAGAAGAAGAAGGAAAAGAAGAAGAAGAAGAAGAAGAAGGAAAAGAAGAAGAGGAAGAAGGAAGAAGAACAAGAAGAAGAAGAAGAAGAAGAAGAAGAAGAAGAAGAAGAAGAAGAAGAAGAAGAAATATAAAAAGAATCAAAAGAAGGAAAAGAAGAAGAAGAAGAAGAAGAAGAAGAAGAAGAAGAAGAAGAAGAAGAAGAAGAAGAAGAAGAAGAAGAAGAAGAAATATAAAAAGAATCAACAGAAGGAAAAGAAGAAGAAGAAGAAGAAGAAGAAGGAAAAGAAGAAGAAGAGGAATGAAAAGAAGAAGAAGAAGAAGAAGAAGAAGAGGAAGAAGAAGAAGAAGAAGAAGAAGAAGAAGAAGAAGAAGAAGAAGAAGAAGAAGAAGAAGAAGAAGAAGAAGAAGAAGAATATTCTAGGTCAATCTTTCAAGCCTAGAACATTATTCCAACATGAGCCAACTTGTTTATGTGCGCACACTCCATGAGATAGAAGGTCATCAATCCTATGAATATTGCTCTGCACTCATGTTACCCCAATACAGCGCACATTTCATCAGAAAGACAACAAAAGTCTGTGGGTGTGGGTATCCTCGTTGACGATGGACAACTATTGCTATGCCAAATGCTTCAACTGGCTAATCATAACTGGGACCATACGGGTATTACACAGACTATTCTTTTGCTCATGGCGTTGGTGTGGGGTGATCTCTTCGTCAGAATATTGTACCTGACCCACACCTGACCAATTTTGTACCCCGGGACGTTGCAATGAAACAGTAACAACCACCTGAATTATTTGTAAAGACGGCTATCTCTTGTGTCAAATCGTGTCGTCATTTTACAGATTGAGTAAACTGACAACTCTTAAGGAAGTTTTCTCATTGCAAGTTCTACCAAGCTGGTCAGGTCTGTGCTGGTCAGGGTCACACCGCGGTCTTCCTGGTTTGGAAGTTTTAAAACAGTGCTGACACTAATATCTAAGTTAATAACTTATTTTGTCTACAAACAGAGAGATAAATAATTTTGCTTCAGGATGGGCATCTGAAGTACAACGCTCGTATGAATGTCTGTTGGGAAAGCCACAATATGCCATTAGCGAGGCATTTTAAATCAGTAACTACAGCTTCAGCATTGTATGAAAGATTGAAGCAAGGCTACATTTTTGCAATCCTTAAAGACGCCGTCAGACCTGGTGGTCACTGATCACTGTGACAGTTATTTACCAACGATTCTCTGCAGCAGCTTTCGTCCTGAAAAGCACATTGTGACATTGTGTTATAGCGCGGCTGCGATATCTACGCCTGTTGCTGGGATACAGTACTTATCTACAGCATTTTTGGGACCTGGTTGACCCTCTCTCTTCGATTACTATCCTCTTAGCTAGTCTGCATTGGTGCAATGTGCTTCCAGGGCCGGTTGTCGGAGATGGAATACGGTCTTGGTCAGCCATATGAGTCACTTTCTGATGTCAGCCCATCCATTGCTGTGCCTTTAGGTCGCACAAACGATCCAAGATTTAAGCAGCTTAAAGTGGTGTAAGGCAGGGGATACAACCCCGTAAATGCTAATGCTCTAAATTGAACAAAAGAGTTATCTTCCTAATGTCAACGAGTGTCAACATTTTACAATTAGAATATTAGGGAAAATAAATGTGTGAGTGTGTGAGTGTGCGTGTGTGTGTGTGTGTGAGTGTGTGTCTGAGTGTGTCTGTGTGAGTGTGTGCGTGAGTGTGTGTGTTTGAGTGTGTGTTAGTCTGTGTGTGTGTGTGTCAGTGTGTATGTGACTGTATGTGTGTGTGTGTGTGTGTGTGTGAGTGTGTGTGTGAGTGGGTGTGTGTGTGTGTGAGTGTGTTTGTGTAAGTGTGTGTGAGTGTAAGTGTGTGTGTGTGTCAGTGTGTATGTGTGTGTGTGAGTGTGTGTGTGAGTGTGTGTGTGTGTGAGTGTAAGTGTGTGTGTGAGTGTGCGTGTGTGTCAGTGTGTATGTGTGTGGGTGTAAGTGTGTGTGTGAGTGTGTGTGTGAGTGTGTGTGTGTGAGTGTGTGTGTGAGTGTGTGAGTGTAAGTGTGTGTGTATGTGTGGGTATATGTGTGTTTGAGTGTGGGTGTGTATGTGTGTGTGTGTGTATGTGTGTGTGCGTGTGTGTGTGTGTGAGTGTGTGTGTGAGTGTGTGTGTGTGAGTGTGTGTGTGTGAGTATGTGTGTGTGAGTGTGTGTATGTGAGTGTGTAAGTGTGTGTGTGGGTGTGCGTGCGAGTGTGTGTGTGTGTGTGTGTGTGTGTGTGTGAGTGTGTGCGTGTGAGTGTGTGTGTGTGAGTGTGTGTGAGCGTGTGTGTGTGATTGTGTTTGACTGTGTGTGTGTGAGTGTGTGTGTCAGTGTGTGTGTGTTTGTGTTTGTCACTGTGTGTGTGAGTGTGTGTGTGAGTGTGTGTGTGTGTGTGTCAGTGTGTGTGTATGTGTGTTTGTCAGTGTGTGTGTGTATGTGTGTGTGTGTTGTGTCAGTGTGTGTGTTTGTCAGTGTGTGTGTATGTGCGTGTACGTGTGTGTGTGTGTGTATCAGTGTGTGTGTGTGTTTGTTCGTGTGTGTATGTGTGTGTGAGTGTGTGTGTGTTTTGTCAGTGTGTTTGTGTTTGTTAGTGTGTGTGTGTGTGTGTGTGAGTTTTGTTTTGGTTTGTGTTGTGTTGTTTTTTTTTGCGTTCGCCTTATTTCTTTATTCACCAAGGCGGTGTGCGTTGCACTATTTTTTTTATTTTGCGCTTGTCAGCCCAGTGCATCCGACTTCGTCATTCATTTATATGTAAGGATCTGCTTGCTCCTGCATTTTCTAAGGGTTGCTTTCTCGGTGTAACGACCTGTGCTGTGATTGGGGAGCGATCCCAGCACCTTCGGATTGTGAGCCGTGTCACTTAGCCACTAGTCCACGCCGTCCCCTTCCATATATGTATATATGTGCAATTTAGTGCACAGACAAACAGCTGACTGGCACGATGTGTCATTGTATGGCAAAATGGCCGCTTCCTTTTGACTTTCACGTAGGCGATTATGGGTTAGAATTTCGTTACCATTACAATATCAACTGGAACAGCAGCTAACAGAGTGCTTTTTTTTATATTTAAACTGTCAATAGTTCCTTTATGTGTATAGCTTGTACACAGGGCATCCGAGTTTATCGTTCGTCTCCGCAAGTATTAGTTGCTGATCTCACTTCCCAAGAGAACAGGGGACGCTGCAAGCGTGCACGATTCGAACACTTACTGTTTTGATCTTTTGTTTGTTTATTTCTTGAAAGTCAATCACCTTACCTCTCAGCTATAACAATGAAGTTCTTCAGCAGACTTAACCGCTGGTCAGGAATGAAGTATGTTAGAGACTTCAGTACACTAAGCCTCAGGCTCTGGCGTGGCGTGGCCAGTTCCCTTCAGTAGACTTGGCCGCTGATCAGGAATGAAGTGTTAGAGACGTCAGTACACTAAGCCTCAGGTTCTGGCGTGGCGTGGCCAGTTCTGTTCATCACTGCCTGTTCCTTCACTAACCGTAAGTCAGGTACCAATTTATAGCTGGGTTGACTGGAGCTACCCGTAGTGGGATTTAAACCCTGGACCTTTGCCGTGAAAAGCGAATTCTCTACCCCTGCGCTAATCAGCCGCTCTCAGCTATAGCGATCCTATTTCGGCCAATTACCCGAATCCCCATGCAAATTTCTTAACTCAAATTTTTCTGGCGGCGCGGGGCAATCTTCACCTGATGGTCTGGAGTTCGAAGGATTCTATTACTTTGCGTTCTTTTCTGTTGTTAGGTGTGTATTCTTTCCGAGTTCTTAAGGTGACCTTGTCTTTGCGAATGTTGTAGCTAATTTCTTTGCACATCTGCTAATGTGTGCGGGGGAGAGGAAAATAACGCATTGTTAGGCAAAACATTCCGATTGGACAGGTTAAACAGGGTCAGGTAAAATATACTGATCAGACGTGTCAGCCAGGTTCAGGTAAAACATACTGATCGGATATGTTAGGGTCAGGTAAAATATTCGGATCAAGACTCCCATCTCTTCCACATAAATCTCTCTGGAAATAGAATATTTTCGTGGCAGCCTGGCTAACTAGGTGGGGGATTGACGCAATCCCCGATGAAGTGAGGGACACGCAGATGAAGCCAACCATAACACAACCACCTGGCCCAACTCAAATCCATATTCATCAACAATTTCGGAAGGTGAGGAAAACTACTCCAACCCACCATTTAACGCCATATTCAGGGTGCACAGAAAAGTAATTTTACTTATTGTGCGTATTCAACAACAACAACAACAGTTTCCTATTGGGTCTCAACCGAAGCCATCACGAATTGATTCTCCTCATAAAATCTGAACTCCTCGCTTGTGTTTTCCTTTACGAAATATATCAAATATATGCCGTTATACTGACGTCAAACTAGGACTGCATGAGCTGCAGCGGTCAGCGACCCATAGCTGGCTGCTAGCGTCAGAGCCACCAAACAAGAACTGCCAAGACCCTTCTACCCCTCCACACGGTGATCTAGAATAACAGGCTGCAAAAGGGCAGACTGGCTAAGGAAAAGGAATCGAAGAGGGAATGCAACCCGGTACTCAAAAATGTCTACTGAAGTCGAATGTGTTGGACCGAAAGGTGCAATATAGCAGTCAAGCTGTAAACTACGACACAACGCATTCCATTCTTTGGACTACATTCTGCAACTTGCAAAGCCGTTTTCAGGGCTTGGTGGCGAGAGTTTGAGAACGAACGAGCCAAACCAAACTAGAACTAAATAAGGAGTACTCTGGGTGGTGTGAAGTAAAGACTAAAGTGCCACAGGGCTCAGTTTTGGATCAATTTTTATATTAATATTTATAAATGATTTGGACATTGATATTGGATCCATGATTGCAAAATATTCGCCGATGACACAAAACTATGATGTAGTGGCTCATCTAAAGCAGAAGTGGATATGTTGAGGTTGGATGTAGATACAATTCTGTGAGCTATCAAATGAAGTTTAATGTAGATAAATGTACAGTCATCCACATTGGTAAATCAAATATGGAACATAATTACAGAATGGGAGAGAACAATACTAGAATGACAGGAAAGGAAATGGACCTAGGGGTTACAATAGATCATACAGGTAAAGTGAGTGAGCAAGTCCACACAGCAATGAAAAAGACAAATGCAATGTTAGGTAGGATAAAAAATATTAAATATAGGAGCAAGGAAGTGATAGTCAAACTATATAAAGCATTAGTAAGACTTAGATTGGAGTACTGTGTACAGGTGCGGAGTCCGTATCGTAGAGGGGATATCTTCCTCTTCTTCTTCTTACGCTGTCAGACGTCGACCTTTATATTTTCGAAAAAAACAGCGGTCATCCTGAGGCTGTCGACACTGCCATAGAGCTTGTCTAGTGTTGCCACTGGTGATGGCCACATCTGCTCTCTCTGATCCTCGTATGTCGGACAGTTTTGCAGCAAATGTTCAGCGGTTATTTTCCCGGTACCACACGTGCATTCGTCAGTGCCACCTATCTTTAATTTGTTGAATAGGTGGTACCTCAGTCTATTGTGGCCAGTGCGAAATCTGAAGACCACGACCTGCTCTCTTCTGTTCAACTGGTAATAGGCATCGTTTTTTGTGTAGCAAGTATGTTCTGTTTCCCATTTGGTCATGTATCTAGCTCTAATAAGCCGTTTTGACTCTTCGTATGTCACACTAGTATCTGGTTGTGGTAGTCTTGCACCTTCTTTTGCCAGTCTGTCTGCCTCCTCGTTGCCTTGGATGTTGCAGTGGGATGGAACCCACTGTACCACTACTCTTTTTGGTGCGGACTGCTGGCATAGTTGACGGAGTACTGCTCTTAAATCATTAAGTTCAGTATTTGTCTGGCTTTTTAGTGCTGTGACTATGGCCAGGGCATCTGTAAGCAGGACTATATGGCTTTCATTCCTTTTACCTGTCACCATTTCTTCCACTGCCGCCCTCAGTGCCTCTGCCTCCGCTCTGAAATTGTGTATTTTCCAGTAGCGAATGACAGTGTTATTTTTCTGCCCTTTGGTAGGCTCAGGAATGCCCCTGCCCCTCCGTTCTGTGTTGTGTTTGTTACAGAACCGTCGGTATATGCATGGGTCCAGTCCATGCTTGGGTAGTTTTTCGTTATGTACCTCAGGGTTGTATCTCTTCTTTCTTTTTCAGTCTGGCAGTTTTTGTTTCCAATACCTGGTATATTTGTAGAGGAGATATAAACATGCTGGAAAGGATACACAAACGAGCAACAAAGCTGATAGTGGGATTCCAGAATTAAAGTTATGAGGAGAGACTCAGAAAAACCGGCCTACAGTGTCTAGAAAAGACAATAATTTAGGGTGACTAAATACAGGTGCACAAAATAATCAAAGAAATGGATAAATTAGACTATAACAAGTTTTGTTTTTTTCAACAACAACAAAATACAGCCACCTGAAAGAACAAGAGGGCATAGCTACAAAATAACCAAAGGAAGGTCCAGATTAGAAATTAGGAAATATGTTTTTATTTAGAGAGTGGTGAATGCTTGGAATGTACTGCTACGTGAAGCTGTGGAGGCAGGGACAATTAATGCATTTAAGAATAGATTAGATGCACAAAGGTTTTAGAGCAAGAAAATGTAAATGAAACTGGTTGTTTACAGACTCTGCAACCAGTATAAAAACGTTAGGTTAAATTAAATTAAATATGAATATGAAGAAAACCAAGCAAAGAGTCAGTCATGCTTGAAGGTGAGGCATTCACATAGTAGGGAATGACTAAAAGTTTCACTCCAATGTCAAGTCAGTACTCCTTTACGGGGAAATAACTTGCAGAACGACTAAGGCAATACAGAGGAAATTCCAGTCTACTGGGGATAACGAGTATAGACTAACAAGACAAGGTGAGGAATTAAGACTTATGGGAAAGGAGCAACACCAACCTCTGGAGCAATAGATCAAAAGCAGAAAATATGGTTAGCTAAGGCATACGCTACAGAAAACACTATCAAACGATAATCGCTGATGTGGAATCCACAAAAGAAGAAAAATAGAGATAGTACAAGAAACACCCGCAGAAGAGACTGTGAAAATGAACGTTGGTCCCTGTTCCTCAAATGGAGAAAGACAGAAATGGCAGCTCAAATCGATCAAGGTGCTGTATGGTTATCAATGACATCTGTTCAGAAAGGAGTGGCGGACATTGATGAATTGATACCGATACATGTAGCAACCCGATAATTCCGAACTAAGGTAATTATTATTGGTGAGCGAGGCAGTTGTTTGAGCAAACAAGATAAAACATCGGTAACTCGAGTCATGCTCTGAAGAAAAGATGATCGTTGGAGCACATCGCTAGAGTGTGGTACCCCGAGACGTACAAAGACCCCACAACGCGTTGGTCAGACTCCTTTGCATTGCACTGCTTCTACGATACGTCAGATAGAGAACATATTGCCCACTGGAACTTCCTGAACTGCAACTCCTGAAAGAGATCGTTGGAGACGAAGTTGGGACCGGCAGTGGTAGAGCCGCTGCTGGGGTATAGACCATCAAGTAATCAAGTAATTGATTTTGGATATGGCAGGCAGGTATGTGCGTACCTATCCAATATGTTTACCGTTGTTGATTTGAATTGTTAGATGTTTCTATTGGTGTTCTTCTTTGTCCCCGGAGAGGACCTTGTGTTTCTGTTCCGTTTTGGTGTATGGTTACTTGTGTATCTAATAAACAATCTCATCGAACAGCATAGCAAACGGAGGGTGAAAGATATAATTAATTACTGAAATTAAGTAAACATATTTTGGCTGTGTAACAAGACATACCTCTTTGTTTGCAGTTTATACTAGAGGGTAGGGTGTAATACAGTCGTTCAAGAAGCAGACCGAGCTGTAAGTGAACGGATATCATCAGGAAAGGAACTAGAAAAAGACTGACAGATTGCACCATTACGGTAAGAGATAGAGTACACTGGAGATCCATTGAGGTAAGAGATAGAGTACACTGGAGATCCATTGAGGTAAGAGATAGAGTACACTGGAGATCCATTGAGGCAAGAGATAGAGTACACTGGAGATCCATTGAGGCAAGAGATAGAGTACACTGGAGATCCATTGAGGCAAGAGATAGAGTACACTGGAGATCCATTGAGGCAAGAGATAGAGTACACTGGAGATCCATTGAGGCAAGAGATAGAGTACACTGGAGATCCATTGAGGCAAGAGATAGAGTACACTGGAGATCCATTGAGGCAAGAGATAGAGTACACTGGAGATCCATTGCCGCCGACCTTTGATGCAGAGATGGCACTTGAGCTGAACTGAAACATAGACAGTGGTGAGGCTAGGCTTTGCCTCTCAGTTTTGTGAATCGAATCAGAACACAGTAGAGAGTTTGGATTAACAATGCATACTGAAGTATGATGTAAGGTTGGTTGGTTGGTTGGTTGGTTGGTTGCTTGGTTGGTTGGTTGGTTGGTTGCTTGGTTGGTTGGTTGGTTGGTTGGTTGGTTGGTTGGTTGGTTGGTTGGTTGGTTGGTTGGTTGGTTGGTTGGTTGGTTGGTTGATCCAATGATCTATGGTCTCCTGCCCTTTGACCCAAAGTCATAAAGTGGTATCTGAAAGTGTCTGTAAGCTGGTGTTTAGTTCCGTTCAGAGTGTTCCATTTGTCTTGAATCTTTGGAAGAAACCCTTTTCTAACACAGTCAAGTGCCGGACACTCAACAAGATGGTGTTCGACAGTTTCATAGAGATGTGTGCACAGCCGGCACTCTGGAGTATGTTGTGGTTGGATTCTGTTCATGTGAAGGTGTATGTGTTGAGTGCAAGACGGAAAATAGTGCTTTGTTCTCTTCTTTTCAGGAGGTGGATGTTGTCTTCGGGATTTCTTCACAGTCTTCAGTAGTTGTGTAACTGTCTGTGGGGTTTGTTTGGTGTGTATTGCTATTATTGACTTGATCCCTTTTTAGACGGCCTGTCTGCCTTGTCATTGCCATCTGTATTTGAGTTACCAGAGATCCATTGTAGAACTAAGTTTCTCGTCTGTAGCATCGTGGATATTGATTCTGAGTTCGAGGGAGTCAGGCCAGCGCGGATGTGATCTTCCCCGTCTTCTGTCTCGTGGGTACCAGGCTGCTGTTGATGTGCTCCAACGGTTATCAGTTCTTTGAAGCAGGTGACCAGTACAGCGATGCTTTACCTTGTCTGCGTTGGTAACTGCATCCTTCGCCGACGGCATTTGCCGTACGTCGTTGTTGTGAAGACCTTTCAAACGTTGGTTGTGGAGCGTGAGGCCAATCATACATCTCTCGGTGTTGTCTTGAGTCACTCTGAGTTTGAACTCAATTTATTGTGTGAGTGCCCGTGTTTCTACAGCATAACACACTGCAGGTAAAACTGTGGAGTTTAATAGGAAAGCGCACAGACTCTGGTCGTGGAGACTCAAGTGCCGTCTTTATGGACGAGAAAGCATACCCAGTCAGCGCGACGACGTCAAGTAATTTTGGGTTTAGGTAGTTCTGTATGTTCAATTGGCATCCCAGGTAGATATTCTCCTCTACGTCCTCCAGATTCTCGCCATCGAGAATGACTATAGACTATAAATACCGCGAAACCTCGTTAATACGATCCCGGCTCACTGTTTTAAATAACTTTTAGTTTATGTTTCCCAATGTCGAATTTGCATTTATATGGTTCATATGTATGATGATGACGCACTGTCCAGGAGAACGTTTCTTGTTTGTTTGATTTAAGGTTTACCTTTCTAAATTCTACTGGTGAAGGCAATGCCCTTTCAAATTCAGACCGTAGTCTTTTAGGTTAAATCAGGACGGTAACCCGAATGGTCTACTGTAGCATTTACGTATGATATAAACAAGAATAGCACCTCTGAGAGCATATCGTAAGAGGCTATTTATTACCTGTGTGACGTGGCATAACACCGGCTATGGTTTGGTAGTTTGTTAGAGCAGCATAGATGGCGCATAGCAGGCTGCAGGTTTACTTTACTCGAGTGCTTGAATCTATTAAGATGGGCTCGCACATCGGTTAATCACCCTCTGCGGCACATGTCCCAACAAAGCGGAGTAATAATCTGCTCGAGCCTAGCCAGCTAAGCCGGAAATCCTCATCTCGGCTACATCACGCCAGAGCTAGGACCTGCATATGGGCATCCATCACTGTAAAAGTTCAGGTTGACTAAGACTACGATCAGGACGTTTTGACCAGTGTATGTGTGTATATGTTTGTAGTGTGTTCGTATTGGCCAGTGGATGCGAGTGTGTATCTGTTTGTAGTGTGTTCGTATTGACCGGTGTATGGATGTGTGTATCTGTTTGTTGTGTGTTCGTATTGGCCAGTGGATGCGAGTGTGTATCTGTTTGTAGTGTGTTCGTATTGGCCAGTGTATAGATGTGTATCTGTTTGTAGTGTGTTCGTATTGACCGGTGTAAATATGTGTGTATCTGTTTGTAGTGTGTTCGTATTGGCCAGTGGATGCGAGTGTGTATCTTCTTCTTCTTCTTCGTTCGTTCTCAATCTCCCACTACCAAACCCTGAAAGGACTTAAGTAGCAGAATGTAGTCCAGAGAACTGAATGCGTTGTGTTGTAGTTTACAGCTTGACTGTGATATTTGCACCTTTGGGTCCAACACATCCGACTTCAGCAAGCATTTTTTGAAGCATTTCCTCTTCGATCCCTTCTCCTTAGCCAGTCTGCTCTGCTGCAGCCTGTTATCCAGGATCACCGCGTGGAGGTGTAGAAGGGTCTTGGCAGCTCTGGTTCGCTGGTCCTGACGCTAGCAGTCAGCTATGGGTCGCTGACCACTGCAGCTCATGCGCTGCTTAGCATCTTGATCCCGAGTGTGTATCTGTTAGTAGTATGTTCGTATTGGCCAGTGGATGCGAGTGTGTATGATGTATCTGTTTGTAATGTGTTCCGTTATGGTAGTTTTTTGCGGTACAGTAGTTTTGTCAATCCGTTTTGTTCGTGGAGAAGTAGTCGTACTCAGAACAATCCAGGACATGCCCAGTCAAAGTAACAACAAAGTGATTTGAAACTTGTCATGTTTGGATTCTAAACCAAGCTTGCGTTCGATTTATACCTCTACCACACGCGCTCCTCATTGGTTATAAGTTCATTTTCAAAACTAAAACACTTTTAAAAATCTTCTTCGCAGCATAATCGGGCAGCAGCGTTTGAACAGGCTTCCACGCATGTGTATGAACAATGACATACTGACGATCATTGACTTCAAGAAAACTATCCAGCAATTTTCTGCAAAGAATTTCGGAAATGTTTGTGTTGAACTCTCGATTAACGATAAATAATTCTTTGTAATTTCATACTGTGCAATCTCTGTCTGTATGATTTGTCAACTGAGAACTATTTTTGGGGGGATGAAATTTTGGTTTTTAAAATTGAACGATCATTTTTTTATTGTCTGTGTTGATTAATCATTCATGTACAGCATGCTTTTAAATTTAAAAGCACTTATATACCAAAAATGTATCGTTAATTTGTTGTTTTATTCGTGTATATGATTGTGCAGGAAAGGCCGCAGAGCACTGCTTTGCCAAGGGTCCTGTAATGCTGTTAAGCCAGTCATGCTAATTGGAAACCCTTCAGGAAATAGGCACAGGAACACGTGACGAATAACAGTGTTAGAAGAGACCAGCGCAGCTGAGTCTCGAGGGTGGAACTCAAGAATACGACCCACAGTAGATACATGCGGAAAGCATCTGTTGCAGCCTTATGTTTCAAGGTGAACCAATCAGATGGGAGGATCTTCATTGTGAATATCTAGGTATTTACGTCTTAATTCACCCCAAACAGAGTTACCTGGGTTCCCGTCATACTTATTTGACAGATGATGGCTGTAGCAGGACATTCCATTTCGGTCCTAATCCGGTGCTAAAAATAGGTATCCAGTGCTAAAAATATATAACTGTTTGTTTGGGGCGAATTAAAAAGCAAGTACCGATGTCTATTTTCAGGAAATATATTGTCAAAAGACATTCAATAAAGTGTAAAGAAAAATTTAACACACGTCAGTGGCAATCTAGAAAAAAAGATGATTAGAAATTTGAACAAGAAAATGTAATTACAACATAGTAGAGATTGGAACAATAAACTGACACTACAACTTAGTAACGATTTTAACAAGAAACTGAAAGTACAATTTATTAGAGATTTGAACGTTTAATTTTAAGTCTACTACAAATCGTAGGTTATGCTACATAAGAGCATGAATAAAACATGTAGCATATGAATTGCGCACTAGATACAGGTTGCTCAGTCTCTCCCCACGACTGGTTTGTGTATTGCTCATTTATTTAACGGGTTATTCAATCCATACTTATATGTTTCATATGTTTTGCGCACAATATAACGGGTTGCTCAGTATTAGCCCACGACTGGTATGTGTATTGCATCCTGCCATAACGGGTAGCTGTCTCTGTCCACTACAAGTTACGTTGTTTTTTTAATGTAAAATAACAACTACCATGTACTTATTCGTCTAACCACTGCACGATAAAGATTATGTTGGCCTTGGGTTACACATGTGAGATCCCCAAGCCCCCACTAAAAAAATACATTCAACATATTTGCTTTAACGAAATTATAGAAAATATAGATTGATTTATTTTGGGAGCTCCCTAGCTTACATAGGACCAACGGGAGAGCAGGCGTAACGCCTAGTTAGGTAAAACATACTGATAACATTATGTTAGTCAAGGTCAGACGAAGACCCCCATCTCAGTTCCGTGCAGTTCTCACTGAAAATATACTCTTTCACGGCAATCTGGCTAACGAGGTGGGGATCGACGAAGTGATCCGTATGGTGGTGAGTTTACTTAGGAACCCTGCATTGCACTACAGCCAGGAGAACCCCGGTTCATCTTCTCAATTGCGCCTCGGGATGTTAGGAGAACCACTGTAACCCGCCCCTAAAATAAACCATAAGGATTATCTAACTCAAGCTGGGATTAGTAACATCAATAACAGAGGGCTATGTGCGGCAGTTCCCTTAATCTGGCACTTCTTCCGCCTGTGCACTATGCTGCAGAAAAGCCTACGCATGCACAATCTTTACTTGAAAATGCAACATCATTCCTGATGTTCCCTTCCAGCTCTGCCCCACCCTGAAGTTATAATGTCACCAGAGGGCACTTTTAGTGGCATGTCAGACGAGATCTCGACATAGCCTAATCAGCTTTAATTGCTGTCAGAAACCAAACACCTTCTGTCGCCGAGAGGGCGAGAGAGTGCCCCTTCAGCAGGCTATGAGTCTCGGTGTCTTCAGAGGGCGTCTTTTCGTCCCGAACAACGACCTAATCCTAGACTGTCAACCAGGAGGGCTGGTTGTAATCCGAAACTGGGCAACTATTTGGCAAGTGTCACTGGCGGCCCACAGAACACCAATGTCCTGCCATGTTAAGGGTGAAAGTCAACAAAGCTCGCACGAAAATTTGCTGTGCTCATCCGGCAGAAGGCGTGGCATGGTGCAGTGTGGGATAAATCTTTCACGGTGGGCTGCGAGAGTCCAGCGTTAAATCAGTTTACTGTACAATATCTGTAAATGATGGCACGATCTGAGAAATTGTGGGCGAAGAAATCGAGTCACGGTGCTCAAGTGCCATTCTATTAGTGAATGAATCTTCAAGTGTTCCCGCTTCGACGTTTAGGCAAAAAACGCGTGCCTCTTAAGTACAGCAGTGTATACAGTGCCTTACTTAAGCCGACGAGGCCTACCGCAGATCAAACAGGAGCTATTCAGAGCTTGAGCCATCACAAATAAGGGTTTCCATTAGAGATCGTTCAAAATAGAGTTAGAGGCATGCCACTTTGTTTAATTGTTGTCTTTGCGGACGATAACTTGCAATCTATAATTATATTGAAACGTGAATACGAAAGAAATATAGGGTTGAAAGAGGAGTAGGGATAGGTAGATAGGCTGATAGGTAGACAGACAAGCTGATACGGAGATAAATAGAAATAGATAGACATACATCGATAAATAGACTGACAGGCGGATGACAGATCTGACCAGGGGACATAACTATAGACAGACTAATTGGTCGGTTGATTCAGAGATGGAGATAAGATGGATGTGCTTAGATATGTAAGAATGGAAGTTTGTGTGTATATATGTAAGTGTCTATGTATGTAGGTATGTATGTGTGTGTGTGTGTGTACGTACTTTGTTTATGAAGCCCTGTTCAGTTCAGTTCATCTACTTTGTTTATGAAGCCCTGTTCAGTTCAGTTCAGTTCATCCCGTAACCCATCAGGTCGTTGGGGCACACACGAAGACACTCCCAAAAGCCCACGCCATCCCTCTCTGTCTGTCGCCGCCTGACGTATCTCACCGGGATGTAGGCCTGACCACTCAGTGATATTGTCCACCCATCTCTTCCTTGGACGTCCTCGTCCTCCCTGTCGCGGTACGGAACCAAAGAGTATCGAGTTGGTAATTCCGTTGGACCTCGCGACGTGCCCGCACCAGGTCATCTTCCGTCTTTTGACAGCTGTGAACAGATCTTCAAAAGGACCAATAGCGTCTTCAACTCTCTGACGTATTACTACGTTCTTGACTCCATCTTTATATGTAACATTTAGGATTTTTCTATAGCACCTCATTTCCATTGCATGTATTCTGCCCTGGATATCTGCTGTAATGGTCCAGGTCTCGCAGGCATACAGAAATATTGATAGCACCAGAGAGCGCATTAGTCTAACTTTTATGCCGAGGGCGAGCCGCTTGTCTTGCCATATAGGTTTCAGCCTAGTCAGCGCCGCTGTTGTTTGTGCTATTCTTGCAATTACCTCTGGCTTCGATCCCCCTTCGCTGATCAACGATCCAAGATATTTGAAACTTTACCACCTCAAGTTCCTGCCCATTTGCCTCTATTACAGATTTAAACCCTGTAATGTTATTGGTCATGAGCTTTGTTTTATCTGCATTTATTTCCATACTAAAACTCAGGGCCGTTCTATCCAATCTACCAATCAACTCCTGGAGTTCCCTTTCTGTGCCTTCCAATACATCAATATCATCAGCAAATCGGAAGTTTGTGATAAGCCTGTCACCTATTTTAACTGTGCCAACATGTCCGTTTAAGGTCGTCTCCATTATTCTCTCCAAGAATATATTGAAGAGTGTTGGGGAGAGTATACATCCCTGTCTCACACCCACCGTCGTACGGAACCAATCGCCTAGCGTTCGCTCTACCAAGACTGCGCTTGTCGCCTGCTCATAAAGGTTTACAATTACCCTCACAATATCACTGTTGAACTTATAATGCTTCATTGTTGACCATAGCGCCCTGGAATCTCTTCATATTGAGTTTGGTCATCCGCGATGGTTCACTTCTATATTAAACATGAAAATATTACAACGAGACCAGATCTGCTCACCATGGGGGGCAACTCTTCCCCTTCTCTCTTCTCACCTCACTCTTTTGAGTTTCATTTGACTCTGTCCTACAGTCACACTCTTACACAACTTTCACACGCGCCCTCATGGTGAGACCCTTCCATTGCACTTTGGTTGGGCTAGCTTCTGAGGGCGCACAAACCTAGCATAGGTACATACAGACGCACACATTCACCCAAGCACTGGTTTATGCGTCCTGATATCGCCCAGTGGACTACGGTCTGGGGTGGAAAATGGCGCTTCCGCTAGTAGAAACTAGTGAAGCAAACATCTAAGCAACAACAACAACAACGCGAAGTATTTGGATGAAATGGTTTTGTTTTTTCTTTATACCATCACGTTGCTGTCTGATCACTTACTCAAATTTAATAGATATATTGCGTTTTGCATACATCTCTTCCTGTTATTATCTGCCTAACTGGCCTGTTATGTCTTTGCGTGATGAAGGGAATGTCTCGTTTTTGGCTTACATGCAAACAACGCAGCTGTTTATGGTTGAGGGATGTTTATTTAGTATAAGCGATAAAGCCTTCAAATTATATATCATCATCATCATCATGTTGCATGTCCTTTACAGAACGTCCTTCCAATGACAGTCTGTCTGAATCAAACTCGATCTCATGCCGAATCTTCAGACTGCTGTAGAGCCACATTTTATCTACATATCTTCATCATCATGTAGCATGTCCTTTATAGAACGTCGCTCCTTTAACAGTCTGTCAGAAAGAAACTCTTTCCCTTGCCAAAACTCCAGCCTCCGCTACAGTCATACCCAGGCATGCTTGGATTTATTGATAATATCGTCGTCTTGGTCTTCCCCTGCCTCTTTTGCCTGGCATCATACATTCAATCACTGTTCTCTCAAGACCGTTGTGTCTCTTGATGTGACCAAAGTATTTACATTTTCTGGTTAATGGAATTGATAAACCAGTTCTCCTTTATGTTCAACTCTTGCCGAATGTCTACATTTGTCTTTTCCTCCGTCCAGACTATTCTGATGATCTTTCTGTAACATGTTGGCTTGGCTTGGCTTCGTTTGTTCTCAATATCCCACTACCAAGCCCTGAAAGGGCTTAAGTAGCAGAATGTAGTCCAGAAAACGGAATGCGTTGTTTCGTAGCTCACAACTTGACTGCGATATTTGCACCTTTCGGTCCAACACATCCGACTTCAGCAAGCATTTTTTGAGTACCGGGTTAGCATTCCATCTTCGATCCCTTTTCCTTAGCCAGTCTGTCCTACTGTAGCCTGTTATCCAGGATCATCTCGTGGAGGTATAGAACGGTCTTGGCATCTTTGGTTTGCTGGCCCTGACGCTAGCAGTCAGCTATGGGTCGCTGACCACTGCAGCTCATGCGCTGCTCCGCATCTTGATCCCTGTATCATTTTGAATCGAAGGATTCGATTCTTTGTCTTGAAGTTTTTGGTAATCGTCCATCATTCGCAGCCATAAGCTGCGACAAGAAAAACACAGGCTCTCAAGACTTTTACTTTTGTTGGTGCTCTGTCATCATTATTTCAGGCTATTCAGTCTCTGCATTGCCATGGCAATTCTTCTTCTGATCTCTTTCGAGCAGTCGCCATTTTTGTCAATTCTTGAACCCAGATATTCAAAATGCGTGACCTGATCTATTTCCTCACCACCCGCCGTAAAGTTATGCTGACCTTGTGTTTTGTCAGTGCTAATTATCTTTGTTTTATTTATGTTTTTAAACAGGTTTTGATCCTTACTGTGTTCATTTACGGCTGAAATTAGCTGCTCTATCCCTTCTGCACTTCTTGATAGTATCACTGTGTCGTCTGTGTACCATAACTCTGGAATCTCTTACCCGCCAATCGCGAATGTATCAAAACTGTAAATACTTTCGTCTTCTCTAACATTTCTCATTATGCATTCCGCATATATGTTATACAGATAAGGCGATATATATATATATATTTAAATATATAGGCCTTTCGTTAAAATATGTTGCCTCAATGTCTTCTTCTTCTTCTTCGTTCGTTCTCAATCTCCCGCTACCAAGCCCTAAAAAGGGCTTTGCAAGTAGCAGGATGTAGTCCGGAGAACGGAATACGTTCTGTCGTAGTTTACAGCTTGACTGCAATATTTGCACCTTTCCGTCCCATACATCCGACTTCAGAAGGCACTTTTGAGTACCGGGTTGCATTACCTCTTCGATCCCTTCTACTTAGCCAGTCTGCTCTGTTGCAGCCTGTTGTCCAGGATCACCGCGTGGAGGTGTAGAATAATCTTGGCAGCTCTGGTTCGCTGGCCCTGACGCTAGCAGTCAGCTATGGGTGGCTCACCGCTGCAGCTCATGCACTGCTCAGCATCTTGATCCCTTGCCTCAATTTCAATAGAAAGACATTTTTTTAACTCATTTTTTTCTTTATAGCTTCTGAATTGCTTGTTCGTGATCTGTAAACAATTGGATAGATTAACATGGCGCACTAGTAGAGGTTATGTGCAACATTTCAGCACTACAGATTAACATGGCGCACTAGTAGAGGTTATATGCAACATTTCAGCACTACAGATTAACATGGCGCACTAGTAGAGGTTATGTGCAGCATTCCAGCACTACAGATTAACATGGCGTACTAGTAGAGGTTAGGTGCAACATTCTAGCACTACAGTTTTTACCTCGGAATGATCTATGAAAAATTCCACCCACCTCCCTTTCCCCTCCCAGCTAAACTCTCTAACTAGTAGTTTTTTTTAGACCTGACCAAAATACTGGTCAAGCCACTAGTGCGACAATAGACAGATCACACACCCAGTGGTGACTGAGTATGCCCAATGCATAAATCCCATCCCATACTCCACCGCCCTAATACTAACGTCTGGTCAGACAAAATATACTGACCAGACATGATAGTCAGGGTTAGGCAAGACATACTGGCCAAGACCCTCATCTCGGCTTCCTAGTAGCCCTCCCTGATAAGGGCTGTTTACATGGCAATTTGGCTAACGAGGTGAGTGTTCAACGTGATCCCCACAGTAGTAAGTGACACGCAGATGAAACTAAGCATAGCACAACCGCCTAGAGGACCCTGGTCCACCTTCATTAGCACGCTCGTGATGTGAGGAAAGCTACTGCACCTGTTATTTCTACTTTCAATCGTTCGCCTGGACGGCCATTGGCTTTGTATCCATTGTATCTGTATAGCATTTCTTTCTGATGGATACTATCTAGTGTTTGATATGTCATGTAGCCGAACCATTTGCTTTGCTGTCTATTGATGCGTTCTAGCACTGGTGTTGTGCCTACTTGCCTTCTAATATCTTCATTTCTGATTCCATCAATTCTTCCTTCTCAAAGCATTCTGCATTTGCATTTCATCTCTATTGTTACGGTGTTTCTGTTATCTTTGTTTGTTAATGTCCAATTCTATCACTGAGCACAATATGGGTCGGAATATTGCGTTGTACGTCTTTCTTGTATCCATTGCCAAGTGCTTACATAGTAAAGTCGGAGACATTTTCCCATTTAAATCTACATCTGCATGTTCTCATAAAACTGCTTTATTTTGCTGAGGAGCTTTCGTGTGGCTAGCGTCTTACTAGTTTATATGGTGTGCCCCTTATTCCAAGCTGTCAAATGCTTTTTCATAGCCAACAAAGTTGATGTAAAGATTTGAATTCAATTCTAATGACTGCTTTACAAATATGGGCATTGAGATTATCTAGTCTGCATTTGATGTGTTTTTTATAAAAACTGCTGGTTCATCTCCTAATTTTGTTAACCTACTACTTTTTCAACTGCTTCGATCCGTATTTCAACAATAGACAGACCATATAACCATCGAGAACTGGGTATGCCCAATGGAAACCCGGTATATTGACTTGAACTACTACCATATTTACATTTGAAAGTTTCTCAATAACAACTTTTCCAGAATTCATAAATCTGCCTACATATCCTACCTGGATTTTTACATTTCAAAAACATGTGCCCAAAAACTAAAATGTTTCAGAGTGAATTAGTTAAAGTTTTAAATGTATATATAAATATATTTAAAACTATACTTGAGACTGACAAGTGCATAATTCTTCTGCGATTTTTGTAATCTTGTAGATCAATATTCCTTTTAACTGGATAGCTTTTTCTCCAATCTTTTAAAATGCTTTTTTGGTTTTTTGTATCCCTTATATTTTCATTAAATTGTAAAGCATATTGACTTATACTTTGTCTGTTTTAATAGCTTCAACTGCTGTCCCATAAGGACCTGCAGCGTTTCCATTCATGAGTAGGCCTTAAATGCGTCCTTTGTCTTTTCTTCCCATGCCTTTTCACATTTAACTTTGAGGCCATTTTTAGCATATCAAATGTCCGTTGAGTTGATCCGTTAAGGTTTATTTAGAAGCTTTTTAAAGTATTCTGCCCATTTTTTTCTTGTGCTCTTCAAGATCGAGTTTCCTGTCATTTTTCTGGTAGTGTCATATAGACCTTTCAAAGTTCCTCTTGCTGCATCTTTTGTCGGTTTCTGTAGCAAGACTATCTGTGTATCTACCGTAATGCTCTGTTCTGACTAATTTGTAATTGACTAATAATAAGAATGCAACTAGTGAGACGAGCTTTAATTACGTTCGGAGACTTTTCAAGGCAAAAATAAATTAAATACAACACAAAAATAATATTATTTAAACTCCAGTGTAAAATGTGTTCTGTTGCATGGTCCTGAAACATGGCGAACACTACAAACAACAACGAAGAAGGTATAGACCGTCATCAATGACTGCTTCCGCAGAATAGAATGGTTGAAATGGTATGATAAGATCCCTGATGTGGAACTGGTGGATAGAATGAGACAAACAAGGGTAGAACTGGAAATTGAAGAGACGTCACTTGCGTTTGATAGGACAGAAAATAGGAAAACTAGCCGAACTTGATATAATTACAGTGCGGTGTCTCTTCTAGAATTCCTATAAACAGGGAGACCAAAAGCACGGGGAAGAGAGCTCGAAACAAACATAATGAAAACATGGAAGATGGGAAAAGAGCTGGATAGAACTGAACGACTTGCTATGTATTTGTTGAAGACATGTGCTCAACAGCTTAGAAGGTTTTGATTCTTTTCGTCTTCCTTCTAGGTTCCACGTAATTGCAGTTCTTTGGATGGTACATGTGTCTTTTATAAGTGTTTGTCCTGTCCGACCAATTTCTAACACTGACCATCTGTGTTGTTGATGTTCAACTTCTTGATTGCTCCCATAAATAGCTCTTGGTTGGCAATAGTATTCGATAAGAAATGTGTTGAATGTTTCACAAATAGAATATATGGAAAGACAACAATTTCGCTCAGTCCAAAGCAGGTTTCATTTTCACACCGAAGGTCGGCTCCAATAAGTCTCCAACGTCCTCTGTCTTTTGCGTTGATTGTAAAATGTGCCAGGCTTTTACCTGTTCATCTTGTAATATTACCTTATTACGTTTAGTGATGTTTATCTCTGGCACGATTGATTTCCCCCTTTCCATCCAGTATTGTTTTTAACAAGGTGTTATGTCTATTTATATGACCAATATATCGTTCAATTCTCTTTACACAATTAATTTCACAAAGACATCTGTTTTGGATTTTTTTAATTTCTGGGAGATTCACCCCATTTGTCAATATATCCACGCATCAAATGTATTCTTCTTTGCGTTCGGGATCTTTGGTCATGCAACATATGAAGGCCAGTCGCCATGATGAAGTCTGCAGTCTTCACCAGGTCGAAGCTTTTATCTCGGCTCTGCCCCATCTGGCCAAGTCTGGTATCTCATTTCTCTATAGAGTGAACATTTCTGTAGAATGTGTTCAGGATTCTAGCCCCACTGTTTCACCTGGACATTCATCGGTGCGTGAGATCTTTAGTCGGTATAGAAGTTCTATTAATCTGCAGTGCCCAGTCCTCAGGCAAAAAAAGGTAGTTTGTTGATTTCTTTCGAGTTGTGGAATTGGATCTGGTATACTACTTATGTTCACGTCTTCCCTTCATTGGTGTATATATTGATTTCTGATTATGTTTTTGATCTTTCTGTGTTGTACTCGATCATTAAATTCCGCCGTTTTACTGCCATCTTTCGCAAGAACGTTAGCTCTCTCATTTCCTGTGATTCCTCAGTTGAAGGGTAGGCATGGGAGCGCTATTGTTGAGGATATTTTGAGTTTTCCTGGCTCTGCTCTGATTTCTGATAACAGCGGCTAGTTGCTGTTTTCTGTTACAAAGGCATAAATCCTCTTCTCCAACCATTTGTTAATTGTCCAAGTGTTTACGTCAAACAGTAAAGCCAAGTTTACATAACGCCTGACCATTCTTATTTGTAATTTGTGAGTGACTTGCCGTGCATGCCAATATATGAATATGTTGATGAAAATAGACTTGGATGTCCTTATACGATTAACTTAACTTAACATCTTTATACTGGTTTAGAAGACTCTGCAGAGTCGGTATACAACCAGTTTCATTTACATTACCTTGCTCTAAAAGCTATGCGCTTCCAATGTATTCTTAAATGCATTAAGTGTCCCTACCTCAACTACATCATGTGGCAATGCATTCTTAGCATTCACCCCTCTCTGACTAAAATATATTTCCTTATATCTAATCTGGACCTCTCTTTAGTTAATTTGTAGCTATGCTCTCTCGTTCTTGTAGGTGGTTGTATATTGAAAAATTTGTTAAAGATTAATTTATCCGTTCCAAGCCGTTTGCCTCGTGTTCAGACGGTCGGGGTTCGATTTCGAGCTGCGACGGTCGGTCCATGATTTCAATTTTTTCCAGAGATCCCTGGGCTCATCGCTGGAGCTACGGAGTTCGTGCTTTGTGCGATGCTCTCGACAGATGGGATACCCATCTGCCGAGAGAGACAGCTAAAATGGAAGAAATAACCAGAAGCAATGAAGTCGAGCCCCCGCTTAAAGTTTTTTTAATTTTATCTTATCCGTTCATCTGATCATCTTATAAACCTGCATTAAGTCCCTTCAAATTCTTCTCTTTTCTAGACACTGTAGGCCGGTTTTTATGAGTTTTTTCTCACAGCGTACATAACTTAACGAGTTTGGAATATCTCGGCTCGATTATAAACAGCAACTGAGATTGCCAAACAGATATAAAGAGAAGAATGGTCATGGCACTACAGAGATGGGTTCTCATCAAACCTGCTTGGCTTGGCTTGGCTTCGTTCTTCCTCAATCTCCCGCTACCAAACCCTGAAAGAGCTTAAGTAGCAGAAAGTAGTCCACAGAACGGAATGCGTTGTGTTGTAGTTTACAGCTTGACTGCGATATATGCTCCTTTCGGTCCAACACATCCAACTTCAGCAAGCATTTTGTGAGTACCGGGCTAGCATTCCCTCTTCAATCCCTTCTCCTTAGCCAGTCTGTCCTGCTGCAGCCTGTTATTCAGGATCACCTCGTGGAGGTGTAGAAGTGTCTTGGCAGCTCTGGTTCGCTGGCCCTGACGCTAGCAGTCAGCTATGGATCGCTGACCGCTGCAGCTCATGCGCTGCTCAGCATCTTGATACCATCAAACCTATTTGACAGCTGATGACAGTAGCAGGACATTCCATGTCGGGTTCAGGGGAGAACAGGTCGATATAATTTTATTGTAAATAAATAAGTAAAAACTTAGATACAGATAGGTGTGTAGAAAATATGGTTATATTCAGACTGTAGGGCCCTAAAAATGAGCAGAAGGAAATTTCCTGGCATGCAGATTGAAATAATTGGACGACCAAACACAATTTTAATTATTGAGGTGGTCAGAATTTAAAAATGTCGACAAGATTAGTGGTTGAAACGTCCAAACCATTTACTGAAATGTATTACAAAACACTAGCTAACAAAATATCAAAAATAAAGATTCTGAGGACTTGCACTTTACCGGTGCCAATGTACGGATGAGAGACATGGTAAACCACACTAAACATGCGGAAGATTTTAAATCCGTTGGGCTAAAATGCAACAGGAGATGCTCAGAATACCATGGATAGCGTGAAAGAAAAACGCAGAAATCGTACAAGAGTTGGACAAAGAACAACAATGGCCGGAGAGCTGACCAAGTATCGAGTGTCAAATACAAATAGATCGGCTGTCATGAAAGTGTTTTGCAAAGGACATGCTACATGATGATGATTAATACAACTTTCCTTCAGGAGAGCTCTACGAGCTATTTTCTCTCTCAATGCACAAGAGAGCTCCAACAGGCGGAAGATTCAATTGAAATTGTGTTTTACATTTAGTCTCGATCCTGATTTCTTATGGTGATTTATAAAATCTTAGAAATCTATGTACTCCACTTCAAGGTAAGGAAGCCGAAAGCATAACATATAAATAGTCCTGTATTATTTGTTGGTTTTTGACATCAGACATGCAATACCTGGTATTGATATTCGTCATCGATGTAGTAACTACGGACTAGTAGTAGTACTAGTACTTAGTAGTTTACTAATTCAGTAATTGTATTTGTAGTTTGTCAACTATTACTTTTGACTTTTACTATTGTTATATAATTTTACGATACTTATACTTATACTAATATTCTAATAAATAATCATATATACACTAATTATAATTTAATGAAGACTGTGGTGGTGGACAGCAGTTAGTTGAGTTAGTCTATGTCTATGTCTATATTAATTATTATTATTAGAATTTATAAATTAGTACTTGACAGCGCAGGAGCTGCAGTGGTCAGCAATCCATAGCTGACTGCTGGCGTCAGGGCCAGCGAACCAGAGCTGACAAGACACTTCTACACCTCCACGCGGTGATCCCGGATAACAGGCTGCAGCAGGGCAGACTGGCTAAGGAGAAGGGATTGAAGAGCGAATGCTAACCTGGTACTCAAAAAATGCTTGCTGAAGTCGGTTGTGTTGGACCGAATGGTGCAAATATCACAGTAAACTACGACACACTGCATTCCGTTATCTGGACTACATTCTGCTACTTAAGCCCTTTCAGGGTTTGGTAGTGGGAGATTGAGAACGAACAAAGCCAAGCCACATTAGAGTACTTAGTAAGAGTTAGTTCAGATCTACTAAATCACTGATCAGTTATATTGTTAAAATTTCATATAAATATATTATTTTTTAAATATTATGTGTCAGTATATAGTAGACCTATAGACTTATGACTGATATAGTATACTGAGTTTGGTTATCATAGTGGGAGACTTAGAGTAAACCAGGGCATTAAGCATCAATGGGCAATGTCAAGACAATAGCCGAATCAGTTGACAAGCATCTGAAAATCCTCTATAATATTATTAAGCAAGTGGTGAGACATTAAGCACTGTTGTTTTCATGTCTTAACCAATCAGAGACTCCATTCCAAATCACTCATGGACCACATGAACCAATGAGAAGGCATAAATAGAAGAAATTTGAAGAAGCAGTTTTCCTCTAGAGTCTCTGCCATTTTGACTGTTGCCTCAGAACTTTTTGTGTGCTTACAAGCACCACAGAAAACTTTTTTCGCAAAACTACTTGCCAGTGAAAGTATTGTGCTGAGGACCTGGAGGTCATAAACCACTGGTTCACCCTTCTGGACAAGGTCTTACTCTTAACTGAAGCATGCATAAAAGATATGTATGAACAGATCTTCAATGCTGACGAGACTGGTTTTGTGCAGTTGCATGCCAAGACTTATGAGCTCCGCAAGGGGGAGATTTGCTCATGTCTAGAGATTTCGCTATGGTGAGTCTCTCACTTCAGAGGAGTGCATGCAGCACCTGATAGACACAGCTGCTCAGGAGTTTTCTACAACAAGTGAACATGGGGGAGGAAGAGATAATGGCAGAAATACCCAACGCCAGAGATCAATAACTCAAAATGGGGATGATTTGTAGGAAGGTCACACATGTGGACAACCTGGTGGCATGAATTGGGTCCAGTGTGATTTGTGTGATAAGTGGTACCACATAGAGTGTCGAGATATTACTTCCAGCATTCAAGACCTGGAAGGACAAGAATGGGTCTGTGATTTGTGCACATAGTTAAGAGAGGTGCTTAATACCCCACGGCTAGGTGCCTGAAGCCCCATTTTCTCAGTTCTTGGTATAATGTTAACAAAAAAATATTTTGAGTGCACAATACCTTTGTAATAGTGTGTGAATGGTGTTTCTATGATGTATTGAATTCATTGTATTCATGTACTGACACTAAGACTAGACTAAAGGGACAACTTTTTTTATAATTATGACCGAAATGCACTTGACCTACTAGACAGTACAGATAACAGTGGGACACATTTATTGTTTAAAATAAAAAGCCTACAAATGTAAATAAATTGGCAATGATTAACATTCTGTAGGATTAATTAACAAATTTTGTAGGCCTATAAACAAATATAAGTAAAGCATTGAAAACAAAAATAAATATGCACAGACAAAATCTATAATACAAATACTTAATTTCATTACTCTGTTTCTATCCTGTGGTATAGATATTGCCAGAAAAAGCGGCAGACTCTCTGATTCACTGTTTTCCTCTTGACCTAGTTCCAGTATAGTCTGCAGCCTCCTATAGATTGTGTTATGTATACTGATCCTTACATCTGCATCTGTACTCTCTGATGTGTATATTGTGCTGCTCAAATAGGTAAAGGTATCCATTTCCTCTTACTACTTTCCCTCCAGTATGATTGGTTCTTTGCTGTTAGTGTTGAGTTTAAGGAGCTTGGTTTTCTTCATGTTGATATTCAGTCCCAGTTTGACCGATTGTTCTTTCACCCTATCAAGTTTCTCTTGTATCTAACTATGACTGTGACAAAAGTACTAGATCATCTGCGTAGTCCTGGTCCTCCAATCGTGACAATAGTGTCCACTGAATACCAGTTTTTGTTACCTTTGATTGATGTTTTCATTATCCAATTTATAGCCAACAAGAACAGGACAGGTGAGAGCATGCATCCCTGTCTCATCCCTGTTTGTACCCCAAAACTGTCAGTCAGTACTCCCTTTGCATATAGGGATGATTTCTATTCAATGCTTTGTTCTACTATGATACACAGTGTAGCTATATGATCTGTGCATGATCTTCCCTGGTGAAATCCTGCCTGTTCCTCTCTGAGCTTTTTTTTCTACTTCAGTTTTTAATATGTCCAAGATGATTCTGTTGAATATTTTGCCTGGCACCGACAGCAATGTAATACCCCTATAATTGCTGCAATCTGCCAGGTCCCCCTTCATAGGCCGTTTAATCAGATGTCCTTTCCATCCTTTGGCACTCTTTACTCTTCCCATATCTTCTTGAATAATCATTGCAATGTATCAGTGGCCTTATCTATATCTGTCATTATGACTTCTGGTGCTGCCGCTTTCCCTTTCTTGAGTTTGGATATGGTCCGTTGTATTTCTATCGTACTTGGTGGGTTGCCGTCCAAGTTCAGGGTCTCCTCTACTGGTAGGATGTTTGGTGCTTCTTGTTATGGAGGTCTGTTTAGGCTTTCTTTGAAATTCTCAACCCATCGTTTCTGTTGTTCCTCCGATGATGTCAAAATCATGCCTTCTCTTTGATTGGTTTGTCTGTCTGTATATATGTATTTGCCATTTTCTTTGTTAATGAGTAGAGATCTCTCGTATTTCCTCTCTCTGCTACCTCCTGTGCCAGCTTGTCAATATATTCCCTTTTATTTTTACTTATACATGTCTTGACCTCTTTGTCTGTAACAGTATAATTACTCTGTGCTTCTGCTTGGGTGACTTTAGTATAGCTTTCTTTCTTCTATTTTATGTAATGTCTCTGTTGTGATCCATTCTTTGTGTTGGTTTCTCCTGAATCCCACAGTTTCTTCATGTCTTATTCCACATCTCTTTAGCCTGGCCCCATATGCTATTAATGTCCCTTTCTTCATCCTGTTGTAGCACTTGGTATCT
This sequence comes from Ariolimax columbianus, assembly GCA_036924085.1. NCBI lineage: Eukaryota > Metazoa > Mollusca > Gastropoda > Stylommatophora > Arionidae > Ariolimax > Ariolimax columbianus. The sequence continues at coordinate 68,993,979 of JAVGWX010000003.1, forward strand.
GTTATTAAGTTTTAAGCTAAATCTAAGTCTTTTTCTCCTGGTGTTGTAATAAGTGTACGTTTTATCTTGTTCTCCTTGCGTCCTGTACTGAGTACTTTTTTACTTTGAACTGCAAAATCCCCAGCAACATGTGGTGGTCTGACGCTACATCTGCACCTCACTTTACTCTTACATCTTGTAGTGTACTTCTGAACGCTTTACTGTCACAGATGTGATCAATCTGATTTTCCGTTACATGGTCTAGAGATCGCCATGTGGCCTTATGTATCTTTTTATGTAGAAATATGCTGAAAGGCGCTAAATATCACAGCCTTGTTGTAAACTATGACACAGTGTCGTAACAAACCTTTTTAGGACAAATGCCAGAAAGAATGGAAGACATCCATAAGTTAAAGCTTAAACATACAATGAGCTGTATACATCCATCTTAGTTTCCTTACATATTTCCATAATGTGTAATAAAGTATATTAAAATTGCCAACCTCGGTTGTCAAGTTAACACTATTAATGCATTGGAACTGCTTCTAATAATTTTAGAAAGCTGGTTTGATAAAATTATTGTAACTTACAAATTTTACAAATTCTTCTTCTTCTTCTTCGTACGCAGTCAGACAGTAACCATTATTTTTTCGAAAAAAGCCGCGGTCATCCTGAGGCTGTTGACACTGCCATAGAGCTTGTCTTGCAGTTCCACTGGTGATGGCCACATCTGCTCTCTCTGATCCTCGTATGTCGGACAGTTCTGCAGCAAATGTTCAGCGGTCATTTTACCGGTACCGCACGGGCATTCGTCGGTACCACCTATCTTTAATTTGTTGAATAGGTGGTACCTCAGTCTATTGTGGCCAGTGCGAAGTCTGAAGACAACGGCCTGCTCTCTTCTGTTCAACTGGTAATAGGCATCGTTTTTAGTGTAACCAGTATGTTCGGTTTCCCATTTGGTCATGTATCTGGCTTTAATAAGCCGTTTTGACTCTTCGTACGTCATACTAGTATCTGTTTGTGGTAGTCTTGCACCTTCTTTTGCCAGTCTGTCTGCCTCCTCGTTGCCTTGGATGTTGCAGTGTGATGGGACCCACTGTACCACTACCCTTTTTGGTGCGGACTGCTGGCACAGTTTGCAGAGTGCTGCTCTTAAGTCATTAAGCTCAGTGTTTTTCTGGCTTTTTAGCGAAGTGACTACGGCGAGAGCATCTGTAAGCAGGACTATATGGCTTTCATTTTCTTTGTGTGTCACCATTTCTTCCACTGCCACCCTCAGTGCCTCTGCCTCCGCTCTGAAATTGCTTGTGTACTTACCAGTAGCGAATGACAGTGTTATTTTTCTGCCATTTGGTAGGTTCAGGAATGCTCCTGCCCCTCCGTTCTGTGTAGTGTTTGTTACAGAACCGTCGGTGTATACATGGGTCCAGTCCATGCTTGGGTAGTTTTTCGATATAAAGCTTAGGGTAGTATCTCTCCTTTCTTTTTCAGTCTGGCAGTTTTTGTTTACAATACCTGGTATATTTTCTACCACCTCTGGAAATATATCCTGCCTCCAGGTAGGTTTTCGTACAGTAGTGATGGGTTTTGGTGTTGTTAGTGCGTTTATGGGATCTTCGTGCATGTTTGCTTTGGCTATTTCTGCAAAGTTTCTCCGCTTTAGTTTCCCATTTCCCAAATTGTGTAGTCTCTGGTGCATTGGATGGTCAGTCAGTCTTCGGAGTTTCTCTGACTGCATCTGGGCTCTGCAGTCTCTTCTATCGGTCATGGATTGCAGTTTTGTAATATTTCAAGTTCTACAATTGGCGTTGACTTCATGCCTCCTGTTATAACTCTCATGGCTTGATTTTGAAGTTTGCTAACTTTATCGAAGTTCGCCTTTGCTGCTGTTGTCCATGCCGCAATGCCATACTCGAGAACTGGTCTCACTCTTCCAGTGTACAGTTTCTTTAGTATGCTTTCGTCTGCTCCCCAGCTTGTGCCAGCAAGTTTCCTCATGATTGCCATTCTTTCTCTGGCTCTCATTCAGTTTCTCTCAATCTGACTTTTCCATGTCATGCGCCGATCAAATGTGACTCCCAGATAGTTTGGGTTGTCGTTTGGCTGCAGGAATTTGCCACTTAAACTTAATTTGGTATTTTGGGGTTTGATTGAAAGTGAGAATATTGTGCATGTGGTTTTCGCCTCGTTTATTTTGACCAGCCATGAGTTCGCCCAATCTTCCAGCTATGTTAGGGCCTGCTGCATCCGATTTCTTGCTATGGTGAGATTCTTTTCACAGAGGTCCACATAGCCAGATCGTCTGCAAACATTGAGCTATGGACTCTTCTTGGTATATTCTCTGTAATGTCGTTTATATACACCAGGAAGAGTGTGGGTGACAGTACTCACCCTTGGGATACTCCCTGCTCAAGTGTCACCTTTTTGCTCATCTGCCCTTGTACTTGGACTCTGGCCGTTCTGTTTTTGAGGTAGTGGTTGATCCACTTGTACATTAAATTTTACAAATTGAGTAGGTTTAGTGCTTTGAGTATATATTTTGTTATGTATTTTTGTATACATATTCATTCATTATAAGAAAGAGAAGATGGGGATGGCTGGGGCATGTCATGTGAATAAGCCCTGACATGTTCGCGAACATCACTTATGTGGATTATGTCTCATGTATAACATGGCATAAAGAGAATTAGATGCATATTAATTATTATTTTAAATCAGTAAATGTTTTTACTTTTCTAAAAATGTATGCTAATATCAAATAAATCTTGCAAATTTTTACAGGATTTTATTTGTTCTAATATATCAAATAAAACCTTACACATTTAAAGGCTTTTATTTTATCAGTCCCATAACCTGAAAGGTCATTGGGGCACCAATACTGTAGATTGTTGGATCAGTTCCAGACGTACGAAGAGTCAAAACGGCTTATCAAAGCCAGATACATGACCAAATGGGAAACCGAACATACTGGTTACACCAAAAACGATGCCTATTACCAGTTGAACCGAAGAGAGCAGGTCGTTGTCTTCAGACTTCGCACTGGCCACAACAGACTGAGGTACCACCTATTCAACAAATTGAAGATAGGGTGTACCGACGAATGCCCGTGCGGTACTGGTAAAATGACCACTGAACATCTGCTGCAGAACTGCCCGACATACGAGGATCAGAGAGAGCAGATGTGGCTATTACCAGTGGAACTGCAAGACAAGCTCTATGGCAGTGGCGAGAGCCTCAGGATGACCGCCGCTTTTTTCGAAAAAATAATGGTTACTGTCTGACTGTGTACGCAGAAGAAGAAGAAGAAGAAGGATCAGTTCCAGCTACTCCACTCAGTTTTGAGCCAGGATATTGAATCCTTCGTCTGAACGAGTTAACCTCAGTGGTATGATTGTCATTGTTGTGTATTGAGACGGCTGGGGCATTTCTGATTTCTCTCAATGCTTTCTGCAATATCGGTGTGTCTTTGGCCATTTTGCATCTAGCGGAGTGCATCCCTCTCCAGGCAACGTGTCCCTCCACATTGAGAATTTTTCTACGATCTGCCTGTCTACTCAAGCATGGCGTCACAGGTTTACTCTGAAGATTATGCCTTTCTGTATTCTTTTTCTGGTCTTGTTTTCACCTTGGCCGTTTGCTTTTAATCGTTCTTGTGTATTCTGTGTTCAACTTTATCCTATAATATGTTGATTGAAATGGATCTTGGTGCTTTGACTAGCACAAGTCCAATTGGAAAAAGACACATAAAATACGTTATGCAAGAGGAATCTGTAACACTGCAATTGTAGACCCAAAGATCACAGAAAAACACACATGATTCAGGAGCGAATCAGATCAGCAGCCATGTTTGCGCTCGACCTGGAAGGACAAATAAATTAACCTTACACATTTTTAAGGCTTTTATTTTATTTATACTAATGTATGACATAAATCCTGCTGATTGTTTTTAAGGCTGGTTATAATTGTTCTTACTTTTAACTCGTAGATCTAATGTGTAGCAGGTACTGTTAGCTTGTAGTGCTTATTTGCGAAAATTATACATCCATAATATGGCTTGGCTTCGTTCGTTCTCAATCTCCCGCTACCAAACCCTTAAAGGGCTTAAGTAGCAGAATGTAGTCCAGAGAACGGAATGCGTGGTGTCGTAGTTTACAGCTATATTTGCACCTTTCGATCCAACACATCCGGCTTCAGTAAGCATTTTTTGAGCATTCCCTCTTCGATCCCTTCTCCTTAGCCAGTCTGCCATGCTGCAGCCTGTTATCCAGGATCACCACGTGGAGGTGTAGAAGTGTCTTGTCAGCTCTGGTTCGCTGGCCCTGATGCTAGCAGTCAGCTATGGGTCGCTGACCACTGCAGCTCGTGCGCTACTCAGCATCTTGATCCCCCATCCATAATATAATAAAAATAGTAACTGACTTAAATAGGTAATGTACTTCAGTGATAAAGGGGGTTAAACGTTCGTTCATAATCCCAATTCAATCAGGTTCGAATCCCACCATGTTCAGTTTGACAGACAGTTGTTTTCTTATTAAAATCACTACCTCCGTGTATAGGAAGAAATGGCAACCTACAGTATTGCACACCTGCCAAGAAACTTATAACAGCCAAATTGGTTGGTAATTGTAAGAAGTGACATTCTACAAAGGACATGCTACTTACATTACACTTCAATGATATATGTGTATGGTATCATGATCAAGAGAAGATTATATATTATAGCATCCAGAAGAAAATACAAAAAATTGTAGCAAACGAAACAGGGATAGGAATAAATTATATTTGTTTCAAGATAATCTATTCTGAATCAAATAATTGAACTTGAATATTTCTTTACCTACTATGGTCTATTTTGCTGCTTCACACTTTGAGCCATCTATAATTTAGTAAAATCCAGCTTAAATGCATTGCTTAGAATTCAAGAAATCATAATTAAATATGACAATGAAGGTTTGTGCATTAAGGTGTCATTCTTATGTGAAGTCTATTGCTATAGAAACAACTACGAGAGATTATGTCTCTATGTAATTAACAGATTAACTATTGAACTAAAAAAGATTAACTTCCTTATTTGCTCCATTTTTGAAGCACAGGTGCATCAATAGATTTGGCTCACCTAACCAATTGTTAGGAAAACTTTATTCCAATCATTTACAGTGCGGTTTTATATGGTAAGGTTGATAAACATCATCAATCAATGCATGTCGTTCCTTTAGGTGTATGGACGATTGACAACTCTCCAGCAAGTTCGATCTTGAGCTGTTTTAACAGTCTTTTTTCCAGTTGTCTCTTGAGCTACTTCTCTTCACCTGTGGAATCCATGTCAGGGCCTGTTTGACACTTTTAATGGTGCTTTTCATAGTGTGTGTGCTATGCAATCCCATTTTCTACATTGTTGCGCCACTGGTTGTTGTTGGCTCCTATTCTTTAGGTCTTCGTTCCTCACCATGTCTTGCCAGCCAATACCCATTATCCTCCTTGGATATTTATTGACGAACGACTGGAGTTTCCTCTGTATTGGCTTTTTCGTTCTCCAAGTTTCTGCTCCATAGAAGAGTACTGACTTGACATTGGAATTAAACAATCTTAATTTAATATTAGTCATTATTTTCATGAATTTTAATTATTTATTTAGTAACAGAAATACTTCTTCTGCTAGATCTGTAGTCCCATCACTAGGATGAAGTCCACGGGCCTCTCCAGATCCGGATGGCATCCCCACAACTTCTGTGTCACCTCGGCTCCCTCTGGACAGGTTTGGCATTGTAGGTTTCTGTATATTGGGCAGTCCTGTAGGATGTGTTCAGTGGTCTGGACTCCTGTTCCACATAGGCAGTCACTTGTATGTGATATCTTCTGCTGATGTCTTCAGGTGACCTAATTGTCTGCAGTGGCCTATTCTTAGGCAGAAGATAGTGGTTTTTTGGTGAATTCGGTCAGGTCTATTGCTCACTGTCATGTCTTTTTTTCCATTTTGAGTTGTACTGATTTTGGTCGGTAGTCTTTGCTTCTCATTAGGACACTGTATGGATTGTTGATCCACCTGCATTGGATAGGGCATCAGCTCTCTCATTCCCTGTGATTCTACAATAGGATGGTAACCACTGAAGAGCAACTGTTGAGCTTCTTTGGATTTTGTTCCTCTGATCTGATTTCTTGCATCATTTCTTCACCTCCAGTGTTTTGTATTGCTTCTAGTAGGGATCTGCAATGTGTAAAGAATACAATACAGGAATGCTGTCCTTGCCTTTCCAATTCTAGCCCTTACATCTGCCCAAGTGGTCTGCTGAGGTCTTTGTGCATGACAAGGACAAGACTTGCTTCACAGAGAGCACATCATAAGAGGCGACTAACTGTGTGACATGGCATAACAACGGCCATGGTTAAGTGGTTTGTTTAGAGCAGCATAGATGGCGCCTAACAGACTGCGGGTCTACTTTGCTCTAGTATTTGAGTCTATTAAGACATACTCGCCCATCAGTTAACCACCCTCCACGGCACTTGTCCCAACATAGCGGAGTAAAAAGCTGCTCGAGCATAACCCGCTAAGCAGGAAACCCTTCTCCCGGCTATATCCAGCTCATACCAGAGCTGGGACCTGCACATGGGTGTCTGCTCCTAAAGAAGTACAGGTCGACTAAGAAGAACTAAGAACATCTGCCTTTCAGCCCCCTGAAGTATCAGTGGTGCCACCCAAAAATTTGAATGTATTCACCCAGACCCAAGCATGACTGACTCTTTGCTTACGGTGTTGGATTTAAACAGTTTGATTTTCATCATTTTAATATTTAGTCCAGGGACGGTGTGGGCTAGTGGTTAAGTGACACAGCTCACAACCAGGAGGTGCTGGGTTCGATCCCCATCACAGCACCAACAGTTAACCCGGGGAAGCAAACCCTTAGAAAATGCAGGAGGAAGCAGACCGTTACATAAAATGCATGCTGAAGTGGGATGCACTGGGCCGACAGGCGCAAAATAAAAACCACAGTGCAACCTACTGGGGATTAGAGAAATAAGGCGAACGAAAAAAAAAAAATATTTAGTCCCTGTTGGGCAGAATGCTCCCTTACCGTATTAAGTTTTTCTTGCATTTACCTATGGCTGTGTCATAGCAGTACTAAGTTTGCATAGTTCAGGGCCTCTGTGTCCACAATGCTCACTGTATATTAGTTTTTGTAAGGTTTTTATGTTCAATATACAGATTTTCATCTTATTAGGTTAACAGAAAGGATACAATTTCAATTTAATCATTGAACTAGACAAAATCTACAGTTATACTTTTTCATATGATTTAGAAATCCACATTTGTATGTGTTTGAAGTCAAGTAGAAAGGAGAGCCTCCGAGAAATAAACCAGAGTGTGTACATTCAGCTGGCTGCTGGAGCCATCAATTAGTTTCTTAAAGAGAATGTGCACAGCCAACAATCTACAGAAATAATCAATATGCATGTCCTTTTTGCCATTTTCAGAAGGGACTGAGCGCCTTTGTGTCTGCCCATAATGTGGTAATGTTGATTCAGTATAATATAACAGTAAAAAAAAACATAAATTCAAAATTATGTTTAAAAATCTACCCAGTCTATTACGGGATCCTCGCTGGTGCTACGGAGTGCATTGTGCTGAGATTCTCCAAAATATGGAGAAGAACCGAGCAATTATGGGTTATACCACGTGCAACAATGTTAATTCTTCGACTATACTAACTAAACTAGCATAAAAGTGTTCTCAGTTTTCCGTCACTTGTCAAGTATATTTAACTTTCACTTTTTCTCATTTTGTTTCAGAAGACCCATTACAATATAAACAGTATCACGCTTTTGAAATACGTAACATGGATTATAACAATGATTCAACAACACCTTGTAGTTATAATATAACTTCAAAATTTGGATTCGGGATACGTAGACATCGACCTACCAGAGATGATGGTGTCTCGCCAAGGATAAGCATATTACCTGATGTTGTCACAAAGACTCTTCAAAACTGTAACGTTGTTGACTTCACAAAAAGGAAACAGCGATTTGGAACCCCTGTGCCTGTGAAGTCATGTTATAGTCTGAACCCACAAACTCAGCTGAAAGATGAGGCCAACTTGTCTGACAATGTTGCTGATAAAATAAGCCCAGGATTGGCCAGGCTACGTATGACACCAGGTAATATATATATATATTTTTTTTTTTACATTTATGATGCTGTTGTTTTGTTTATTTGTTTATGTTGTTATGCGGCTTTAGCCCAATGCCATGTAATGGTATATGCACATGTTTGCTAGCTGTTGTTTAGTTTCATATAAATTGTTCCACTAATCCGGCTTCAGAGAAAGAAGTGTTTTCCTAACATCATTGAGCGACTGGCACTCAAGGAGATGATGATCAGCAGTCTCATATGAGTGTGTGCACCTGGTAGTCTGTAGTGTATTGGGGTTGAATTCTATGCCACAATGGATAAACATGTCTGGCGCTGTGAGTTGCGCTTTGCTGCAGTGTATAAACATTTCTGACGCTGTGAATGACTTATGGTTCTTAATGTGTTGTGTCACCTATAGCTTATTAAGCAAGCATCGAATTATGTTATTTAAAAACACAGGCTACGATATGTTATTGTTATATACATTTTAAACTAGGGATGAGGGGACGGCGTGGCCTAGTGGTTAACTGACACCGCTCACAACCAGAAGGTGCTGGGTTCGATCCCCATCACAGCACCGGCCGTTACCCCGGGGAAGCAAACCCATAGAAAAATGCAAGAGGAAGCAGACCCTTACATAAAATGCATGCTGAAGTCGGATGCACTGGGCCAACAGGCGCAAAATAAAAACGCAGTGCAACGCACACCGCCTTTGGGATTAGAGAAATTAGGCGAACGCGAAGAAAAAAATATTTGGGATGAGGGCAACCTAGCTAGCGGTCCATCGTCAGCACTTATCCATCTCGTTCCCCTTGTAACGTAGAACTCGAACAGATGCTCTCCATCTGTTTGTATTATGAACTGTTTTCTTGTGTTCTGCCCACGAGACCCCAACTGAACTGGCTTCCTCTTCAACCATTTTCTACCAGGTGTTTCTTGACCATCTCACTCATCTATTTCTCCTCAGGTTCCAATGCAGCAGGTTATATTGTCTGAATTCTTTCAAATAGTTTGTCCTATCCATCCCCAATTGTATGCTGCATTGATTGTTGTCGTGTTCTGTCCCACACATCTGTGTTTGCCATTATCTCTGGCCATCTAACACAAAGTATGTGATGAAGACTCTTGTTCATGAAAGTCTGCAGTCTGGATGTGATAATCTTAGTGACATGCCATGCCTCTAAGCCGTATAGCAGGATTTACTTTATATTCAGCCTAGTTGTACTTTCTGTAGAGAATGCTGGTAAGTTCCGCATTGGAGGAAAAATGTTGAAAGCAAATCTGGTCTTATTAATCCTGGCGTTAACATTTTGGGTTGTTATTTCATATTCATCTATGTTACTTCCCAGATACAAGGCATGTTCAAATGAAACCATACCTAACTGCACCAAGTGAACATACATATGATACGCATGATGACGTCACTTCTGATGTAAACAGCACATACCAACCGTCAAGTTTGCAAAAATTCATTGTCCTCCAACTCATAGTTTCCCTACCAGACCGTTGAAAACATGGCGGGTGTGATACGGAATTCATGTAGAGTTGATCAGCGAGCAGTGATTTGGTTTCTAACAGGTGAAGGATATTGACCAGTTGACATTCATTGCAGAATGCAGGCAGTGTATGGTGACAAAAATGTGTCGAAGTCAACAGTGAAGAACTGAGCAACGATGTTTAAAAAAGGATGCGAGTTAACGGAAGATCCACCGAGACCAGGTCAGGCGCATATTGTGACGTCAGACGATGCCATCGCAAAAATGGATGCAGTAATTTGTGTGGACCGTTGCCGGAGCTTATGTTCACCACACTTTTGTCACCAAACACTGCCTGCATTCTGCGATGAATGTGAATTGGTCGACATCCTTCAGCTGTTAGAAATCGAATCACCGCTCGCTGATCAACCTTGGACGGATTCTGTATCACACTCCCCATATTTTCAACGGAATGCTGAGGAAAATATGAATTGGAGGATAATGACATTTTGCAAAATTTGAAGGTTGGTATGTGCTGTTTACATTAGAAGTGACATCATCATGCGTATCATGTGTATGTTCACTTGGTGCAATTAGGTCCGATTTATTTGAACACCCCTCGTAGATTCAAATTTGTGACCTACCTATATATTTATTTCAGGGGCAATGAGAGAGAAACAACGGCGTCTCATTGACCAGCATGACGTCATACGCCAGAAAGGTGATCAGTTACGGACTGGAGGTGGCGTATCGCTGTGGCCAGAGATGCATCAGATGAGACTAACCAAGTCTGAGGTGTTGTGGCTCAGTGCACAGGCTGTAGTATTGTGTATTCTTAGTTTTCAGCTGCTTAATACAATGCATGGTTAGTTGGGATGCCAAAAGAATGGTTTTATAAGTAATGTTCTTCTCTGTTATATGAACGTCTAGGACGAGCCGGACACCTCATATATATGTCAGACGAACGGCTCGCAAAGAAGCTCATCTACAGTGAGCTGAGGGAGGGATTATGCAAGAGAGGACTTCCAAAGAAACAATTTAAAGACAGTTTGAGAGACTTACTTAAATGTTACTATATAGATGTCACCACCTAGGAATGTCTTGCACACAACAGATCTAAGAAGCGCAGTCAAAGTTGGCAAAGCTACCAGCAAAGACTACCGTGACGCGATAGCCGAGAAATCACGAACAACGGGAACACCAACACTTTCTACAGAATTCATGTGCTCGTCATGCAACAGATGTTTACATGCCCGTATTGGTCTGTTCAGCCACATGCACACCCACCAGGATAAACTGTGAAAAGAATGATGTCGGTGGTCCTCGTCGACAATGATGTACAGCTATTATTATTATATATACACCGTTATCTATGTCACATATTTTGTATTTTAATGTAATATTAAGCGATTTGGAAAGAAAGTCGAGATGGATAAGCAATACCACATAACCAAATATGTGCTAGAATGAAACCCACGGAAGAAAACAACAAGTGTGGGGTGGCAAAAACACATGGCAAAGAATGGTGAAAGAGGAGACTGATGACAATGGTGCAGACCTTCTTCTCTGCTGCCATTTATTCCATTGCCTTGACTTCATGTTGCCATTGGTTCATTACATTGACTTCTTTCTGTCATTGGCTCATTATCTTGACTTCATTCGGTCATTGGTTCATTGTCTTGACCTCATTCTGTCATTGGCTCATTATCTTGACTTCATTCTGTCATTGGTTCATTACTTTGACTTCATGCTGTATTTTATCCATTACTTGACTTCATGCTGTACTTTATCCATTACCGTGACTTAATTCTGTATTTTATCCATTACTGCACTTTATCAATTACCTTGGCTTCATGCTGCACTTTATCCATTACCTTGACTTAATTCTGCATTTTATCCATTACCTTGACTTAATTCTGCATTTTATCCATTACCTTGACTTCATGCTGCACTTTATCCATTACCTTGACTTAATTCTGTATTTCATCCATTACATTGACTTCATGCTACACTTTATTCATTACCTTGACTTCATGCTGCACTTTATCCATTACTTGACTTAATGCTGTACTTTATCCATTACCTTGACTTAATTCTGTATTTTATCCATTACTTGACTTCATGCTGCATTTTATCCATTACCTTGACTTCATCCATTACCTTGACTAAATTCTGTATTTTATCCATTACTGCACTTATCCATTACCTTGATTAAATTCTGTATTATAGCCATTACTTGACCACATTCTGTATTTTACCCATTACCTTTACTTCATTCTGTATTTTATTCATTACCTTGACTTCATTCTCCATTTCATCCATTACTTTCACATGCTACCCTCTGGGTTTATATGAATTTGATACCTCTGTCTTAACACATGTCTTCTTGTTTCTTCTGCCATCACAGGTGTAACATTCTCTGAGCTTCTGGAATACACCATTCAAGTACATGATTTTTGCGACACACTGAAGATTTCTGAACTGATGAATCAGACCCAGTTTCAGAGTGAGGTTATCCAGTGGCATGGCAGACTGCTGTCTCTAATGGTAGTTAATAATTATTTCTAAGTGGCGGTGTAAATAAAACATGTATGGGCATGGTCAGATACCAGTATACCAGGTTCAATGTGTGACCAAAAGGTTTATTAGGGCAAGATACAGGGACAAATGGGAAACAGAGTATACTGGCTTACACTAAAAAGGATGCTTATTCCCAGTTGAACAGAAGAGAGCAAGTGGTGGTCTTCAGACTCCCCACAGGCCACAACAGACTGAGGTACCATCTATTCAATAAACTGAAGATAGTTGCTACTGACGAATGCACCTGTGGTACTGGGAAAATGACACCTGAACATTTGCATGCAAAATTGCTCGACATACGAGGACCAGAGAAATCACATGTGACCATCACCGGTGCCAACACTAGACAAGCTCTATGGCAGTTTTGACAGCCTCAGGATGACTGCTGCTTTCTTTGAACAAATTCAAGTCAACGTCTGACAGCATACAAAGAAGAGGATACCGTATGAGGGTTAATAATCCCTCAGTAGTTGAAAAACGAAAAGAGTAGGCTGAACAGCTGCTGCCCGGGCAAAATTCAATATTATGTAAAAAATCTACCCAATCTATTTCAGGATCCTCGCCGATGCTACCAAGTTCGTGCATTGTCCTGAGATTCTCAAAAAATATGGAGAAGAACAGAGTACTTATGGGTTAAACCATGTGCAATGACGTTGATTCTTCAACCAAACTAAACCAAAGGGAACATCTCCATCCTCCTAGTGGTGATCATCGATCACAGTAGCAAGACCTCACTCAATGACAGCTTAATCATTGCCAGTCCTGCCAAAGGCAGAATGCAAAAATCTGTACTGCTGGGTAGGTGAGGAAGACTAACATCTGGTCAGACACAGCATACTGATCAGACATGTTAGTCATGGCCAGGTAAAATTTACTGCCCAAAGGACCCCCTCACACCTTGACTTCCACGAAGTTCTTTGCGGAAATGGGCTGTTCGTCTTAGCATTCTGGCTAATGAGGGAGGATCGATGTGATACCGTAGTAGTGAGCATCGCACAGATGAAGCCAAGCATAGCACAACCGCCTGGAGGACCCCGGTCCATCTTCATCAGCACCCTCGGGATGTGAGAAAAGCTACTGCAAACTGCCACTAAACATCCTTTTCAGGGCGCACAAAAGAGTAAACCTACTCATTGTGGCCATTAACAAATAGCCAAAACAAAGTCCGAAAGACAAACCATGGAAGCCATAGGATTTCACCTTCAAATGGTTGACCAGATGGATTTGCATATCAAAAGGATAGCTTTTGATTACCTTGTATCAGATACTGACATTGATCTACCTGATTGACTGCCAGCATTCCAGTAAAGAGAACATGACTCTTCTATCACGCCACCAAGACACGGATCCATGAAAAGATTTTTTTGTGTATGCCTTGTTTCTCTGTTCCCCAAGAAGGTGTGCATTGTACTTTTTATTTTGCGCCTGTCGCCCCCAGTGCATCCTACTTCTGCATTCATTTTATGTAAGGGTGTGCTTCCTCCTGCATTTTCTAAGGGTTTGCTTCCCAGGGTAACGGCCGGCACTGTGATGAGGAGTGAACCAATCCGTGTCACTTAACCACTAGCACGCGCTGTTTCCTGAAATTAAATCAAATAGCCATGCATAAAGCAGCATTACCTTTTTTAACATTGCCACTCTACTGATGTTTTAAACTATGAATAATCTGTTTTGCAGGACAGTATACAGAATCACTTTGATATGACAGCAATGTCTGCAGGTTATCAACTCTGTATTATCACATACCTTCTGGGACTAGCAGTCTTAGTCTACTACTTAATGGATAACATGTTAGCCAATAACAAGCTTACTCCTTCCCGTATAAAAAAATGGTGAGTTGATATTTTAAATCCTGTTTGTCGTTTGCATTCAAATACGAGGAACAGTCGTTAAGTAACAGCAATTTTATTATTAACCCTACCAGACCTAAGGCCCTGAACCCAACTGTCCCCCATTCCTGGGTTCCAGAGCATTAAAGAGAAAAAACCAACATGATATAGAAAAATGTTAGTTACATGCAAACAAGTGGTTAGAATAAGATGTAACTTGGAGACATTATAGAAAATAGGTTTACCTTTCATCTAGCGTCAATATTCCACCTTTATGTGCCAATCCATCCAGCAAAAGGCAAAGAATCTGTCTCTAGTCATAAAACATTTCGAAATCCGGGAGTAAACACAACAAAGAGCCCTCATTTGTCCAATAATCCTGATAGCTGGGCTTTATGCATGAGTATTCCATATAGATCCTCAGTCCAAGAAAAGCCTTCATCTCATCACTCGAGCTCTCACTGTCTGTTTCACTTGAACAGAGTCTGAATCAACCAAATTATTGATCACCTGTTGGACTGTCATAAGTTTAGACTTACTTTGCTTTCCTGTTGAAGTGCTTGGTTCATCAGCCGTTCGTTTCATTGTCAATTTTCCGAATTTGTTCACGTTAAACCCCACAAAATCAATTCAAACATGGGGGCAGCCATTTGCAATGACTAATCACGAGGATTGACCACGATTGGTTGGTTATTTTTAGATTCTGACGCATTTTATGGCGTACTATCCAAATTACCGAAAATTGGGTCCAGCAGTTTAGCGGCAGTTAAGGAAATTACCGAAAAATGGGGACAGCGGTCTGGTAGGGTTAACATTTTTTAATAACAGTGCAAATCAGAGATTATGTGTGTCTTATTTTTCTACATAGTTCCTGTGCCTGGCAACATGCTTTGTCCACTAGCTTGTGGATGCCCTCTAGAAAAAAGTCTTTTGGTGTGACCTTTAAAGCAATTTTGTACAGCCTCCATTATATCGTTGTCAGCTGTCTTGGTACCCATGTGCAACACACTTTCCTATAACTGAGGTCATCTTAGACAATTTTGTGTGCAGTGCCGTGGTTCATGTTGAAATCTACGACTATTTCATCAATAGTGAATCGCCTGTTGCCACGGACTAGCTGGTCGATCTGCTTTTTTACTGTGTCAGTTGCCACGCTTGCTGGTCTCCCACGCCACGACTCATCGATGACGTTTTGTCTTCCATTTTGAAATCTTTCTACCCATTCAAACATTCTGACTCAAACAACTGTCTCCATTCTCAACCTTCATTGTCCTGTAGATTTCAGAAGGTTTCACACCCTCTGACCACGAATAACGCTTCATTGTTCTTCCAAAGTGCAAATTGACAGCGGGATGGCCATGTTGTTGTGTGCTATATTGCGCGTTCAGTATTGCTCGATTGTCACAATTCCTACATGGAGTATTGCTAAAGAACCATTTTTTTGTCCTGAAATAAGATTGTCCGTTGTAGATATTCTTCCATGCATTTTATAACAAAATTGTTGTCACTTAATGACTGTCACTCGTAACTACAAAGTCTGATTAAAAAGTATCAAACCTTAGCCTGGAAGAAAATAAACTAACTTACCTAAAAAAAATGAAAATGGTTTGTAGAACTAACATCATTGTACTTGGGTGGCCTCATATGTTCTCAGCCCCTTTCATTGAAAGTGCCGATGACAGAGTATGAACTTCATAGCTCCAGCTGCGGTTACTAAATTTCTTCCTGTCTTTATTAAGTACCCATTTACAGCTAGGTCTCCTGAAAGATGCGACCATCAGATGAAAGAATTCCAGATATTTCCAGTATTTTAATCTGAGCACATGTGACTCAAACATGATACGTTGGGATTGTGAACTGAACTCCTAGACCACAGAATCTGACGTATTTAGTTCAAGACCTTATCCTCTTTGAAATAGGCCCCTTCTGAATTATCACACTTCTCCCAGCGGTGCTCACTCATACTGCTGAAAGTCACTATTTGGGATCTTCTGTCTTGAAATCTCATCTCTTTGTCTTGGAAAGGCCAAAAGTCACATAGAGCCGTGTCTGGGAAATAGGAGGCGTGCTGAACCTGTCCAATGCTGTTTTCCAGCAAAAACTCCTGCCATACACAACCTGGAGATGATTTTCCCTCTGTTCGGGAATGAGGTGTCATGAAACCAATTTTGCCATACCATAATCGTCAGTCAAAATTGATTGTACTGAACCATACAAAATTGCTACTCCATTCTCAATCTTTCTAATTGTTATTCAATGATCTTTCATGGCTAGCTGCTGCACTTTCTGGATTGTTTCTAGTTTTCTTCTTGTTGGGTGGTTGCAATAATTAAAACAAGCTTGTTTGAACAAACATTAATATTTTATGTTTTTGTGCATGGCAATTGTAAAAAATAAAATATACTTGTTTGCATGTATGTTTCCGCTACTTTATGTTTGTTTGTATGTTAATTATGCTGTTTCTTTCCTCATTCTATAGGACATGTCTGCTGGTTGTTATAACAGCATGGACTGGGATGATGGCTTATGGTCTCTACTGTGCATGTTTACTGGAGCGGCAGATCACAAGATGTGTGCAGCACTATGCATCATCACTTGTAAGAAACTATTTCAATATATCTGATTCTTGTTGTGAAACCTGTGGAGGAAAGAATAGGACCATTGCTACCTTCCAAGCGTTTCATATAAAGTGTAATGTGTGTTCTTTCGTTCTTCTTCTTTGATCCTTGGTGAGTCACTGGCATAGTTGTAAGTGACCATCATGGTTGATGGTGTCTTCAAGGGCAGTAATAAACTCCCTTCACTTCTCCCTGTCAGCCATCCTTTTGCGTAGTGCCCCGACTCTGATTAGTGATTCCCAGTTTGGTTTCTGCTGTGCTTTGTTGAGTTGTCAGCCTCTCTTTCACCTTCCCTCTGGGGTCAATACATGGCGGTTCTGGTAGTTGTGTCAGGTTCTCTTCTTAGGACTTGACCAATCCAATTCTACGAGGTGTGTTCAAATTAATTAAACCTACCCATGCTGCGCCATGCGGACATACGCATGATGACATCACATCTGGCTTAATAAGCACATACTAATGTACATGTGTGCACATGTTAAGTATCTTCTCGTTGAGAAAATGAAGTGTGCGATGCGGAATCAGCCAACTGGTTGATCAGCAAATGGTGATTTAGTTCCTAACAGCTGAAGGATGTCGACCAGTAGACCTTCATCGCAGAACGCAAGCAGTGTATGGTGACAATAGTGTGTCGAAGACAACAGTGAAGGACTGGGCATGAATGTTTTTGGAAAGGACGTGAGTTAAGGGAAGATCATCTGCAATCAGGCCAAGCACATATTGTTGCGACAGGAGAAGCCATCACCGATATTGATGCAGCGATATGGGTGGACCATCGTCAGAGCTTACGTTCACTAGCAGAGAAATTAGCTGTGTCGCTTGGAGCAGTTCAATTCATGGTTAAGAAGAAACTGAAGTATTGGAAGATGTCTTCACAATGGGTCCCACTGATGCTGACTGACTATCATAAGGAAGAATGCATGTTATTTTATTCGGGCGGCATCCGACGTCTAAATAAGCAGTGGGATGCGTTTCTGAATGCCTATGGCGACTTTTTCTAACGAACCCTAGTGCATGTTTGCTTCTTAACAATTGCTTTGTTCAATTCTTCCATGCCTGTTGATGTTCCTTTCATGTTTGTAATAAATCCACTGGGACGGGTTTCATTTATTAACTGTTTGCGATGGTGTGCATGCCTTCTTGATTGCTCCAGCCAAGCAGTTCTCAATTTGCTGATTGTGTTCACTAAAAATTGTTCATAAATCTTTCTGAGACATGTTTTGTGGAATAATGACAATTTATATTTTTTTTGGTTTCCTGTTACTTTCCACCGTACAGAAAATATGCAAGTATTGTTAGTTTTGTGTTTATGATGTACTGCGAACACTTCCAAATAGTGAAAGGCTTCTCTACTTTTGATGTTGCTTGTTCCACCATCTAGCGTACATCTGTCAACACTAATGCCTTTACTGTGTTCAGGTTTGGTAGCTTCAGTACCCAGTCAACCCCCAGAGCTATGCCAGGGGAAGTTTCACTACTAGAAATTTTTACCAAGCAAGTCAGGTCTGCGTGCGTAGGGGTCAGACAAAGGTTGCCACCCCAGGTTTGGGAGATTTTTGGTACAGGACATACACTTTTTGCTATGTAACAAATATATAAATACAGTATATCGAGCAGCATGTTACTAATCGCTGTAATGGCAGGTTTGTCAAAATCACATGCCAAAAGCAATGAAAAGCAAGATAATTTGAGATACATATTAGTTAGTTATGGGTCCACTTGTGCCCTTCTTTTTCTGCATTCAAGCCTTTTGGTCATGCTAAATCTGTATTCCCATCACTAGGACAAAGTCCTGGTCAGGTTTGGTATCGTAGATCTTTGTATGCTGGACAGTCCTGTAGAATGTGTTTGGTTTCACATGGGCACTCACTTGTATGTGATCACTTGTAACCTGATGGGTGTGATGGGAAGCCTAAAGTCATCTATCCTGAGTCAGATACGCCCTCTCTGGCGTCATAAAACCTGTGTCGATGGAAAATCATCCACGTCATCCTCTTGCTTAGAAGCCAGACCTTTGGGCATTGTAAGCTTGCAGGGGAATCTAATCAAGGGGCAGTCCCACGAGATGACTGAACTAGCAAACCTTCTATCTAGACATATGTTTGACACGTGATCATTTTTTAATAGCTTAAATTAATGTGTGTATTTGTTTCTAAATTGATGAATTTGTTTCTAAATTAGTCTGCTGTATTTGTTTCAGGCATTCCTCGTGATAACCCCACTGGATCTAGATGTTTATCAAGCTGTACTGCTGTACTGGAGATCACGTTTTCTGGACAATGCATCCTCTGGACTGTTGAGTGTGCTGGGAATTATGCCAGTCAGGGACCTAGTTTACTATCTTCAGTATTATAGTGTGCCTATAGTGACTGTTATAGTTAGTCCCATAGTCAAATTATGTTGTGCTTGTTTAGCAGTATACAGACAGGGAGAGCATTTCAGAGCCTCATCCTGAGCATGAGGATGAATGGTTTCGATACTTGCCTGCTGACAAGGAGGGCAGTGGATCGAATCCACGGTAAGGCTTTTCTGTTGGGGATGAAATAAACAAGCCAGGGAAGCACACGACGTGGTGGTGAAGTTGCCTGTAGTCCTAACCTAAAAACTCCTTGACTACCCCAGCAACGGGAACACAAAGTCGTACGGCAGTTTTTATCCTGACAACATTAGGGGAGTAAAATTCGTTTTGACTAGTCTGTTTCAGTATTATCTTTCAGTGACTTTTGCTGTGTGTGCATATAATCGTTATGCAAAAATTCAAGCATCAATTAAAACCTTTTCAGATCCCTATGGAGCATAGGTCTTCAACAAATAAGTGCCATGCCGTGAACTGTTGACCTGCCTGTAGCTGTTGAAGTTTTTATGGCGTTACGTTTCTATAGGGGGAACTGGAATGATAGTCCGCGGTCAGGCACAACATAATGACCAGGACGTTGCGTCAGGGACAATATACCGAGCAAGGCTGCTATTTCTCTTCCATGTAGCATTCCCTGGATACAGGCTGTTTTCGGGGCAGTCTGTGGCTGATGAGATGTGGATCGACATGATCCCCATAGTAGTGAGCGTCACGCAGATGAAGCCAAGCATAACACAGGATTGTAGTCCACCTTGCAGCATGCTCGGGATGTGAGAAAAGCTACTACAACCTGCCACTTAGTGCCCCTTTCAGGTGCACGAAAGAGTAAACTTACTTCTTGTTGGCAGTACGACATGTTGCATCAGTGTTGCTATTCTGTGCTTCCCTATTGGGCCCAGAAATACTGTTCAAAATGAGAGGAGCGTGTGGTCAAGCAGTTAGGATGTTGGTCTCTTTGTGTCCTAGCCTGCCAGGGTCAGAGGTCATTGGCCCTGTAACGGATCTCAGTAATGGGAGCAACAATAAAAAGATAAGAGCTGTATTCTAACTCGAGCTCACTCAAATACAAAGGAAGCATCAAATCATTTACTATTTTACCTAAATTTGTACATAATTTATCTAATGTCAAGGGCAAGATAAGTTCAAGTCTGTAAAGGACCTTTTTTATTAAAACATTTTATTGTACTCGTTAAAATGTCTTTTAGCATCTGGTTCGCTTGAAACCTACAACCATTGATTCTGTCTAATGTACATTCTTATGCGTGTTCACACATTATGGAAGGATTGACAGAGAGGTGGAATCAAGAAAGCACATATGGTTTCTTATCAGCTGTCACCATTATTAAAACACAAACACATCCCAGTGGAGACGGTCACTCTCACAAAGACACAAGCAAGAAAAGTCATGGAATGCGAAATAAGGTGTTTGAGAAAGGTAGTTGGGGTCACAAGGTTGGACAGAGTACGAAATGAAATAAGGTGGGTCATCATTCATGGAATACATAGAAAGACAGAAAGTAAAGTGGTTCAAACAGCTGACAAGGATGGAACCAAATCTACCAGCTGTTCAGATATATAACACTAGACAAGAGGGTTACAGAACAAGTGGCAGACCAAGAAAAAGATGAATAGACAGTGTAAGTAAGATACAGAAGAAATACAGGATGACAACAGCATTGGTGAGACATCTGACACACAAAAGAAAACTACATCTCCCAACAACAAAAGTGGATAGAAGTAGGAGTATACTGCAAAGGTGAGCTTTTCTCACATGACATTAATAAAAGTGTAGCAGGCTTTTTACATTAGCTGGTATCGAGATAAAAGCTTGGTGCAGATAAAACTTCTTCTTCTTCTTCTGCGTACAGTCAGACAGTAACCATTATTTTTTCGAAAAAAGCGGCGGTCATCCTGAGGCTCTCGCTACTGCCATAGAGCTTGTCTTGCAGTTCCACTGGTAATGGCCACATCTGCTCTCTCTGATCCTCGTATGTCGGGCAGTTCTGCAGCAGATGTTCAGTGGTCATTTTACCAGTACCGCACGGGCATTCGTCGGTACTCCCTATCTTCAATTTGTTGAATAGGTGGTACCTCAGTCTGTTGTGGCCAGTGCGAAGTCTGAAGACAACGGCCTGCTCTCTTCGGTTCAACTGGTAATAGGCATCGTTTTTGGTGTAACCAGTATGTTCGGTTTCCCATTTGGTCATGTATCTGGCTTTGATAAGCCGTTTTGACTCTTCGTACGTCATACTGGTATCTATTTGTGGTAGTCTTGCACCTTCTTTTGCCAGTCTGTCTGCCTCCTTGTTGCCTTGGATGTTGCAGTGTGCCGGGACCCACTGTACCACTACCCTTTTTGGTGCGGACTGCTGGCACAGTTTGCAGAGTGCTGCTCTTAAGTCATTAAGCTCAGTGTTTTTCTGGCTTTTTAGCGCTGTGACTACGGCGAGAGCATCTGTCAGCAGGACTATATGGCTCTCATTTTCACTGTGTGTCACCATTTCTTCCACTGCCGCCCTCAGTGCCTCTGCCTCCGCTCTGAAATTGCTTGTGTACTTACCAGTAGCGAATGACAGTGTTATTTTTCTGCCATTTGGTAGGTTCAGGAATGCTCCTGCCCCTCCGTTCTGTGTAGTGTTTGTTACAGAACCGTCGGTGTATGCATGGGTCCAGTCCATGCTTGGGTAGCTTTTCGTTATGAAGCTTAGGGTAGTGTCTCTCCTTTCTTTTTCAGTCTGGCAGTTTTTGTTTGCAATACCTGGTATATTTTCTACCACCTCTGGAAATATATCCTGCCTCCAGGTAGGTTTTCGTACAGTAGTGATGGGTTTTGGTGTTGTTAGTGCGTTTATGGGATCTTCGTGCATCTTTGCTTTGGCTATTTCTGCAAAGTTTCTCCGCTTTAGTTTCCCATTTCCCAAATTGTTTAGTCTTTGGTACATTGGGTGGTCCGTCAGTCTTCGGAGTTTCTCTGACTGCAGCTGGGCTCTGCAGTCTCTTCTATCGGTCATGGATTGCAGTTTTGTAATCTTTTCAAGTTCTACAATTGGCGTTGACTTCATGCCACCTGTTATAATTCTCATGGCTTGGTTTTGAAGTTTGTTAACTTTATCGAAGTTCGCCTTCGCTGCTGTTGTCCATGCCGCAATGCCATACTCGAGAACTGGTCTCACTCTTCCAGTGTACAGTTTCTTTAGTATGCCTTCGTCTGCTCCCCAGCTTGTGCCAGCAAGTTTCCTCATGATTGCCATTCTTTCTCTGGCTTTCATTCGGTTTCTGCAGATAAAACAGAATGATAGATTTCTCATGGATACATAATTACTATTACTTTGTCCAAGTTCAATGTTTGCAAAATAAAATCTAGTGAGGGCAGAAGTTATTGAATGTCAAGTTATGTCCTTAATAATTTGACACACAATCTTACCTTTTGAAACATTCTTATATGGCAAGAGAGCAAGCGGTGGTCAGTGGAAATGGTACAGGGAAAAGTTTAAGAGATCGTTGATCCAGTGCTGTATTAACCATGATGACTGGGAAAGAATTGTCATCAATCACCCAGACTGGCGCAGCACTATTGCAGAGGGTGTTCATAGGCATCAAGAATAAATGAGGCTATGCAAACACTCCGCAAGTAGGCTCACATCAACCTTTTTTCAACCCTGGTGGTAGGGGTTGTCCTAAGTCCATTTTGGAGGGGTTTTTACGTTCGCCTTATTTCTCTATTACCCAAGGCGGGTGTATGTTGCACTGTGGTTTTTATTTTGCGCCTGTCGACCAAGTGCATCCGACTTCAGCATGCATTTCATGTAAGGGTCTGCTTCCTCCTGCATTTTCTAAGGGTTTGCAACCCGGGGTGTCGGCCGGTGCTGTGATGGGATCAAACCCAGCACCTTCTGGTTGTGAGCCATGTCACTTAACCACTAGCCCACAATCCCCACTGTGCAAATGACAATTCAGGGCTCAGATTAGCTTATTTAGCCATCTTCAAACTCAAGCAAACAGTGAATGTTGACAAAGTGGTCCTCATCGATTATGATGGACGAACAACATATTTTTTTAGCACTAAAGCTTTATGTAATGTTCATGCGAAGGATCAAGATTAAGATAAACGGGTAAAAATGTGTACATTTGTTATCTTGTCAAGTGATATTAAAATTCAATACTTATATGAAAATTTAATGAAGTTCCAAAATGTGGTTCTATGTTAATTTGTAGTATTTTGGTTGTCAGTGTTTTAAGTTTGTTTATCTTTATGTTAACAATTAAACTACATTTGAATTAAACATTTGGTGATGGCCAAGACATAGGTACGGCTTATCTGGAAGAAAATGTAGAAATAAGCAAACATGTAAATATATAATTATTTGGATAGATTTAAGAGATCTTAATTTTGAATGTCTCAATTAAATGAAGAATATTGACTTATACATTTGCTTGTTAGAAATACATTCCTCTGAAGTCATGATATCATGAATTGTTACTTATTTATGTATTATACCTGCATCATCATCAGGGAGCCGCGTAGCGCAGTGGTTAGCGCGCTGGCTTCGCATCTGAGTGGTTCTGGGTTCATTCCCCAGTTGAGGCGGTAATGTTTTTTTCAGACCGCAATGGCTCTCGGGCCGACCCAGCCTTAAATGGGTACCTGTTCAGTCCGGGAAGTAAAAGCGGCGAGGGAGAAGAGATGGCTACCGCCCTCATATAGCCGAGCCTTTGAAATGTGAGATCGCTAACACCTCACACCCCTACGGCAGTAATGCTATGGGATACTTTACATCATCATGGACCTCTATCCGCTTCTATCACGTGTGTCGTTTACCAACTCTGTTGTTGGTTGTCGTCCACGCCTTCCTCTGTCTCTTTCCAGCTGTCTTCGCAAGCATCTCATTTCCACTGCACACATTTTACGTTCTAAGGCAGCCATTATAGTCCAAGTCTCACATGCTAAGAGGTATGCCGAGGTGACCATTAATTTAAGGCTAATGTCCTTGTCTTTCCAGATTATTCGCAATCTGATCAGGGCAACCATGATCATCGCTGTTCTTGACTGGATATCTGCTCCCAGATATTTGAACTGTGTAACACTTTCTAGAGGTTTTAAATACCCTCTGGGGCGTTGACCATGATCTTACTCTTCTCTGCACTGATTTCCATCCCAAATGTCTGGGCAAAATTGTCCAGGTTTGCGAATAACCTTGTAAGTTCATGCTCTGTTCCAGCCAGGCGGATAATGTCGTCGGCAAATCAGAGTTTGGTTATTATGCGTCCACCTGTACTGACCGTGCCCACGTGTTCATCCAATGCTTTTGGCATAATGCGTTCTAGAAAAACATTGAAAAGTGTCGTAGAGAGGAGACACCCCTGACGCATGCAGAACCACCCACCTGTGTTCCCGTTGAACTTCCTATGTGATCTTAAAAGGTCGTGGAATTTCCCATCTGTGTTGTCTTATATTGGCCCAGGGGCCGTGAGACTTTCAATTTGACTGGATAGATCTTGAGAGACAGACAATGCCAGATACATACATATACGATATACTGATGATATTGTATTGATAGCCCCGAATGAAACTGACTTGAAGGAAATGGTAAACACGGTAGTTCAGCAAAGTGAGAACAAAGGCCTCAGTTTAAATAATAAGTGACTAAGAAAATTGAGACAAGTTAACATATTTAACTACTTGGGTACATACATATCAGATGGACGATGTAATAGCGAAATAAAATGCAGAATGTCTAAAGGAACATTGTGTAATAAAACATTGCCGCTGGAACTGAGAAATAGTCCTTGGATACAACGTGGGACCAGTAGACATATGCTAGTGAATCATGGACAATCAGAAAGAAAGCGTATAGATCTTTGAAAGCAGCAGAGATGTGGTTTACAGAAGAATGCTGCGAATCCCATGGACTGCAAGGAAGGTTAATGATACAGCATTCGAAGAGGTACAAACACATCTTATTTTAAGGATCAGAACGTTGTAACAACGGGAATGATAGCAGGAAAGAGCGACAGTGAAAGGCAGGGAGATATGATGTTGGACAGCATGAGAGAATGGCATGGGCGACAATCAACAGAGTTGGTAAACGACACACATGATAGAGGCAGATGGAGGTCCATGATAAAAACACCAACTGGCAGTTTTCCTGATGATGATGGTTTTAGGCACCCTGATAATATCCGACCCGCCTCATTTATTGCTGTGCCAATTAGTTTCACATGGGCAGTTTTTCCAGACAGCGGTGAAGCGTATTCAGCTATGGAAAACAGAGCGAGGGTCAATGTTCGTTAATTGATCAGCTTCTTGCCTATGAAGGGGAAGATGTGATTCAGTATCAGCCTTTCGAAAACCTTACACATGTAACATAGTAGTGACGCTGGACGGCAATTCTTAAACTTGGCGTTCTCAATCTCACTTTGGATGTTTGCTTCATTTTGTGGTTGGTTTTCCCATTCATCAGTAATTGCTGGGCTATTTGGTTGGGGGTAACTTGTCACTTCAGGAGCACTTGTTTGATCATTGCTGAGGTTTTTGATGCGTTTCCAGGTTTTTTTCATGCCCAAGTCTTCTACAAGGCGACACAATTTTCTGATTTGTGGTCTGAGATGGCATGGAGATCTTTCCCCATCAAAAGAATCACTGTCAAATAGTAGTTTGTATTTCTCATACAGTGCCTTCAAATCTTCATTAAGGCCAGGGACGTTCTGGGTTCTAGTCTCTTGAGATATAATTTTGTTAGCTCTATGAAGGAAGCATACTTTACAAACATTGGTTCCAATTTAACCACTTTTGTATGTCTTTTTTGAGATTCAACAGGTATATGATAAGTAATGCTTGGCCATTCACATTATAATAGTTGCCAATCGCAAGCGAAGATGGTGACAGATCCAGCCTATTGCAGCGAAAAGCAGGGATGGTAAAAGATATCACTTCTCACAAAGTCGTCACCAGAGCCACCCGCAGAACCTCTGGTCGAGATGCATTGCTTTCACTCCATTTGCCCTGGACTCTATTGTGGCCATGGACAGCTACACACGCCCGGCTTCCCTAGGATTACTGAACTCTTGAAGAAATCACTACGAGTAACTTCAGAAACAACTCCCAAGACGTGTCAGACGAGTAGCCAAATCCTTAGTGTATCTTTTAACTTGGAAGTGCAAACTACCTAGGTTGAACACAGCAGATCTGACCCATGGTCTGGATAACAATGTAGTGGCAGAAAGTGTGCAAGATGTGATATCATGTCACATACCTTACAACAACCAGCTGGCAATTTGGAACATTCTAAAAACACGGTTGACAGCATCTTGCAGTCTCTCAGAACACAGACTTCCTTATCATCCCTTCTTCGCATACATCAAAAATAAGATTTGCTCTATTATTATCTGCAACATTTAGAGTTTAAGCTTCTGTAATCAGCTTCATCTGGCAAATCATTTTGTTCAACGCACACATTCCTCGGTTTCTAAATATACCCTCATACAAAACTTCAAGTCTGCCTACTCCCTGCCCATCTCCAGATAACTCGTGAAAATATAAGATTGATATATATATTGTTCCGTTTGCAAGGTCATAAGATAAATGGGGATGGCGTGGACTAGTGACATGGCTCACAATCCAAAGGTTCTGGGTTCGCTTCCCATCACAGCACCGGCCGTTACCCCGGGGAAGCAAACCCTTAGAAAATGCAGGAGGAAGCAGAAAATGCATGCAAGAGTCGGATGTACTGGTCTGACAAGAGCAAAATAAAAACAGTGCAACGCACACAGCCTCAGGAAATAAAAGAAATAAGGTGAACGTCAAAAAATAAGAAATAAACTATCAGAAATATCAATCCACCTCTAAACCTGCCCCCATCTACTCGATGCCTATCTCTGAAAATTTCAGCTCGATATGTTGGTTTGCTCACAATTTTACAAATAGCTATGTCATTCCCGTCACAAGCTAAAGCGTTTTTAGACAAATTTCTATTTGATTCATTTATGCCCATAAATCATGAAAGGAGCAATACAACGACTTGAAATAAGTCATGCTGGTCTAGAAATCAACCATATAATGTTCAGTGAAAATTTGAGCGAATTACATTTGAGTTATGGCAGCATCAAACAATGACCACGTCACTCTACAGGTTCTTCACCTGTCCATATCACAAGTGTACAAATGCATCAGCTGGACAGTCTTCTAACATAGTGGGTTTGCTAAAACACTTCTAGCGACAGAAGTGTCTTTTTGAGATTCAGCATGTGCAAGGTAGGTAATGCTTGGCCATGCACATTACACTGAACAACAATGGACCACCACAAGACAAAACAGTAACGATACAGATGAGGGTAGTATTTACAAGTCACACCAAAATCAGGACAAAACCAGACTGTAAAATGCAAGTATGTTTATTCAAATTTCCTTCATTTCTCTAAGACGACGGATGGCACTGCGCACTTGAGCTGCGGCAGTTGTGCTGAAATAATAAATCACGTAATTAAAGAATGTTACGTTGGTATTTTAGCTATTTAAATGTCAGTAGTAATTACATTGTGTACCAAAAATGTAAAAGGATAAAGATTGTTAAAATCAACATAAAAAATGACAACAAGATTGAGCCAAGAGATATATTTCTATTTTACCTATTTTGTTTGTTGACATAGATTATTATTTTGGGTGATCTCTTTTTAGCTCCATACACCATGGTTTCATCAACCTCCATTTATTTCCAGGAGTACAATCCAGGACGTCTGATTAAAGTGTTAAAATTGTGTTTGTACACAACTGTAAAATGTGTTGCCAAGTATAAGTGGTTTTATTACTTATTAGTTTTGAATTGGGATATTTTCATGCTCCTTCGCTTTCATGATTTTATTCTGTACGTAATGTGGAAAACCATACAGCATATTTATTTATTTACTTTTCAACCGTTAAGAAAAGAAATCCATCTCTCTTGCCAATTAACCTTTAACGCGCTAGCGTCCACTGCCAGTGGACAGACTTGACCAATAAATTTTAAAACAAAAAAAAATTGTGTGCGCTAAGACCCTATCCATAGCCATTTTTTAATGGTGAATACAGCGCATCTATATACACACGGTTTCCATGGATTTCTATCAGAGCAACTAGGCCTAGCGGTTGAGTCCAATATCAAGTTGCGCCTTAAAAGAAGACCTCAAAAGTGGGAAGGAATTTGAAAAGCATGCCTTTCTATTGCAACTTGTTTATTTTGTTTTTAAGGATGTCAAAGAGTGTCCTGCATGTGCCATCACAGTGCAAACAAGCAACATATCATAATTGCAGTTAAAAGATTGCAGCCCCACTATTGACATGCACCAAAGAGAAGCAGTGTTATTATCTGTTTGTTGAGCAGCAAAGGGGTGAAACTTATAGAATGAAGACGAATGAATGTCCAGTACGGTGATGCATGCCTTTCCCTGTTACAAAAACAGAGTTGATTCACGACCGGGTCAGGTCTACTGTGTAGTGACCCCAAAGTCAATTGCAGCCGTTGACTGCCCCGTAAAGGAAAATTGTAGATGAATTAAATTGCAGCACATCTGGATGCTAGTCAGGAACTTTTTCAGCGCTTTGGCTTTGAAGCAGGTGATGGTTTCCTAGCAAGAATTGTCACTGGAGATGAAACCTGGGTTAGCTACGAGCCTGAAAAAAAGAGAGTGAGCAAGGAACGGTGGCATCCCTCCTCACCAAACCATGCAGCAATCAACATGGAAGGTTATGCTAACTCTCCTTTGGGATGAATGAGGCATTATTTTAGAGTCCAGGGGGAACACTGTCACCAGTGCCATATATACAGATCTTCTCAGGAATCACCATTGACCCACAATGAAATCCAAATGATGTGAACTTCTGAGTAAAGGTGTTCTTTTGCAACATAGCAATGCTCAACTCACAAACAGAACGCAGGACCTTCACATCTTTGGACAACTAAAAGAGGCATTGAGAGAAAAGACTTTCAGGTCCGGTGAAATGGTCCAGCAGGTGGTTACACACACGAGCAAAATAAATTATTTCTACACGAGTCCACAGACACCGGGGAACTTGTATTGAATGAATTGGCGACTACTTTGAAAAACGATAGGTGTTTCACTTTAGAATAAACCCCCCCCCCCCCAATTAAGGTTTTAATTTGAAGCACCCTCATATATATACATATACAACTATTTTCTGATGTGTATAATAAGATGCACTCAAAAGTGGTTAGCTACTTAAGGACTGCACGACAATGAACACTTACGAGTAAACCCAGGCACCTCCGGCAACAGTTTTTGAACATCTGTTACATTTCCAGATACCAACAGCTTTCCTCTTCATAGCCTCCTGAAAGTAAGCAGTTGATAATTTAGATAATAACTCACCAATTCTTCCTTTTCAATCTAAATAAGAGTATGAGGACATCCATGCACTCTTATAAAGTTTGTACCAATGCATTTATGTGATTTCTGTACCTCAGTATAATGCACAGCAGTATACCTTTTTAAGACACGTAGCAAAGTACATTGCATGTTAATATTTCGTATGAGATGGTCAGATGTAATAAACACAGATATAAGGATAAGAACATGTTTCAATGGGAACTAGGAAGTTCATTTTCTCGGCTAGAAGGGATGAATGATTGGACCCTAATTTCAAATAATCCAATTTTATTTGTAAGGCTATTCACAGTCGGATCTTTTTTGCAATTGTCTACGAGGCGTGTTCAAATAAAACCGGACCAAACTGCAACAAGTGAACAAACATATGATGCGCATGATGGAGTCACTTCTGGCAGAAACGACAACACATAACCAACCGGCAAGTTAGTTCGCACAGGATTTTCCCTAAATCAAAACAACGCCTGGGGTTGACCCAACCTAAAAGATTAGGTGCCAGAATAATCTGGGAAAGTAAAGGTGGCTGTCGTGATGTTGACCCTAATCACACCTAGTGTGCGGTTTGTCAAGAAAAATATGTGCCTAACACTATATTCCCACACTGGCGTGCTAACAGGATCTTTCATTTTCTTTTAATGCACCACTGACTTAATTTTTTAATGTTTCTGTTATTCTACTGGAACACACCAAAAGTCTTATAGCTTTGGTACCAAAGAAGAATTGTACACCTGACAGTTGTAGGCATATAGGGGCAGCTAGTTTGTTTTGTTTATATCCATCTACATGATGTCTTGGGGAACCGAGAAACCTAGTCCAGACAGGTACAAGATACTGAGCAGGATGCAGTGTCAGGCACAATACACTGACCAACACCACAATCTCTCTTCCATGTAGCATCCCCTGGAAACAGGCTATTTTCAAGACAGCCTGGCTGATGAGATGTGGATCGAGTGATCCCCGAAGTAGTGAGCGCCATGCAGTCCACCTTTATCAGCATGCTTGGGATGTGAGAAAAGCTACAACCCCCACCCTATTTACGTCCTTTTCAGGGTGCACAATTGTGGGCATTAAACAACATGATGCATTTTTTTTAGTCAGAGAGTGGTGTCTGCTTGGAATGCATTGCCAGGGGAGGTGGTGGAGGCAGGGACAGTTAATGCGTTTAAGAATAAACTGGATGCGCATAGATTTTAGAGCAAGGTGATGTAAATGTAACTGGTTGTATACAGACTCTGCAGGGTCTTCTAAACCAGTATAAAGACGTTAAGTTAAGTTATGTGGTTTTATAAAATACAACAATACTTCAATGGAATGGGAATCACAAAAAGGTTACACTGCTATTATTGCAGCAAATTCACTATTATCTATTTAGAACATGGTCACAAACCTTTCCACAAAATGGACAGGTGTATGTACTGTGCTGGGTCACTTCCATCTTCTTGACAGTCTTTCTGAGAGATGCACCATACCTTGTGCCATACTTTCCAACAATACCAACCTTCTTGGTTCGCTTGGCCTGAGAAGAAAAAAAAGCATGAAATATTTTTTTTTTTAAACACAAAGTATTCTATTCAATTTAAAAATATTTGTAATGCCAGACCAATTTATTAAAATTGTACAAGTTTCTATGAACTGTCAGGCACATTTACAATCTCGGCACGGATGTCTATCTCCATTAATCTCCCTCGTTGTTATGGTCTAGATGATGTGGGCATTATTATTGTGGAGAAAAAAAAACGAATACAAAAAACACTTGCAAGTGTTGTTTTAAACTCTTTCACCAGGGGATGGCATGGCCTAGTGGTTAAGTGGCATGGCTCACAAACCGAAGGTGCTGGGTTTGATCCCCATCACAGCACCAGCCGTTACCCCGGAGAAGCAAACCCTTAGAAAATGCAGGAGGAAGCAGACCCTTACATAAAAATGCATGCTGAAGTCGGATACACTGGGCCGACAGGCGCAAAATAAAAACACAGTGCAACGCAGACCGCCTTGGGGATTAGAAAAATTAGGCGAACGCAAAAAAAAAACAACAACTCTTTCACCAAATATGTAGAGAGAAAATAAAGACACCATCAGAAAGATGTCTGTCAATACAAAAAGACATGAGCTGGATTGTCTCATGAATAGGACTTAAGAAAACAGCCCAAAAATCAGAACAGCCGAAATTCCTCATACATGTAATTACATATAGCTTGATGTGTTTAATGTTTTCAGATACATTACAAATATTGAATGCTGCCTAAATACCCAATAGTGAATTGCAAGTAGAATTAATCAATGCAGCCATATGAATAGATATCAATACAATTTTCAAATCTATTTGAATGTGTTAAGGATCCTAAAAAGCTTACAATGTTTAATGAAAGCCATTTCGATTTACTGAAAACAGGCAACTAGGAAAAGAAAAATCACTGAAAATGTGTCTTAGGGTAACCAGAATTTCTGACAATAAAAAGAGCAGGGAAGAAAAAACATTGATTTCAGTAATAATGCAAAGATAGTTACAGGCATGCTGGAGACGAAGATGCAGCAGCAGATTGGCAGAGCTTATCAAGATGCAGTACGATAGTAGGTGATCGAGGAGGATTCTTGACACTCAAGAAGTTCCAATGGTTTAGAAGACTAGTGTCTGTATACAACCAGTTTCTTGAAAGGTGATTTAACCAATGTGCGAATCTGTCTTAACAGACTCAAACACCAGAGCTAAGTAGACCCGCAGCCAGTTAGGCACCATCTATAGCAGTATAGCTGCTCTAATAAACCACCTTGGGAAACGTACAAATAACTCTGGTATATTTTTAACTTGAATTTTGGTCCGGGCAGCGGCCGTTAAAGTTCACTTTTTTCTATTTCCAACTGGCTTTTAACGTACTTGACACTGAATACGGGAGCCCAATCTCACTACACAGAGAGCAGGGGAATTTTTACCAGAAGACCCGCGTGAAAAAAAAGCAAACTTGCAGCATAAATCTACAAATTGTCCATCTTTTGTCCTACTGCCATGTTCAATTTTTTGCAATTTCTTTTATCTCCTATCTATCGTTGCCCATGCCCGTGGCACTGAAACCTCAAATAGTATGAGTATGACCTTGCTGTAGACTGATTATACTGCATCCTTGCCAAATTCTTTATCACAAGGAAGACTCAGTCCCAAGTACTTTGCATATTCTCGCGTAGTGGTTGTTTTTACATGTTTTTACACAGGTCGCTAACTGAGTAACTCCACGTACACTCCATTTTAGTCACTCCTTGAAATGTATGACGCCATGAGTTCTACAATATACCCTTGGCTGGCCAATGGGGTGGGGATCAACACTCAACTGTGATCTCCATCTGGTGAGAATAATGAACCCTTCATCATACTTAATGGCACTATCGCCAGGACGACTTCCAGTTCACCTTGTCAAGTACACCTGAGAATGTAAGCCGCATTGCAGATTGCTCTTTCGCTGAGTGATACTCCTGGTCTACAACCTTGAGATTACGAAACTGGTTGTCTACAGTATAATAATATTGTTATTACTTTACTTAGTCGCTCCTTTTCTACCGTGAGGTGTAGAGGTACAGTATAATAATGACGTCAAGTTAAAAGCCACCCCACTCCACCACTACGATTGCAATGAAATTAATGAGTCATTGAAAATTGAGTGTAATCAGCCACAAATGAAAAGTTATCAAGAGTTAAATTTGAAATTAACGCCGTTTCTTCCAATAATAACAAAGTATGTTTATTAGTGACAACGATCGCAAAGGCATTACTATTAGTAGCAGTAAGCATTAGACAAATATTTTTCTGCACTCGGAAAACATCCAATATTATTAGAGCCATAGACTATGATAGACTCATTTGATATAGTGTTATATAGTCATATATGTATGGATGGATTAGATTTAACGTACAGAACAGATTTAGAAAGTGAAGTAGTAGAGTGAAGAAAAATACTTGTCTTTGTAATTGCTAACGAGCATACTTTGTTTACCAGTTTACAGCTCTCGAAGTGTCCCTATTATTAATTAAGGTTATTTTTCTCCTTCCAGTAACAAGAAGCATTCTAGCCTGTCCTACTAGTACTACACACAAAATTGTAACATCTCTTCCGACACCATTCTTCAATTTCATAATTATTTAAATCCCTGATGCAAAATAATGTAGGACAAACCATAAATAGTTTAGGATACTTTTCTATTTACGGTATGCAAAACTATGTTGCACAAAATTATTAAATTATCCCAGATTATGACAGATATAGTTAAAGACAATTTATTGCGCTCACCATTTCTGTCTGCAAATTTTTAGAAAGGAAGTAGAAATTTTCTAAGCCCGTGAAACCTATTTCTAGAAACGCAAGAGCTCTGTATATGAAACATCATTTCCGTTCATCGTGTTCCCTAATGCCAGTGATTTCTTATTGTGTTGTAATATCTCTATTTCAGTATTTGTGATGCTGTAACTGAACTATAACTTCTAAAATGTCGTCGTTTACTTGCTTAACGTGCAGCGTTGCATTTCAGGATGTCTCTTTGGGCCGCCTTCATTATAAAACAGACTGGCATCGTTATAATTTGAAACGAAAAGTTGCTAATCTGACACCAGTTACCCTCGAGAAGTTCGAGGAAAGGCAACAACTGCAGGTAAAGCCATCTAATTCACTGATGACGTTAGAATGTCAAAAATGTTGGTCATAAGATTTGTGTTAACGAGTATCAGCTCAATAAAAGGATTCTTCTAAAATGTGTATATATAATAATCTATATCTTTGCTACTATACTAATTCTACACAACTACGATAAATAACTTTTAAAATGACTACATTTATTTTGTCAATTTTGATTTTTAAAAATTAAAAATAGATCTAGATGAAATAAAAATAAATAGCCTTTTTCGTCTATGCAGACGGTCATGAAGCAGGTATGTCTTTTCTCACTAGACGGGTCTTTTCTCCTTTCGACTTACTCACTTAGTCACTCCTCTTCTACTGTGGAAGTGTAGAGATTTTCCAGAGAGAACGCCACATTGCTCTATCTCCGTCTTTTTCCTGGCCTCTTTCCAATCCAGCCGTCGATCACTTAGAGACTTTTGTATGTTGTCTTCCCAACGTACTATGGGATGTTCTGGGGTCTGTGTCCTTGACCTTTTTAACTTTTTATCTCACAAGACTGCTTTGGTATCCGATCTTCCATTCTACAGACATGGTCCTGTTGTTAGGACTGCTCCACTCGTGTCTGCAGGGGTTGAACTTCGAGATTGCTACGTATTGTCTGATTACGGATCTTGTCCATTTTCATCACCTGAACCGCCTTTCTTAGATACTTCATTTCTGAAGTTTGTAGTTGCCTTTCTTGAGCTGTAGTCATTGCCCATGACTCACATCCATATGTCAGGACAGGCACATAGGTTGAGCGGTATACCTCCATCTTTGTTTTCCTGCTTATTTCTCTTTTGCTGAGGAATCCTCTGTTTATTGCATGAAAAAGTCTACCTGCTGCTGCCCTTCGTGCAGTTAACTCTTCTTTGATTCCTCACCTGCTGTCTATTACCACTCCTAGATATTTAAAGTTGCTGACCTGCTCGTGTTCCCAGGGTTGTCTGATGTCTCTTCTCATCTCTGGCGATCACCATGGTTTTTGTCTTGAAGTTGCTGATGTGCATTCCTCTTCTTCCCAGACCTGCAAGTTGATCTGGAGATGTGCCTCGGATTTCGTGATCAGGATCACGTCATTTGCAAACGCTAGTTCTGATATGTAACTTGGTCCCATCTTCCAGTACCCTACTTCATACTTTTTTGTCTGTTCCTTGTAGGCTTTGATGACTTCTTCCATGAGGAGTATGAAAAGGTACAGTGATAGAATGTCCCCCTGTCTTACTCCACTAGTGAACTCTCCTGACTTTTGATTTGATGTCCGCACATAATTTCTGCATGTTTTATAGAAACTCTGAATGGCAGGGGTCCTGGAATGTTCTTCCTTGTCAGGCACTCCCAGAGTTTGTCCCAGGGAACTTTATCAAATACTTTCTTCAAATCCAAAAAGCAGAGATGCATCTCTTTATCATAATATATTCAAGGTCTTGAGTACTTCTGTTTGCCCTAACCCACATAGAGTTTCATCCATATTTGGCTCTACTATACCTCTTAATCGCCGTTCTAGAATCCTAGAGTAGACTTTCCCAGGGACACTGAGAAGGGAAATACCTCTGTGATTTTCACATTGTCGATTGTCACCCTTTTTAAATATCGGTATTATTATGGCAGCCTCACAATCTTTTGGTATCTTGTGGCGCCAATGAGAATCTTCATGAATAGTATCTCTCCTGCTGTTCCCATGTATTTAACCATTTCTGATGTTGTACCATCCATCATGTCCTGCTGCTTTACCAATCTTAATTTTCTCCAATGCTGCCTTTAGTTCTTCCATTGTGATATTATTGTTTCCCTCCATGGCTCCCTCTTCTTGAATTGGGACTGTTACTTCCAGAGCTTGATTTTCCTCCACTCCAAGGAGATCTGAGAAATATTCTTTCCATCTGTTCATTACCGCTTCTGGAGCGGTCAACAACGCACCTTGTTTATCTTTAACAAATTTCAGGGGGCATTCTTTTTCCTTCCTCATGTTCTTTAAGGTCCTGTAGAACAGTTTTTGGTTTTCTCCAGCATTATTTTCCAGTTTCTCCTCAAATTCTTCCCAGGATTTATTTTGGCCTTGAGCAGTCTTTTTTGCTTCTGTTCTAAAATTTACATATTCTTTATATTTCTTTGTTTGTTCTTCTGTATTCCTAGCGCCTAGGTATTGCTTCCATGCCTTTTTCTTTTCTCATATCATTCTTTTCACTTCTTCTGTCCACCATAGTGTACGCTTTCTCTTCCACCCTTCTTTGGTTTGACCGCATGCCTCTACTGCAGCCTCTTTGAGGATGTCTTTGAATTTTACCCAGAGCATTTCCATGTTTTCTTCAGATTCCTCTATCCATCCTATTGCTGTTGTTATGAGCCATTGGTATCTCCTCTTAACATCTTGTCCTCATAGTTTGTAAGCCTTAATTTTATTTTCTCCTTGTGTGTTATGTTTCATGCTTGCTAATGGGTGTTGCCTGGCTGGATAGCGTTTTTCGATTTCTCTCTTTATTTTAACTAGGTAGTGGTCGCTTCCTATTTCTAGTATGGTCCTCTGAACACTCTAGCATCCTTCACATGCTTGAAATCAGTTTTCCTCACTATCGCATAGTCAATCATGGATCTTTCATTTCTTGCCGGCTTGCATCTTGTGTAGGCATGGATACGCTTGTGTGGAAACCTTCTATTTGTAATGTCAAGGTTTTGTTCTCTGCAGAATGTCAGCAGTCATTTTCCATTGTCATTTAAGACATCTCCATACCTACTGATCACTCTATCCTATCTAGAATAGTCGTTTCCAACTTTTGCGTTGAAGTCTCTAATGAGAAGTATTTCATTATGGCAATCGTCAATGGTCCTTTGAAGGAGCTCATAAAATTCATCTTTTATGTCAGTGCTCTCAAATTCGTTTGGTTCTTACACAGTGATGATATCCATTTGACTATCCTCCTCTTGTAGATTTAGAACCATCAATCGTTCTGAAATGAACTTCCATCCTTTAATGTTTGCTTTGTTATTACTATCCACACTATACAGCCCACCCCTGCTCTGGCTCGTTCACTCATGGGAACTCCGCTGTAGAATAATATGTTGCCGTCATGGTCCAGAACGCCCTGTTCCTTTTTCTGTTTCTGTGAGTGCCAGGACTGTCAATTTTGCTCTCATCATCTCCTCTATTAGTTCATGTTCTTTTCCATTTATACTTCTTACATTCCATGTTCCATAAATTGTAGTCCTTATTTTTCGCCTGTTCATCGCCGTTGAGATCAGTCTGGTTTTCTCTGTTTTGACTTGTTCCCCTAGGGTGGATCTGACCTTAAAGATTCTATTACAAGTTATGGTCATTGTCAGACATTGACTAAAGATCTCAGAAGAGGATGAGTGGGAAGTGCCAACTAGGCAATAAGCACAGTCACTCTACCATGCAGATGTCCTTCAACACTAGGTATGCTAAACTAGTATGTGTTAAATAGTGGTTAGATTGTAACACTTTAAATGTGACAAAATTCTTAACTGCTTTTCCCATTCAATACCATTCAGGAACAAGAGAAAACTTCTTCCCATGACACATGTTTCTGCAAACCTTGCAATAAGGCCTTTAACACCACAAATGCTTATGAAAATCACATTCAGTCAAAGAAGCATAAGGATGTCATTTCTGCAGCTCCAAAACAGAAGAAAGGAAAGAAAGCAGAAGTTCAGTCCAGCACAGCTGCAAGTGATCTCAAACAGTTACCTCCATTAGTAAATAAAGAGGCAGAAAGTCAAGATACACATGAGGCTATGACAGAAGGTCTGTGGGCATTTATATTTCTTTATTGTTGAGCTGCATATTCATATTTTCTTTGTTGGCTGTTCTTGAAGAAGCTTGGGTAATAGCATTTCATTTGTGTGCTTTGTTTGTGTTTGTGACCCACATTTATTGTTGTCATGATGCACAGTGCATCTTTGTCACTTTATACTTCTACGATCAACAGATGCTATGCTTCTTTCCTGGTGAGGTTCACGAAGGAAACTGTGCTTCAGGTTTTCGATGTCCCCTACAGCTTTTATAGCATAGTGCGCATGGCCCACTCCCCAGCCAGACTACCTCTCCTTTGATCTGCATAAGTTGGAGCAGTTCTGCAGGATATGTTCTGGTGTCTGCTTGGATGCTCCTCATTCACATGTGGAGATGGGCCTTGACTCTGCAATGTCCTATTCAGAGTCTGAATATCTGCCTATCTCTTCCAATTTTTTCTCTGCTGTTATTGTTTTGTTTGAATTCTATGTGTTCGTCTCTCAATTTCGTCCTCGTGGATTGTTTTCTGAGTGTCTTTGCTTCTTTGTAGCTCATGGAGGGCGAGTCTGTATGCTTTCTCTTCCAGCCTTTGTAAGCTCATCTGCCTTCTTGTTTCCAAGGATCCCCAGTGGACCAGAATCCACTGTAGAACTAAATATTTCTTTTAAGACTGCGACCTAATGTTGTATTTTATTTCATGTAAGAATCTATCTTGTTTGGGGCTTAAGATGGCTTGGAGTACACTTATGGGGTCTATTAGGAAGAATGTTTTTCTTGTAGTTGTCTTTTGGCTGATAATAATCAGAATTGCTGCATGTACAGATGTTGCTTCAGCTCTGAAATTGGTACACCTTATACAACATGCACTGTAGGGTGCAGTTGTATTCATTAAGAGGCAGCATGATCTGCGATGGGGAAAAATCAACAAGACCAAGGTATTTTAGCTAATGAACAGATGTATCAGAGGTGGGGAATACCACTGTACGTGAGACGTTCTTCATAGCCTGGCATTGAAAGGCGAAGAGCAAAAAGCGTTTAATATGTCCAAAATAGAAATTCTATGTTCTAATGGAATCAAACACAATGAGGTGAACATCTAAATTTAATATTTTGTTTTTTGAGTTCTTAATTCCATGCTATAGTTTAACAGAGCATGTGTATGTTTTCAGGCTAGCAACAACAACTAAAATACATGTTAAAATACATCATTTGTTTTACTTACCAGATGATTCAGATGCAGAGTCCTGGGACAGTTCTGATGAAAACTCTATTGGCATTGAGGAATGCTTGTTCTGCTCACAAGTCAGCCCTTCTTTACAAGAGAACATAAATCACATGACATCTCATGGGTTCTTTGTGCCTGATGCAGAGTTCATAAGTGACCTTGAGGGTTTAATTACATATTTAGGTAATGTATTAAAAAGTCTTACTTTATAATTGCTGAAAGTCATAAAAGTTGAAATAAAGTTTTACACGAAAAAGTAACAGATTTGTTCCAGTGTAAAACTTGGAAGAGCATTGATTGAAGATATGGTCATGATTATCTGGCCAGCCTTCAAATCTGGAGAAGAGGAGGATAATTATTAGCAGCTCAAAAACTATTGTGGTCTCAAGAAATGAAAAGAGACATCACATTATGCTGAGTGAACGGGTAGGAAGACTAACGTCTGGTCAGGCAAAATATACTGATCAGACATGTTAGTCAGGTTCAGGCCAAAAATATACTGGCCAAGACCCTCACCTCGCTTCCTTGTAGCTCTCTATGGAAACTGACTTTTTTCATCGCAGCCTGACTAACAAGATGAGGTATCGACATGATCCCCATACAAGAACAAGAGGGCATAGCTACAAATTAACCCTGCATAGTCTTTAAACTATAAACCCAGTATAAAGATGTTAAGTTAAGTATTAGTTTTGTTCCCTAAGGCATAGTGCACTGGTCTATGTTTTGTGCCTTGCGATCCAGTTATTCTGACTTCACCGTCCATTTTTTAATGGCTTCCCATAGAGGTGCGACCTTGCTGGTTCATGAATCCAAACACATGCAAGTTTGGTTTATGAGCTTTGCAAATAATCACTAGAATCCGCTGTCCATCTTTCTCTCCCTGCTGTACATGAGCAATCACTTGGATCTGCTGTCCGTCTGCCTCTCTCTGATGTACATTAGAAACAAGCTCTGAATTTAGCTTGTAATATCCTAGATAATTTAATTCGCCTCTGACATCATATTCTCTCTTTCTTATTGCAGCTTGTGCTCATTTTCACATACACAAACAACAAAAAAGATATTATAAATCCACATTTTTAAGTGGGGTGTTCTGTATTTCATCCCCAGGTGAAAAAGTTGGGGTTGGACATATGTGTTTGTGGTGCAATGAAAAAGGCAAGAGCTTTCACAGTACTAAAGATGTTCAGCGACACATGGTAGACAAAGGTCACTGCAAAATGCTGCACGACGGAGACGTGATTTTTGAATATTCTGACTTCTATGATTACACGTAAGTGATTGGGTAAAAGCAGTGTGTTAGGTGTGCTGTGTGTTTTTGACCTTTCTTTGTTATCCATTCATATTTCTTGTCTCCTTGTGGTTCAGTGTGAAGCATATGCATCCATATTATAAGTGTAAACGCCTGCCGAAGACAGATGTGTCAGACCAAAAGGTGCAAAAATCGCAATCAAACTGTAAACTAGCAACACAATGCATTCTGTTCTCCCTACTACATCCTGCTACTTGCAAAGCCTTGTTCAGGACTTAGTAGCGGGAAATTGAGAACGAACGTGGAAGAAGAATACGTGTACGAAAGGGGAGGAAAGAATAGTAAAACTAACCTGCCATGTTTGTAGTGATTGATTGCCACAGATGGATGTGCATGTGGTCAGCTACTTCTCCCTGTAGAAGCTATAGGCCACAAGAAAAGTAGAAGACCTCCACATTCCACAGTGCTGATGTTCGTCCATCTCATGTGATGAAAACCACTCTCTTTGTTCTACGGTGTAGACAATCTTTTCCAGTTGCTCTGTCGGCTGAAATGGGTGACTTGCACAGTGATGTGGATTAAAGTGAGGAAGATTTGCGCAATATGTCGACCTCACTCTCTCGTCCTGAGCTACCTTTGGCCAGTGGCAAGACATTATTGAGATGACTGGAGATAGCACATGATGCAGATTTTACCTCGGGGTTTACTTCTGATGCCTTACCCGCAAAAAAGTAGGCTGTGGTAGAATAGTGGCGACTTAATCAATATCCATCACTCCTTTCAGCGCATACACCGTTAACAACTCTCTTCCAGCAAGTTCAATCTTGAGCTGTCCTTCCTGACTCTCTCCAGTTGAGGTCCAGTTTATTTTCAAATACTCTTCTTCAAGTGTTCAATCTCTCTTCCCCTGTGTATTCCATGTCTGGGCCTGCTTCCTTGCAGCTTTCACTCCGCTATGTCAAATTTCTTATACTGTGAGGCCCTTCCTTTTCCAAGACCGCTTGCGTTTGCTTGGTTGTTATGTATCGATTACCCACTTTGATTTTGTGAAACCTATTTGTCCCATTTTTAGTCTGATAAAGTCTTTACAGTCTGTACTCCTATTCTGTGTTCATTTTATTTGTTTTCTGGGACTTGTTACAAGAATTGATTGATAGCTAAATATTTTATCCTTTTTTAAATGCTGTGTAGTTGTGCAATATTCTTTTCTTTTTAATTCGAAGATCTTTGGTCCACTTCACATTCTTATCTGTGGAAGTCAACGATAAGAAATACCATAAGCAAGCCTTCCTGTTGATAGTATGCACTCTGTGTTAATTAGATGCTGGTCCATCTCATTTAAACCAGTGGGCGTAATTCAATAAAATTTGACATGGATATACTTTGATGTGTGAGAAGCAAAATGAGCTCATATTAAATGTTGCAAGTGGTCACCTTTACCATCAAGGCATATCTGCACACACTTCTCCATGTTACGGAAGGTATTCACCAACGCACCAGGAGTTACAGACTGAGTTTCCCGTAGATTG
Organism: Ariolimax columbianus; assembly: GCA_036924085.1. Taxonomy (NCBI): domain Eukaryota; kingdom Metazoa; phylum Mollusca; class Gastropoda; order Stylommatophora; family Arionidae; genus Ariolimax; species Ariolimax columbianus. Next base: position 69,035,724 of record JAVGWX010000003.1, read on the forward strand.
TTTTCTTGTAGTTTCATGAGATTCCCTGGTTTGTTACGAAACACTTTCCCTTTCAACATGCCTCATAGGAGGAAACCCTTTCAGCATGCCGCATAGGAGGAAACCCTTTCAGCATGCCCCATAGGAGGAAACCCTTTCAGCATGCCCCATAGGAGGAAATCAGGTGGGGTAAAGTCGGGTGGCCAAAGTCCCTTAAAAATGTCAGATATTCAGAGAAGGAAGCAATATCAGCTGTGCTGATATTTGAGGTGTGGCATGTATCTCCATACTGCTGAAAATAACCAGTACATAGTTCCTAGTTGTCCAACTAATTCACAGTATGTCCATGTCAAATTATATTGAATTACGTTCATTGGTTTAATAGTTATAAGGAAAAACCCGAGTGGTCTGCCCCACAGAGATCATGTCGTAAGAGGCGACTAACTGTGTGACATGGCATAACACCGGCCATGGTTAGGTGGTTTGTTTAGAACAGCATAGATGGTGTCTAACAGGTTGCAGGTCTACTTTGCTCTAGTGTTTGAGTCTATTAAGATAGACTCGCCCATTGGTTAACCACCCTCCACGGTACTTGCCCCAATGTAGCGGAGTAATAAGGTACTTGAGCTTAGCCCACTAAGCAGAAAATCCTCATACCGACTACATCCAGCTCATACCAGAGCTGGGACCTGCACAAGGGCATCTGCCAATGTAGAAGTACAGGTCAACTAAGAACCATCTCAGTGTTGCCATAATTCAGATAAATAAATGCAAATATATATTATCTTAATGATAAAATTTCAGCATAGGATACTGTCTAGCTCTCTGATACTGTGTTAGCCCACTCTATTAATCCAGATGCTAGATTGTTTCAAAGCACTTCATTTTTTGCACTTGTCTGAGCATGGTAAAACTACAACAGTTGACTTCCTTTATATGAACCCTATGGGTATGGCGTGAGAGAGTGGTTAAGTGACACGGCTCACAACCAGAAGGTGCTGGATTTGCTCCCCAATCACAGCATTGGCCGCCGTGACCCAGGGGAAACAACCCATTAGAAAATGCAGGAAGAAGCAGTCCCTTACATAAAATGCATGCCGAAGTCGGATACACTGGGCCGACAGGCACAAAATGAATAGAGAAACAAGGCAAACACAACACATAAATAAATAAAATAGGAAACCTATTAATGCTATTTATTCTTCCTCTTTATTTGTCATCATACATCAATGGTTCTGACAAAGTCATGTCTCTCTCTCTCTCTCTGTCCTTAGCTTTGGGGGGGCGGGGGGGGGGGGGGGGCATTGCACTGTGTTCAATGTTCATGGGCCCTTTATATTTGTCTTCGGCATGCATTTGTTTGCGTTTTGTTTTGTCAGTGGTTCAGTAAAAGTTAACTGGCTAATGATATGAACTGTTAATGTTTCTGCAACTAATTTCTATGAAATAGCGTGTCAAATAATTGATTACATTTTGTACCATCGTATTTGTATTTTGACTAGAACAAGCTATCCAGATGCTCAGAATCAACAGGTTGACCCCGATGAAGTTGTTAGCCCTGAAGAGTTAGATGGAGATGGTTATTCTCTTACCCTTCCATCAGGTCAGTACAGATATCCATTACAGGCAGTAAAGTTGAATGTTGTCCTGTAGTAGATACTGCAGATTGGTATGAAGTGGTAGATACTTAATTTGGTAGGTAAAGGTTGTCCTGTAGTAGATACTGTCATTTCTTTTTCGTACGCTGTCAGACGTCAACCTGTATTTTTTCGAAAAAAGCAGCGGTCATCCTGAGGCTGTCGACACTGCCATAGAGCTTGTCTAGTGTTGCCACTGGTGATGGCCACAAGTGCTTATTCTGTCCTTGTATTTCGGGCAGTTTTGCAGCAGATGTTCATCTGTCATTTTTCCGGTAGCACAACTGCATTCGTCGGTGCCACCTATCTTCAGTTTATTGAATAGGTGGTACCTCAGTCTGTTGTGGCCTGTGTGGAGTCTAAAGACCACAACCTACTCTCTTCTGTTCAATTGGTAATAGGCATCATTTTTTGTGTAGATACTATCATTTGACATGGACAATTTGAGACCTTATTTGGTAGGTAAAGGTTGTCCTGTGGTAGTTAGAAAAAATAAATGACAAATGTTATTATTGGTAAGTGTGGACAACACATATTTAAAAAAATAAATGTTATCAAAATTGTTGTTTTGTACACTCTAAAGCATTACCACTTTCGCTGTGGGCTGTTTCAAAATCAGAGTCTAGCTTGGCCTTGTATTGAATATAGATGTGTAATCGAGATACAGGATCACTAGCTTCATTAAATAATAAGTAATTTCTCTGCTAATGAACTGCTTATTTCATCATGCAGAATGCCATAACTTTTGAAATTCACAGAAAACATAACTGTCCTCCTAGCTAGCGTCAGGGCCAGCGAACCAGAGCTGCCAAAACCATTCTACCATCTCCATGTGGTGATCCAGAATAACAGGCTACAATAAAGCAGACTGGCTAAGTAGAAAGGATCAAAGAGGGCTAGCAACCTGGTACTCAAAAATGCCTGCTGAAGTCGGATGTGTCAGACCGAAAGGTGCAAATATCACAGTAAAGCTGTAAACTATGATACAGTGCATTCCCTTCTCTGGGCTACATCCTGCTACTTGCAAAGCCCTTGTCAGGAATTGATAGCGGGAGATTGAGAACGTGCAAAGAAGAAGAAGATAATGTTCTTTGTCATAGAGGAACTGAGACGCTACTCAATACACTGACCAAAACCACAATCTCTCTTCCGTGTAGCGTTCCCTGGAAAGGCTGTTTTCAAAGCAGCCCTGGCTAGCCAGATGTGGATCGATGTAGTAGTGAGCACCTGAAGTAGAGAGCACTACATAAATGAAGCCAAGCACAGGGAGGACAGCGGTCCACTTTCATCAGCATGCTCTAGATGTGAAGAAAGCCACTACAACCCGCCACTTAACGTCCTTTTCAGGGCAAGCAAAAGAGTAAAGTTACTCATTGTGGGCATTAAACAACAATTATGTTCTTTGTCATATCAATTAATTCTACTGTCAATTAAGTAAATGTGTCAGTTATTGTTGTTGTATACATAGTAACCAATGTTGGTAGTGAAACCATTTGACTATTGTCCTTTTTTTTTCAAACAGGCTCTATAATAGGACACAGGTCCCTGATGAGATATTATAAGCAGAACCTGATCCCTCATCTGCGTGAACCTACCAAGAAAATTCTGCCAAAAATGCTGGCTCACTACAAAGCTCTTGGTTGGACAGGCTCCTCAGGTAAACTTTCTATTTTGCTGCGAAAGAATTTGGTCGGGTTGCCAGTGTGTGAGCATAGTATGGAAGGGAATAATTTGGAAATTTTAAGACAGTAAGTTGTAAAAAAAGAATGTGTGTGCCTGACAACAATCACAAAGTCTTTTATACTGGTTTAGAAGACTCTACAGAGTCTGTATACAACCAGTTTCTTAGTAGACTCGCAGCCAGTTAGGCGCCATCTATGGCTGATTTGAACAAATCACGTGGGGGGAAGGTACAAATAACGTTTTGGTAGATTTTTAACTTGAATTTTGTCCGAACAGCTGCCCGTAAGCTTACTCTTTTCGATTTCCAACTGTGAAGGGATTTTTAACGTGCTCGACACCAAACACAGGAGTCAGATTTCACTACCCAGAGACCAAGGGAATTTTTACCAAAAGAACCATGTGAAAAAATCCCAGTCTGCACTCTGGAAACATGTAAAACAAACAACAGAAAAGAAAGGGAAGTAATGGGCAGTCTTGAATTTGAACACTGAACCTCCAGATGGCAGAAGCACCTTACCACTTGAGAGAGGTGTTATGGTACTTGACCAGCAAGACACCTACAAAAATGTGTCAAAACTGAACTAGTAGTAATTTGTCATGCAACACTTGTAACTACGGAATATTGGCAGAGTTTTTAAGACTAAGTTACTTCCTAACCGTCCTATCATCAAGCATAGACCATTCAGACCTTATATACTTGTTTTACTGGCCTTAAATGCTTGTGCCGCAGGTAGACAAACAATGAAAAGTGGTAGTTTATATTTCAATTAAGGAACGGGGCAAGAAGGGGAATATGTGAAAACAGTAAGCTGTAAACAAAGAATGTGTGCGTAATGAACAAGTGAAGAGTAATGGACAGCATGGAACACCGGACCTGGAAAGGGTTCAGTTGTATACTCCTATAAATCGCTTTTGTCTTTTTGTAAACAAATAATTGATGTAAAGTTTTGTTTTTATTTTGGGGTTTTCTATCTTCAAAATGCTTTGAAATAAGTGTGGACATTTTTTTAAATTTTCAAAACAAAATGTAATTACTCAATTATATATATATATGATGTCAGTTCAGGTGTAAACGACACGTACAAACCGTCAAGTTTGCAAAATTTCATTATGCTCCGACTCATAGTTTCCTCAGTAGACCGTTGAAAACATGGCGGGTATGATACAGAATCCGCCCAGAGTTGATCAGCGAGCGGTGATTCAGTTTATAATAGCTGAAGGATGTCGACTAGTTGATATTTATCACAGAATGCAGGTAGTGTATGGAACTCTGGACAGATTCCATATCACACCCGCCATTTTTTCAATGGTCTGCTTTGGAAACTATGAGCAGGAGGATAATGAAATTTAGCAAATTTTACGGTTGGTATGTGCTGTTTACACCAGAAGTGACGCGATCATGTGCATCGTACGTATGTTCACTTGTTGCAGTTTGATTCAGTTTCATTTGAACACGCTTCGTGTATATATATATAGATATATATATACACCAATACCAGTCCAATTTAACAACTCTTCTTAGTTACCTTTTACAAAATGATATGCACAGTATGGTGCAATGGGCCTGTTCTTCCCTTTCAGAGCCTAGAGATCCATCTGGTCTGTAATACGTAGCAGTATTATAACCTTCTCTTGACCATATTAAAATATTGACACAATTTGCAGGTGCATTATTTGTTAGCAGGTCACATTTTTCTAGCTTTTAGAGCCTGTATCCTTTTTGTTTGTTGTATAAATATGATTTGTTTGTGTATAGAGACATCAATGAATAAATAACTTTTTGTTGTGTGTTTGTTAGTTTCTGAGATACAAGAATATAAAGGGGATAGTGTTGAAAAACAACACAAACATATAGACTCACTTGCTTGATATAGAAAAAAAATTCTACTGAAAACAGATTATCAATGTTTACAAATGGCTGACAGTTTCCACTATAAACGTTATAATTGTATCTTTATAAACAATCTAAACAGATCTACCTCAGAAAAATCCATTGTGAAAACTAGTGAGATATGTAGTGAAAACTATCAGAATTAATTTAAAAAAAGTCTAAAACACATGTCAAAATCATCATTGTCTTTAACCCAGACAAGACGAAAATCGAACTCTCTACAATCAAATGAGCAGTATGTTCAGATGATATCTACATAAAGCCCGATTTGATTATATGCGATTAGAAGACCATCGCTATGCAGCAACTATGTACGCCGCGATGAGGCGACTTCCGTAATGCAATTTACGTTGTTCATGTCGCTTTGCAGCGACAGGCGTGTGGTAAAGGTTAAATTAGATTTATACAATCATTATTTGTTATAACACATTTAAGAATACTAGCCTATGTCTGATCTAGATGAAGATTGTTTTGTTATGCTTTGCAAAAAATGCTTTATTATAGTAGTAGGCATTAATTTAACTGCTATAGTCTACATTTCCATTGCTTCTATTATATTATACACAGTTTGGTATTGTATTTACATTCGCAGCTGAGTTTCACTATACTAAGGAAATGGGTTCCATTATAGTGAAGCAGGGAGTATACCTGTATCTTGTGGTGCCTTTAAACATCCAAGAGCTTGCTCTAATTATTTCAATAATTTCTACTTCCACAGGATTGCAAGTGGCACAGAGGGTAAAGGATCTTCAGTACATGCAAAGACTTCGTAGCAGATATTTCACGAGAATGGGCTGCAAAGGAAACAACCTTCGATATCGTTTCAGAGATCCTAATGGCTTGATTTTGTGAGAATGTTCAAAAGCTGCCGAAACTGTGGACACACATTCTTGTGCAAATTTTCACTCTTGATGAGAAAATTTTACGAGAAATTATATTTTCTTCTGTGTTTGCTCTAAAATAACCATTTCCGTTTCCGTCATAAAGTATACTACGGAAGCTCAGCGCATTTGGGACCGGTCATTCCATCCATGTAGTATATTTGTCATTCAACTTAACTGTCTCTCTCATGAAAGTTGCCATTACATCATTAGATTGGTCTCATTGGTAAACGGTTTTTCTCTCCAGTGGGTCGTTGCTCTACTTCTTTTATGTAGCTGAAAAGGGAGAAATTCTTCTGCTTATTTGTCCTCCTACACTGTTTTATATCTGTGTTTCCTATTTTTTTATAAATTAACCCTTTCCGGTGCATGCTAATTTTGTTTGCCAATTTGTGCCTTTCAATCTGCCAGAATTCTGTACATCAAAATTATATTCACAATAAAATTAATTAATATTCAACAAATTTAGCTAAAATTAGAATCTGAACATCGTTAGACACGTAATTAAATTATCTATGACATGAAGTATTCATAATAAAGACGATATATTAGTATTGAGTATCAAATTTAATTTATGCGTTGTCGGTTTGTTACACATTCTTTCTTTTTTTTTTAGATGCGTGATCATTTATCCGATCAAATTGTTGTTGAATGCCCACAATGAGTATGTTTACATTTTTGTGTGCTCTGAAAAGGTTGTTAGTTGGCAGGTTACAGTAGCTTTTCTCACGTCTTGAGCATACAAGCATACTGATGAAGGTGGACCGGGATACTCCAGGTGGTTGTGCTATGCTTTTCTTCATCTGCATGGCGCACACTACTACGGGGATCGTGTTGATTCCTTTCCCCCTCCCACCTTGTTAGCCAGACTGCCGTGAAACAACTTGTATCCTTATAGAAATGTTTGGAAGTGAGTTGTGGGTCTTGGTCAGTATATTTCGCCTGCCCCTAACTAACATTGTCTGATCAGCCTCCTCTCTCCAACTGATTAAATAATTCATCATTTCTTGGTTACTGAAGCCCAACTTTCCTTGCAATAAATGTGTAGATTTAAAAACAACTTTCGGAAATGTCTACCTAGTGAAAATAACCTATGGTTAGACATCAGTTGTGCATATGTGGAGTCATACCTAAAACATGAAATCCTACAAACTAAATAAGAAGTTAACATTGGTCGTACCAGCCGCAATTTTCAATCTTGCAGCGGACGAAATTAACGCATATAGACTGGAAAGGGTTAAACAGTATTATTTGTGTCTGCAGCTACATCTTCCGTCTGAATATTTTGTTATTGGACTCCTCTTGCTAATGATAAGTGTGCTTCGTTTGACCTGTTTGGTTGGCAACTTCATTTTTCCTATTCAAGAAATGATTTTTGGCATTCGTTTTTCCCATTATTATTCTGAACCATGATTTTATAAAGATACGTTTTCCACGTTTGTATTATTAACTTGTACAATTTTGGTAGTTGCTATGGTCGGGAGGTAAAGTGCTAGCCTCTCAAGAAACAAACGAAAGAGGGAAGTAATGGGTGGTACAAATCCTGAAACTCTTAAACAGCCCCTTGTCTCAAGGAAGGTGATATCAACGCCTAGACAATAAATTAGGAGACTCCGTATACGCGCTGGCCACGTAAAGAACCATTGACAGTTCAAAATTGAAAAGACTGGGCTTTTAGCTGCTATGTGGGCAAAATTTCTACTCAATAGTGGACAGCATGAAGGCCAAATATGCAGGACTAAATTTCTCTAGGAATCGTCATGTCCTGCACACAGCCAGCACCGAACTCTGCTCTCAAGCCATCTTACTTAACAGTTGCATTTACATTTCCTTGCTCTAAAAACTATGTGCATCCAATCTATTCTTAAATGCATTAATTGTCCTTGCCACCGCTACTTCCTGTGGCAGTGCATTCCAAGGATTCACCATTACTTTGCCAATCTTCAGTTTGTCTGCACACTCGATACCTAGTAGAAAGAAAAGACCTCCACATCCGCTCAGAAGGTAGAAGAGTAGTTACACCATTTTCATGTGCCCTGTGTCTGCTGTTGTACCCTTCCTGTAGTACTAACTGTTTTCACACATTTTTGTGTCACATCATTATTTACTGGCCTTGATTCTTTTGTTAACTATCCTTTCTAAGGATGGAACCAATAAATCTAGTTTCAGGCTTTCTTTTTTTCAAACAGAGATGATATTATATTTTCATATTTGTTTGTTATTGTGCTCTTTACCGGTAAAACAACTAATGGCAAATAACAAGATAGGAATCAATGGAAACACAACATAGTGAGATTACGAATCAATGGAAACACAACATAGTGAGATTTTGCTGCTAAGGCCTCTTAGGTTACTGACGAGACCATGCTCTTTATTTATTTAGTCTATGCTAACTTGTGCATTTGATTTTCTTATACTTTTTTTCATATACTCATTTAAGAGCAGGAATTTGTCATAACATTTATGTCAGTGACCAGAAATAAGTATTAATACATGTTTTTAGTCGACCTGTACTTCTACAGGGGCAGGTCCCAGCTCTGCTATGAGCTGAATGTAGTTAGGAGAAGGGGTTTCCTGCTTAGCCGGCTAGGCTCGAGCAACTTCATACTTCACTGCGTTGGGGCAAGCGCTTACGGAGGGTGGTTAACCAATGTGCAAGTTCATCTTAGTAGACTCAAACACTATAGCAAGGTAGACCCGCATCATGTTGTGTGCTGTCTATGCTGCTCTAAACAAACCGCCTAACCATGGCCAGTGTTATGTCACACAGTTAGTCACCTCTTACGACATACATGCTTTCATTGTCATACACAATGACCCCAGCAGACCACTCAGGGCCTTAATACATGTGCACATAGTATTAGTCATGTTTCATGAACCATTCATTGCCAATTCTGTTTGTCCATCTCCATTACCTTCTTGGTCTCCTTTAAGGTTTTGTCCATTCACTTTCGAACATCTGTCCTTACCTTTTGGGTCAATCTCTCTTTCTCATGCCAGGGACTGTGTTTGAGTATCTTGTTTGGTAGTTCACTCTGTCGTATTATATCGCTGTACCACTGGAGCTTGCGTGTTATTATTTTATCTCAATTGCCTGAATATTTAGTTCTAATTCAGCATCCTTGTCTCACACACGTACTAATTCAGCATCCTTGTCTCACACACGTACTAATTCAGCATCCTTGTCTCACACACGTACTAATTCAGCATCCTTGTCTCACACACGTACTAATTCAGCATCCTTGTCTCACACACGTACTAATTCAGCATCCTTGTCTCACACACGTACTAATTCAGCATCCTTGTCTCACACACGTACTAATTCAGCATCCTTGTCTCACACACGTACTAATTCAGCATACTTGTCTCACACACGTACTAATTCAGCATCCTTGTCTCACACATGTAGATGTACACAGAGAGGATGAGTGTATGATCTTAATTTTAAGTAAGATGTTCTTGTTTTTCCACAATGGTTTCAGTGACGTGAGGGTTGCTATTGTTTGTGCAGACCTTATTCTTAGCTATGTCTTGGTTCCCTCTACCTCAATTACAGATATTTGAATTGTGTAACTTTCTTGATCTGTTTGCCATCTATATTGCTGATGTCATTGAATTCACTCTTGTTGTTTGTCATTAGTTGTCTGTTTGGCATTTATTTCCATGTCATATTTGATGATGTGGTATCAAGCCTGATCTTTTTCATTACCAGCCATGGCATATCATCAGCGAAATGGATGTTTGTAATCGCACATTCACCTATAGTCACAGTTCCATGGCGACCATCTATAACATTGGTGACAATTCTTTTCAGAAACATATTGAATAGGGTGGGTAACAGTGGACACTTCCATCTTACACCGACAGAAGTGGGGAACCAATTTCCCTTTTTGTCATTTATGAAGACCACGCTCACAGCGTTCTCTTGTAGACTCTTTATTATATCTGTGAGTTGGTAACCCATTCTGTATTGGTGCAAGATGTCCCAGAGAACCTCATGTCACACTTTAAATGAGTTAGTGAAGTCAACAAAAATATGGTAAATGTGTTTCTGGTATTCATTGAACTTTTCATACAGCAGTCGCAGGTTAAAAATTGCTTCTGTGTGCGCGAAAACCTGCTGGTTCTTCCGATATGATCTTCTCTGCAGTTGAGTCACTGGCTCCTGTCTGCTCATTCAGTGCTGCATCTTTGACCCCTCATAATGCAGTGATATGTAATACCCCTACGACCTCTTAGGTTATCAGAAACACACAAGATGGGATAATGCTCTTTATTTTCAGTCTACTCTAACTTGTCATATACTCTTGAACATAAATTTGTCATAACATTTTTGCCAGTGAACCAGAAATAAAATTAATACATGTGCACATAATATTTGTCATCGCAGTCTATTAAAAAAAATTGATGTGCCTGTATTTTTTGTTTTCATGTTGCTTTACATAGGGTTTATTCATATTTTAAGGAAATAATATAACTAGGAAGCTAGAAAGAAATTGGGGAGATTAGATAACTAATGAATCTACGTTGGCAGTTTTAAAAAAATCAGGCTTCTAGAACGACATATCAGTTAAGCAAGGCAATGAGTTAGTTTCTGCTTGTACAAGGCGTGTTCAAATGGGGGTTAGCAAGAAACTGAAGTATCAGAAGGTGTTCACAATGGGTACCAATACTTCAGTTTCTTGCTAACCACCATTTAAACTGTCCCTAGCGACACAGCAAAATCCTCTGCTAGCGACTGTAATCTCAGGCGACGGTCCACCCAAATTGCTGCATCAATCGGCCCAGATCCCAGGGGTGTTGTTGAAAATCCCAATCGGCCGCTGGCCACTTTGTGACAAAACTACACAACTGTAATGTATCACTTGTTGTCTAAAGACTCTGCAGCGTCTTCTGTGATCAAGAGGTCAGGTACTTGCCTCCCAAAGTGAATAACAGAAATGGGGTGGACTATTCAATCCCACAAGTTTTGAAGTGACCCCTGGTCTCACTGGAGGTAGGACCAGAGTGCCTGCATCTTGAGTTGCCTCCAGTCGTCTTGATTGGCTTGGCTTGCCACTGGTTCAAAATAGCTCGAGACCAGAGAGTGAGGTCGGTGACAAGCGCAGTTTCTTTCTCACTATAATCCAAATACAGCACAAGTTACATCATCAAGACAAAACCATCTATTGATGTGGCCATAATCGCTTGTGATGGGCAACTAATAATAATAACACATCACACCATTATCGCCAGTCTTCAATGTGCATCAAATGTGAAGGTTCTGTTGATTGTTCATCATGAGTTATTACACGTGGTCAGACAATCATTAGCCCTTAAGATCCTATAGGCATTTTTCTGATTTTGGGCTCTATCGGGAGCTGGTAGACAACTAAGAAATTGGCCCCAGCTCTGCATTACATTATGCTGAGTTGACCCATCTCACAGAGTTGAGAACCCTTAACACAGCATTACACTACGAGAATCGTGCCCAACGTTCTGCTGAAAAACACGTTAGAACTGACGGATGCTGAACGCTCTCGTGGCCGCATGTGTTGGTGATTTCTTCTTCGTTCGTTCTCAATCTCCCACTACCAAACCCTGGAAGGGTAAGTAGCAGAATGTAGTCCAGAGAACGGAATGCGTTGTGTTGTAGTTTACAGCTTGGCTGCGATATTTGCACCTTTCGGTCCAACACATCTGACTTCAGCAAGCATTTTTTGAGTACCGGGTTAGCATTCCCTCTCCTATCCCTTCTCCTTAGCCAGTCTGCCCTGCTGCAGCCTGTTATCCAAGATCACCGCGTGGAGGTGTAGAAGGGTCTTGGCAGCTTTGGTTCGCTGGCCCTGATGCTAGCAGTCAGCTATGGGTCGCTGAGAGACAAAGCTTGTTTGTGAACCAATGTTTAGTTAAGAGACCACAAAGGAGGGTTCAGCATGGTGATTGCTGTTGTAGAAACTTCAGACCACATAACATTTGATATTGAGAGGTCCACGATTGAAGACTTAACATGTACTTCTGGAAGATCTGGCTCCTCGTGAAGCTGTTAGAGTGTTGCTTGATTCTTGATTGTGTCATTTATTTTCTTAAATTACTAATGCCTTTTCAGACTTTTTAGTTCCTTGATAAATGGTTGGCATCAAGATGATCAGCAGCGGCTTATAGCTGACTGTTAGCGAACCAGAGCTGCCAAGACACTTCTACACCTCTACGCGGTGATCCTATATAACATGATGCAATAGAACAGACTGGCTAAGGAGACGGTATCGATGATGGAAGGCTAACCTGGTATTAAAAAATTACTGCTGAAGTCGGATGGGTCTGACCGAGATGTGCAAATATCGCAGTCAAGCTGTAAACCACGACACACCACATTCCGTTCTCCGGACTACATCCTGCTACTTGCAAAGCCCTCTTCAAGGCTTGGTGGCCGGTGATTGCGAACGTTCAAGGCTTGGTGGTGGGTGATTGAGAACGCTCAAGGCTTGGTGGCCGGTGATTGAGAACATTCAGGGCTTGACGGCGGGTGATTGAGAACGTGCAGGGCTTGGTGGCGGGTGATTGAGAATGTTCAGGGCTTGGTGGCCGGTGATTGAGAACGTGCAGGGCTTGGTGGCCAGTGATTGAGAATGTTCAGGGCTTGGTGGCCGGTGATTGAGAATGTTCAGGGCTTGGTGGCCGGTGATTGAGAATGCAATAATTACACAATACTTCATTGCTGGCGCCTTTTTAATAATCTGAAATATGTATGTAAAATACTAGAAATATAGTTTTTGTAAAGTAAAGTAAAAAATGTGTATTTGAAATAGCATTGCCTTCGTGTGTGCTGCTAACTTGGATATAATGACAACTTCTGTTGTGTTATGATTCGTGGCTACCCATGCGAGGTGAGTAGTGACGTCACAACACAGGACAGTTGTTTGGCGCGATCATTTGTGTGTTTATGTTTCCCTACGCACAGACACATATACACAGCATTTTAAAAATGTCCCCTCCGTCTTTTCTTTACATAAACAACGATTTATTCACTGTTGCATTTCTTCTAACATAATATTTATTGATGTTTAAATAGACCTTCCTTTCTAACAGCCAGTAGCGACTGACAGTAAGGTATATTATAAAGTGTTGGAGCTCAGTAAATAGTGGATTCACAGCAACACACACACACAAATATATTAGTGTATGTATGTGTTTGGTTAATTTACTTAGGTCTGTATTACAACCAAACATTGCATCTGGTGTAAGTTAATAATGTCATTGCTTGAATAAAACACATGTGTACAACTTGACAGTGATGTGTATTTGTGTCATTACCTGGACTGTAAGAATATGTACATTGTCATCTGTTTGTTTACATTCAGGAATGTAGCAACTTAAGGTAATGAAACATTTATATATAAACAAAAACATAATAGGGTAACGTATAGTTTCATGTTTACGTGCTTCAAATGTCACACTATGACTACAATGTAAATAATTATCTAGCCAGCAGTAAACCTGCAAGACTCCCCATGATTGATGTTATTTTAATGATGGTAGTGGACGCTTTGTGCTTGAAAAATAACAGGGTATCGTTTAGAGATGCACAGTGAGATTAACAGTTTATAGATGATTTGTTAGAGAAAATGTATATAAAAAAGTTCACATACCTTTGCTTGCGTCTTGTTATTATCCAATACTCGAACAACCCATAAAGCAACACACGTCTTTAGTATAAGGTTTTTATTTTTTCCGCTTCAATAACTCATTTTACATTTTCAAGTGTCAGTCTCTTTCAATGAGTTTTATGCAAAATGCAGCCAGAGCAACAAAAAAAACAGCGAAATGAAATTCTTAATACATCTTTACAAGTTATTTACAAAATAAATTCATTGTTATAAACTACGTCCACACACATATACACACACACCCACACAAACACCACAGTTCCAGGCAACACGGAGGCATTTCTGTCTAAACATGTATCTTCATCCACACATCGCCTCAGCATACGCCTCCATACAACTTTCCATACAGCTATGCCAGAGGGCCCACTGGCCCGACTAGGATGCTTGCCATCTCTTGATACTTAAGGCTGGCGGACTGCTCGCCAGTGACAGTGATTTTCAGTGTCTCCTTGCGGAAGACACAGCCATCATCCATGAATGCATCTGGGTTTTCGAAATCAACTATTGCCTCCAGTACGTTCATCTTCGAATATATTTATATATATATATTGAAATATATAACAAACAAAAAAAGCACAGTCCGAAAGCACTTGAGGAATTAACACAAGTCGGGACAGCTCGCTGAAGCGACCTTCCCAAAACACCACTGAGCACAGAATATGGTTCTCATCTACCTTTGGCCAGTAGCAAGATTTTTTCGAGACGATTATGGTTAGCACAGGATGCAGATTTGTTCTCAGGGCTCACTCCCAAAGCGTTTACCGTAAACAGGTATCCCACAAAGCAGCAGAAAGGGAAGACATCTATCGTTGTGTCGTGCCTTTCCCGTAACCGCAAGAGGTCGTAGGGACATCACTCTCTCCCGGGCTGGATTCTAGTCAATTATAGTCGTGTCTAAATTTCACTTACACCTGTCTGCAGCTAGTGAAGTTCGGGCGTGTAAATTAGACGGTGAAAATACGACATAGATTTAAGTGTAGTGCAAATTCATAGCTGATGTCCATGCCAAGATAATCGGAGGGAATACAACACAACAAACGAACGAATTAATCAGTCCAAATGGAAAACAACAACACGTTTCTGTGAACACAAGTGTAAGTCGTCGACTAATGTGAATTTCAGGCAAATCCGTGACCTGGAGGTATCCATAATGAACCAAAACATCAGTGCAATGTAGACCCCCAGCCGGTAGGGTGCCATCTTCAACACTCATTTACCAAAATCTGTTACCGAAATATTGATTAAAACCTGTAGCGACAAATGTATATAATTAGTTCAATGGCAAACACCTATGTTCTAGTAAAAGTCAAGTCTTAAGTCATCTTCAGCAAGATTCGAGTCAAGTCACAAGTCATCCTAACAAAATTGAAGTCAGGCGCAAGTCGAGTCTCAAATCTTCATTAATCATGTGAAGCCAAGACTCTCTAAGTCTTCAATTAGCTTAACTAAATGGCTTCATATTTGTTGAGAAGAATCTGCAGTCTTTATACAACCAGTTTCATTTACATTTCCTTGCTCTAAAAACTATGCTCATCCAATCTATTCTTGAATACATTAATTGTCCTTGCCTCTTAGGGCGAGTCTGAAGTCTAGATTTATCGTGACAAAGCAAGACTTCAATCAAGTCCATCTAGGCCTCTAGTCGAGTTCCAAGTCGTCGATTTTCAAGTCAAGTCCTTCTTACGTCTTCGAAGTGTCAAATGCATTCCCCATTCGTTTCTACAGCGATGATGCCATAGACCAGTATTCTCCACACCTCTCTTCAGAACCCCACATATGTCATGAGCGCTACATAGCTCTATACAGACCCCCAAATATTCGTGACCTTTTTTTTACCATTTCACATACCCCATTCTGATCATGGGCTCCAGGCTGATAGCCACTATCATACGAGAGGACAGAGTATCCCTAAACCAACCACACTGTAAGAACAACTCACGTTTCTCCTTGCTGTCAAACAAACACAGATGCTCAAATATGAACCCCGTAGCGGGGCAGCCAAGTGAGACTGATGTGCCCACAACACGGACCTCGGGTTTTGTCTGGGTCAGATATGTATGGCCATTATCGTTTGTGTGTTTATTTGTTCTGTCTGGAGGAGTGAGACAAGGATGTGTATTATCCTAACTGTCTTTTAATATCTACACAGAACAAATATTCAAACATATAGCGGGGATGCTAAGGATTGTCATTGGAGAAGTGGCAATGAATAACTTTACACATGCGGACAATACAGTTCTGATGGCAAAAAGTGAGTAGAAATGTCAAGAGCTTCTGACAACAATATTCAAAAAAAAGTCAAGAGTTTGAATTAGAGATAAACATAAAGAAAACAAACAATATCATTCTTGGGGAAAAGTGACAAGAAAATATATGCAGATACAAATAAAAGATCAACTACTGAAACGGGTACAGAGTTTCTCCTGTCTATGTCATATAATAACTGCGGATCAAGATGCTGAGCAGCGCATGAGCTGCAGCGGTCAGCGACCCATAGATGACTAGTCAGGGTCAGCGAACTAGAGCCTTCTACACCTCCCCGAGGTGAGCCTGGATAACAGGCTGCAACAGAGCAGACTGGCTAAGGAGAAGGGATCGAAGAGGGAATGCTAATCCAGTACACACCAAAAAAACTTGCTGAAATCAGATGTATTGGACCACAAGGTGCAAATATCGCAGTCAAGCTGTAAACTACTACACAACGCATTCCGTTCTCTGAACTACAATCTGCTACTTAAGCCCGTTTGGTAGCGGGAGATTGAGAACGAACGAAACCAAGCCAAGCCATATAATAACGAAAGAAGGCAACTGTGAAAAAGAAACCAAAAAGAGAATAGGTATAGCCAAAACGATATTCAGCAACATGCGACACATACTGACATCGAAACAGATAAACAACAAATTGAAAATGAAAATTGTCAGGTGTTATGTATACTCGTCACCACTTTATGACACAGAAACATGGACTGATCAGCAAGTTGGAAGAGAGTATTGAAGCCTTCGAAATGTGGTTATATAGAATATTGAGCCGCATTCCTTGAAATGAGAAGAAAACCATTGTTAAGGTATTGAAAAAGCTGAGGGTGAAAAAAATGAATTAATGATCGAAATAAAGATTAGACAGTTAATTTATTTTGGCCTTATAACAAGATCAAACTAGAGGGTAGGACGGAAGGCAGTCGGCCAAGAGGCAGACAACGTTATAAGTGGATGGATAACATTAAGAGATGGACTGAAAAAGTCGGTCAGATTGCACAATTGCTGTAAGAAATAGAGTACACTGAAGAAGATTCATTGCAGTTCACCTCCGATACGGAGATGACATTCAACTGAACTGAAGTGATTTGTTTTAATAGTTCAAGGTATCAATAACGGAAGATTATCAGAAGTCCATGTGTACACTAGAAAATGGAATAGGATTACAGACTCACTGAGAGTGTGACGTTAGAAGAGCTTTGCTGTGTAGCAGTACCCTTGTTGATACAAACAAAGCCACTGGATTCTTCCAGGCATGGAATAAGATCGTGCATGGGATAGCAACGTCATCGCGTAAAACGATAACTCTTGAAGCCGTCACTACAATTGTATGGATAAAGTCTTCTTGCAAAGAGATCAATTGTAACGAAATTCTTGTGCTTTCATTTTGGAACAAAACTGTTAATCAATAAATGGCATTGACAGCATACCACAAGAAGCAACAATAGAACAGTCTAACCATTCTACAGTACAAGACTTCAAAAAGTGTAACGTTGCACACCCCGTTATTCACACTAACCAGAAACCTCATCAGTTTACTAAAGCCATTTTAGTTTAACGAAAATTTCTGCAAACGATACACTATGGTTGGTACACAATTCTTCTTCATCGTCATTATGGCTTTGTGGTGTACTGACCGTCTTCAAAAAAATCTTTGTGCTGTGCTATTTTCTCTAGCTCTTTCCAGCTTCTAACAATTTTGCTCCATCGTTTTTTCTGCGACGTCATATTCTTTAACCATCCATCCTACCGTTAAAGCGATTACACTCTTTTAGTGTGGTCGATGTAGGGTCTGGGCTAAATGGCCCACTTACGTCAAAAGGATGTTGATGCAAATCTACAGTCTCTCACATCAAGGGCGCAGTAATCGACGCGGTAGAAGCTGTCCAGCTGACGGCAAGTCTCTAGCACAAGACCTCTCCTGCACAAGCGTATCCCTAGCAACACCTTCTAGTGGGTGGTACTGTTGTTTACTGTATATGGAGGCGATCCGGTATCTGGCGATATACCAGGCGGGGAGCAGTTTGGGGCTCATTAAGGTGACAGCCCAGTACCCCCTGCATGGGATATTAGGCAGATCGAATGAAATTAGTCGCAATCAATTGGATTATAATGTGTGGGTATTGGGATGATTTCTGATGTTGTGTGATCTGTAGGCCATATTCCATCATGTTAAGTATTGTTCACATGTTGAGAAAGTAAATCTTGTAGTTTTTTACCTGCTTCTTTGATGAGCTCAATGGGTACATTACCTATCTATGGCACTTTGTTAATCGGGATGGAGTGAGAGCTGTGTCAAATTGCTCTCCAGTTATTGACATATTCTGCTCTTCCAAATCATTCTCCTTAAGAATGTTATCAACTTTGGTGGTGTAAATTTCATTGCCATATAAGTCTGTTACGTATTCTCTCCACCTTTCCACTATCTTTGTTTTGTCATGATTACATAGCATATGCATACCACTTCAGACTATATATGCAGTTTCTGCGTCCTTGTCCTGACTCATTCTCATGGCATGTCCCCGCCATTTCCATTTTCTCTTTCCTATTTAACAAAATGTGTTGCAATAGCTGTATTAATATGGGCAGGTTATGAGTGTACAAAATATACATCATAGTTGGACAGAAGGAGAGAAAGGAACACGGGAAGAGATTTTCATAGATGTGACGTCCATATTTAATATGTCGGTCACATACAAGAACTGTCAACATAGAAGAGATGTCATTAGAGGTTTGACAGTTGTGTTTTGTAACAATTTTCTAATGTGGAATCTGGGCCCCTTGTAACCAACAATTTTCTAGTGTGGAATCTGGGTCCCTTGTAACCATTTTCTAGTGTGGAATCTGCGTCCCTTGTAACCCTTTTATAATGTGGAATCTGGGTCCCTTGTAATAAGGTTCTAGTGTAGATCCTGGGTCCATGTTCTAGTGTGGATTCTTGCTTCAATGTAACTATGTTCTTGTGAGGATCATGCGTCACTTGTAACCATATTCTAGTGTGAAACCTGGGTCCCATTTAACCCTGCCTTAGTGTGAATTCTGGGCCCCATTTAACCATGCCCTGGTGTAAATACTGAATCCCATTTAACCATGCCTTAGTGTGAATACTGGTCCCATTTAACCATGCCTTAGTGTGAATACTGGGTCCCATTTAACCATGCCCTAATAGTAATAATTAGATTAGAGGACAAATGATGTGTTTGACTAAATTATGTAATAAATTATTTAGCATGTTTTATTTATGAAAAAAAATCAGTTTTCAGTGTTTCATGTGTTTTCATGTGAAATGGGAAAATAATTAACAGGTTATACGACAGGGTAATAGAAATTGGTAGACTTTACGTCCGACTCGGTTATACTAGATAAGACGAGATCAAAGATCTTGCTGTGCTCCAAGACCCCAAAACGTTCTTTGAGGCGCTGAAAACACTTTATGATCCACAGCCTTCTAGTAACTCTCCAGTTCGCAACGCTGATGCTGATAACAAAGAAAACTCGTATTCTCGACAGGCGGAAAGAACATTTCTGAAACATCCTTAACAGTCCATCATCCTTAAATCAAGATACCCTCCAACGTATGCCCCGCTAGAAAAGATTATGGTTATGGATTAACTCATTACTAAAGATAAACTAGACAATGCCACCAAAGTTCTTTCCACTGGAAATGCGCATGGAGTGGACGCAATACCAGCAAAGGTAAATACAGCAGCTGAAACATGACTCAACATGAAGATAACTGAAATGTGCTGTGCTGTTCCATGTTGGCTGAAGGAGTAGCCCTATAAGACATGAAGGGTGCGTCGATTGTACATATCTACAAGAGAAAAGGTAATCGCCAGGAGTTTGACAATCACCGCGGAATGTCCCTGCTATCTATTGTTGGCAAGATTCTCACACGCGTACTGTTCAATCGCTTGAACAATCATCTTGAGCTAGACCTTCACCTTCCAGGAAATCAGTGGGGTTATAGAGTTGGTCGAGAAACTGAAGACATTTTATTTGCAGCGTGTTAGCTACATGAAAAATGCAGAGAACCTCTTCTTCTTCGTACGCTGTCAGACGTCCACTCGAATTTGTTCGAAGAAAGCAGCAGTCATCGTGAGGCTGTCGACACTGCCATAGAGCTTGTCTAGTGTTGGCACTGGTGATGGCCACGTGTGATTTCTCTGGTCCTCGTATGTCGGGCAATTTTGCAGCAGATGTTCAGCGGTCATTTTCCCTGTACCACAGGCGAAATGCAGAGAACAAAACTGTGATCTGTAAACTATGCTCATTGACCTCACAAAAGCATTTGATAGGATCAGCAGAGGTGGGCTATGGCAGATCATGTCAAAATTAGGTTGTCCTTGTATATTTGTAACCCTGGTGTACAGCTCTACGAAGGCAAGAGAGCGCGTGTACTTGACAACGGCGAGACCTCTCCAACATTCGAGGTCAACAATGCGTAAAACAGAGATGACTACTAGCCCCGACACTATTTCCGTATGATGTTTTCAGCTATGCTGAAGGACTCCTTCAAAGATACCAAGTATAGCATACCATTAAACTTCCGCATGGATGATGGTTTATTCAATTCTCACAGACTGAATGCGAAGACCAAAGTGTTGCGCGACACGATATGCGAATTATTGTTTTGTGGATGATTGCACTCTGAACAATAGTAGGATATGCGGGAGGTCATAGACCTCTGCTGTTAGTGAAATCTTTTGTTTGACCACTAGTGCAAAGAAAACTGAGGCCATGTACCAACCAGCACCAGGTACAGCGTATATATAGTCAGTGATTACAGTGAGGGGACAGACATGGCAAGCGGTTGAAAAATGTGTCTACCTCGGAAGTACGTTATCGAGTTCAGCGACTATTTTTCATGAGCTGGCTAATAGAAGACATCGGCAAGCGCAAATTGTTGGTCGACTGCCCCCAACAGTGTGTGTACGCCGAGGAATCAACATAATGACTAAACTGAAGGTCTTACCGCACCGCCATTCTCCGCACCCTGTTCTGCGCATGTGAGACTTGGGCTGTCTACTTTGGTCATGTCAGAAGGATAAATCACTTCCACATGAATTGTCTGAGACCCATAATGTAAAATCCCTGACAGGACAATATTACAGATAATTAAATTCTATCAAGAACAACATGCTAGGCATTTATGTATTCTTGTAATAAACTCAATTGAGATGGACTGGCCGCCTTGCTTGAATGTCAAGCGAAAGGCTTTCAAAGCGGCTCCTGTATAATGAATGTGCAGCAGAACTATCACAGGGATGTCCAAAAAAGCGTTTCAATGACATCTTGATGGAGTCCTTTAAGTGCTGTCAAATATACATTAATATCTGAGAAAACCTGGCTCAAATCCTTCAATTTGGAAGAGTGCGGTCACATTAGAATGACCTGAAAGCATTCAGCGACTCATAGCTGGCTTCTTGCATCAGGGTCAGCGAACCAGAGCTGCCAAAACTTTATTCCACCCTCCAGAGGCGGCCCTGGAAACATGATGCTTTAAAATAGTCTGGCTAAGAGAATAAGGATCGCAATGGGAAGGCAAACACGGGACCCCAAAAATAGTAAGCTAAAACCGAATTTGTCGAACCGAAAAGCGCATATATTGCAACATCACTGTAAATTACGACACACCGCCACAACGACCTATTCAGAACGAGCGCCGAAGCAGAAGAAGCAGCAGTTACATAAGTGGTCGTTCAAACAGAGCTCTGTGAGTCCTTTCATGAATCAAACAGACGGGAATCAATTCAGCTAACCTTAATGTGTGTAGTATGTCAGCATTGTCAATCCGGAGAACCACTGTGGAATACACGATGTATAAGTCCATGCTGAGGAAGCTATAACCAATGCATAGTTTTTATGTTTTATTTAAAGCATTTGAAATCAAAGTCGCCAGCACGACAACAAACATAAAGAAATAAAGAAAACAAAATAACATAAAATAATGATTTGTTATTGTGTGAAGATACACGTGCTCAGTTTTGCCAAGATTTGATTGTTTCACAGAGAGCTCTGTGTGTGGTAACAGTAAGGCCAAGACTTGATTGTTTTCACAGAGAGCTCTGTGTGTGGTAACAGTAAGACCGAGACTCAATTGTTTCACAGAGAGCTCTGTGTGTGGTAACAGTAAGGCCAAGACTTGATTGTTTCACAGAGAGCTCTGTGTGTGGTAACAGTAAGGCCAAGACTTGATTGTTTCACAGAGAGCTCTGTGTGTGGTAACAGTAAGGCCGAGACTTGATTGTTTCACAGAGAGCTCTGTGTGTGGTAACAGTAAGGCCGAGACTTGATTGTTTCACAGAGAGCTCTGTGTGTGGTAACAGTAAGGCCGAGACTTGATTGTTTTATATAGAGCTTTGTGTGTGGTAACAGTAAGGCCGAACTTGATTGTTTTATATAGAGCTTTGTGTGTGGTAACAGTAAGGCCGAGACTTGATTGTTTTATATAGAGCTTTGTGTGTGGTAACAGTAAGGCGGAGACTTGATTGTTTTATATAGATCTTTGTGTGTGGTAACAGTAAGGCCAAGACTTGATTGTTTTATATAGAGCTTTGTGTGTGGTAACAGTAAGGCCGAGACTTGATTGTTTTATATAGAGCTTTGTGTGTATGTTTACAATTTTTAATGGCCGTTTGTGGTTGCAGAATTGTGATTTTTAGACTGGCTTGTGGGACAGCATATGCACTGGTCTGGATAACAGAAGGGGCCATATATGGATGGCTGTATAGAGAGAAGAAGGAACTGCTCATTGCTGACTAATGTAAACGGTATGATAGATCGTTCATTCTCATTATCGGTGGATAAAGAAAAGTTGGAGGAATGAGTTCTAGACATACCTCTTCTTGTTGTCCTTCCATTTATTTGTGTTTCTCTGTTCAATCTAAACCTGTCACTTCCTGCGTCATGGTTTCTGCCCCACTATTCGCTCTCTGTGCTTCACTCTTGGCTTGACTTCACTTTATATTCAAATGTCATTTTTTGTCTCCTACTAATTATCAATATGCCAATCTTGATATAATTCCTCCTTGATAACGTTTCTCTCACTGTATTTTTCCTATCGCCATTGTTCTTCCTTTTCATCTTTGCCTTACTCACACATTTTTTCCCATCTTTCCACATACGCAACATGAAAAACATAAACGAAAAAAATGCATACCTCTTTGGACGGTATAAAGGTAAAGCGTATCTTGAAATGTTCTGACTTTATGTTCTGAATTTATGTAGTCCCGAATGGCCTGCCGGGGTCTTTGTGTATTACAATAACAAGAACAGCACCACTGGCCCACATAGAGTATATTAGAGTTAATTAACATTGTTACATGGCATAACACCTGCCGCCGTGGTTAGGTGGTTTGTTAAGAGAAGCATAGATGGCACCTAACAGGCTGCGGATCTACTTTTCTCTAGTGTTTTAGTTTATTTAGATGGACTCGCACATCCGTTAACCACCCTCCAAGAAACTGGTTGTAAACGGACTTTGCAGAGTCTTCTAAGCCAGTATAAGGACGGTAAGTTAAGGAACGAATGTGTGGCCGTTGCACTTCTTACCGGAACATGTGGGAAATTCCAGCACGTGCAAAGGCTAATCGACCATCTAAACTGTAACACCGGAGCGAGATTTCGCATGGGCCTCCAAATCTCCAATAGGTTCACGACATCATCTGATGTCAGTCAAGGGCGTGTCCTAGACCCGACATTATTTTGCCGTGCCATGAACTGGAACACTGGTCAGGTGGAGACACTAAAGTCGGAGGTCGACATCGGACAGCCGCGTCTGGCATTGTACATATGACGTAATTACACCTGCCCACCTCCAGCACCCCCTAACCCCCCCCCCCCCTCCCCCGCCTTCCCTCAACCCGAGGCGCTGATGAAAGTACTGAAGCACCTTGAGGATACCGCTTCACGATTATGCTTTCACGTGTCATGGGCAAAAACAAAGATTTAAAACCTTGGTGGCGGCCCTACAGTGGCTGGAATCCTTATTTGGCGGCAACAATGTTAACTCCATCGACGACTTCATTTACCTGGGCAGCAGCCAAAACGTGGACACACTCAGTCACCTGGACATTATTTGAAGAAAATGCCGGGTCGTGGACTCTATGAATGTCCTGCGTCTGGTTCCAGCGGAGGCTCTCACTGGTAAAACCTGTGTCATCTCTCGTCCTGTTATATAGCTCGGAGAACTTCACTATCCTGCATCATTACCATATTCAGTCAAACATCTGACCCAACCAGTCGCTTATACAGACTGGGTCTACTATCAGATAAGTAGACAATTTGTTTCCTTATATGTTTATTTGTTAGTTCAGTATTGTTGTTATTTGTTGTCCTTGATGTAGGCCTATACGTAGGTTTTGTTTGTGTTCTCGTCGCGGTGCGGTATCTGACCATACCCATTTTTAAATTTTGATTAAACTCAACCTTAATCACCTTTTACATTTTTTTCATTTGATTTTTTCCCATTGCGGCTCTGGTTGAGTATGAGGGAAATTGCGATCCTCATACTCAACCAGAGCCGCGTTCCCTGCATCCACTGGTACGATCGGGTCACTAACGTTGAAGTCATACTTCGCACTGGTGGGATCAGCATTTACCCCACCCTACATCATCGCAGTCTGTCCTTATTTAAGTATGTGGCCAGACTACCAGCTCTTGAAGTAGGCCATAAACATTAGGGATAGCGAGCAGCACTTTCCTGAATGGCCCCGTCCCCGTGACTGCCCTCGTACCTCCTGACGAAGACTAATCAATAATGACTTTGTCCTCACTGCATGCAGAACGGGTCACATATATTCATCGCGGATACGGTTGACTGGCACGACGGACACCCATTAACTAGACGGATTACTACAATTACATAGTAGTCATTTGATCTCCCTTACGCTACATTTAGATTTCGTGCCCCCTCTCAATATCTTCATGGCTCGGCTATATTGGATGGTCATTAGCATACCGAATCATCTTGAACAGTTTAGAAACGTAAGTAGACAAAAAAGCTCAGAGAGGAACAGGCAGGATTTCACTATGGGGAGATCATATAGCTACGCTACGCATCATAGTAGAAGAAAGTATTGAATGAAAATCATACCAAATGTTATAGACTATGGAAAGGCGTTTGGCAGTGTGAATCGAAGTACTCAGCGACAACTGTTGAGACACTATGGGATACCAGAGAAGTTCACAACCCTCATCCAGAACATGTACAACGAAACAGTTAGTAGAGTGGTATATGAAGGAGTACTGACTGACAGCTTCGGGTGCAAACAGGGGTGAGACAAGGATGCCTGCTCTCACCATTCCTGTTTTTGGTGGCTATAAATTGGATAATGAAGACATTAATCGAAGGACAATCAACTGGTATTCAGTGAACACTATTGTCACAATTGGAGGACCAAGACTACGCAAATGATCTGGTACTTTTGTCCCACAGTCAAAGTCAAATACAGGTGACACTTTATAGGGTGAAAGAACAATCGGCCAAACTGGGACTGAATATCAACATGACAAAAACCAATCACGCTGGAGGGAGAGCAGCTGGAGGAAGTGGATACCTATACCTATTTAGGTAGCACACTAGACACATCGGGAGGTACAGATGCAGATGTGGGGAACAGAATTGGAAAGGCAAGAGGGACTTTTCTGACACCAAACAACAAATGGAGTTCCAGAGAAATCAAGCTTCCCGCCAAACTTAGAAAATTCAACGTCAGTGTCAAGTCCGTGCTGTTGTATGGAGCAGAGACATTGAGAACGACCAAGGCCATACAACTAAAACTCCAGTCCTTGGTTAAAATATGCTTACGAAGGATAATGGACATTAAGTGGCAGGACAAGGTGAGGAATGAAGACCTATGGGAAAGGTGCCAACAACATGTGCTGGAACAACAAATAAAGCGATGAAAATGGGACTGGATAGAACATACGCTGCGGAAGGCACAGTCCTGCATAGCCAGACAGGCTCTTACATGAAATCCTGAAGCAGAGAGAGAGAGAGAGAAAAAGTGACAGAGAGACCTAACAATTCATGGAGTAGACAATGCGAGAAGGAAAAAAAGGTTAAATGATTACACCTGTCTAGAGGCAGAAAGAGCAGCCTCGGACAGTGTAGATTGACGAGATGTTGTCAATGACAACGCCGAGAGGCTTTGATTGATTGATTAATTGATTGATTGATTGATTGATTGGTTGATTGATTGATTAGCACACAGAGCTTTTTTGGCGTGTGCCTGGCTAGACAAGTCATTGGTGTAGATTGTAGATCATGAGAAGAGTACAACTTAACGACGAGTTTTGTAGTAATCATTGTTTTACTACTTGCTTGGAAGAGATCGTATCCATCATTTTCGTCTGAACCGATCGCTTGGTCAAGAAACACCTTTTCCAGCTGCAGAGATTGCCGTGAATTCCCCCGTCAATTATCATACGGAGACATTTTCTCCAGTGACGATCGTAAGTTTGTTTTCAGTTCAGTTCAATTCAGGTGCCATCTCCGCATCGAAGGTCGGCTAAAATAGATCTCATGCCGTAATTGTGTAATCTGAAAGCCCTTTTCCAGTCCATCTCCTGACGTTATCCATCTACTTAAAGCGTTGTCTACCTCTTGCACGACTGCTTCCAACCTGTCTCCAGTATGGTCTTCAACAAGGAGGTCTGTCTTGTTATTTGACCAGAATAACGTAGCTGTCTAACCCTAATTTCGGTTATTAATTCTCTTTTCTCCACCAACTTGTCCAATACATTCAAATTTGTGTTCTTCTCTTTCTAAGAAATGCGACCTAATCTTCAATATACCCACATTTCGAATGATTCAATACTCTTTTCCAACTTGTTATTCATTGTCCATGTTTCTGCGCCATAAGGTAATGACGAGTGTACATAACACCTGACAACTCTCATTTTCAAATTCTGATTTATCTGTTTGAATGTCAGTATGTGTCGCATATTGTTAAATACCATCTTGGCGATACCTATTCTCTTTCTGATTTCTTTTTCAAAGCTGCCTCCTTCCGTTATTATATGACCTAGATAGGAGAAACTCTTTACCTGTTTAAGTAGTTAATCTTTTAATTGTATCTGCATACATGGTTTCTTGTCATTTCCCCCAATTATCATAGTCTTTATTTTCTTTATGTTTATATCTAATCCAAACTCTTGACTTATTGTGTATATTATTGTCATAAACTCCTGTAATTCTAGCTCACTTTTTCCCTTCAAAACTGTATGATCTACATATCTTAGGTTGCACATTGCCTCTCCTCAGATGACAATCCCTGGCATCCCCTCTATCTGTTTGAATATTTGTTCTATGTAGATATTAAAAAGACAAGGGTATAATACACAGCCCTGTCTCACTCCTCTTTTCACATCTATACTTGGAGAGGATAACTTTCCTGATTTTACTGTAGCAGTTTGTTCCCTGTATAGATTATGGAGCAGTCGTGGGCCTATGTCTTTACCACGTAGCCCTATTTCTTGGAAACATTTAATTAATTTTTCCTATTGAACTATGTCAAAAGCATTTTGGTGGTCTATGAAGCAAATATAAATGTCATTATCTGTTTATTTGATTGTATTTTATGTTAAAGAAAATGATCACTGTTTGTTAATTGTTTTGGCATCCACTATTTCGTCTTTGTGGTCAGCGTAACAATCTGGTATTTGATTTATAAATGAACCAATAGAGATTTGTGTTTGTCATTATCTGCATTATTTTCTCAAGTATGTCTTGTCTTGTCTTATCCACTTGTGCCGTGAGGCGAAGTGGGGAGCCGTAGTCTTCTGTCTAGGGCCAAACGCGTTGCTGAAGTAGTCGTCATCCCATTACGATTTAGAATATCCGCAACATTTCCTATCCATCTAGTTCTCGGTCTGCCACGGTTGCGAAGACCCGAACGTCGTGCGTTATAGGTGCACAGGGGTAATTGGTCAGGATGCATTCTCATTAGGTGGCCGAACCAATTTATTCTATTTTCATCAATATAATCAGAGCAGCGTCTTGTTGAGCCTCATATCTTTCTCATTATGGCCATTCTGTTCTTAGCTTTGTTGGTAGTTTTTTTTAATCTGGTTTTTCCATGTCAACCTTGTTATTCCCAGATAAGTTGGACTTATTTCAAAGTAGAGAATCTGGCCATTTACTTGTAGGATCATTTCTTGGGACTTGGGAGACAGGGAGAATATTGTGTACGTAGCTTTGGTTTCGTTTATATCGATTTGCCATTTTTTTTACCATGTCTCTATTTTATTTAGGGCCTCCTGCATTTGGTTTCTAGCTACAGGTGTAGGCTCTTCGGATGTCCATACTGCCAAGTCATCTGCATATAGTGCACTGTGTACTTTTTAAAAATGAATTTCTGTGATTATATAATAAAATTCAGTTTTTTCCCTTTATTTTATCAATATTTATTAAATTAAATATCTTTAAATTCTACATTTTTGTTACTGTTTATTCGTGTGGATGTGCACCGCACACCTAGCATACACGTAATATACGCCGAGCCAATTCCTATTCGATCGGATGGTGTCTACATTATCCAATCTCATTACGCTCAGCTCAGACAGTTGGAAAAGAAAAAAGAGAATACAACGAGGAACTCCACGTGACCTTCATCGATCAAGGAAAGGTATTTGACTGAGTAAACCGATGTAGGTTATGGGAGTAAAGGACGAATATGGTGTGGAGGGTCAACTACTGGACGGCATTCGTGCCTTGTACGCAAACAGTGAAGGTGCAGTACGAATTAATGCATGTATTACAAATTGGTTTTCAATGCTGAGTGGTGTACGACAGGGGTGTGTGCTTTTTCTACTTTTGTTCATAATTTACATGGACAACATTACGCAGTTTGCTAACCCTCATGAAGATTCTCTCAAAGAACTGTTGTTTGCTGATGATCCGGTCATCTTTTACCAAAATGGAGAAGACCTACCACACCACCTGTACTATCTTCATTTCGCTTGTAACGAACATGACATGAAGATCAACACAGACACGACCGAGACTATGTCGATATCGTGTGAACAAGTGCAAAGACTTTACCATATCAAGCAAGTACGGGAGTTCAAATACCTAGGTAGTATGTTTGCTGATGAAGGCAGAGTGGACAGAGAAACTGCACAGAGCATTCAGACGGCGAACAATGTAAACTATCACATTTCACTGATTTGGAAAAAAAACAAGCCTTGAATCTGGCAAAGATGGCGCCGTAACTGGCTGCGAGTCTACATTTCTCTACTGTTTTGGATCATTATGGATGCCGCCAGACCACGGATTTGCCTGGAATCCACACTAGTCGACGACTTACACTTGTGTTCACGGATACGTGGAGTTGTTTTCCGTCTGGACTTGTTATTTCGTTCTTTTTTTGTGATTTCTTCCATCCGTTTATCCTGGTCTGGACGCCGGCTGAATGGCGCTACGCTCAAACTAGTTATACCTGTGTCGTATCTCATGGGTTAGTTCTGCCGGTTCACCTTCACGAATAGGGCGTGTGGGAATTTTAGATGCTACTATGATGAACTGAATACAGC
Organism: Ariolimax columbianus; assembly: GCA_036924085.1. Lineage (NCBI taxonomy): Eukaryota > Metazoa > Mollusca > Gastropoda > Stylommatophora > Arionidae > Ariolimax > Ariolimax columbianus. Next base: position 69,065,236 of record JAVGWX010000003.1, read on the forward strand.
TGGGGAGAGATGCCAGACTCACTCACACGCGGATTGTTGTCCATACGACCTCTTGTGATTATCAAAAAGGCACGACAAACTGCGTTAGATGCCATCCCACCTTTCTACCCTGCGGGTTACATGTTTACGGAAAGGCTTCGGTGGTAACCCTGAGGCAAAATCTGCATCCTATGCTATCTCCAGTCGTCTCGATGAATGTCTTGCCACTGGCAAAAGGTAGCTTAGGATCTGTGAGTGAGGTTGACAAAAGGCGTAGTTTCTTCCTCACTTTAATCCAAATCATCGCGCAAGTCACCCATTTCAGCGGACACCGCAAGAGATACGACTGTCCACACGGCTGAACAAAGAGAGTGGTCTTCATCACTTGTGATGGACAACTATTAAGGAAAAAAAACAAACCTAGAGTGTTTCTTTCAACTAAGGGAGGCTGATAAATACACTATATGTTTCTACATTGTGTTACCAATGTCAATCTTGGTCTTTCCTAGCAACCCATAAGAGTAAGATCCAGAGCTGTGAGATACGATGTGTGAGAAGTGCAGAGGGAAAGGCAATCAGTGACAGAATCCGCAACACCACACTGAGGCAGACAGTGGGGACAAACCCAGTCAGTGCCTACATTGACTCTCAACAAATCAAGTGGTTTGGTCATTTAGAATGCCTTATGACCAACCTGCATCACGATTAATCATTTGCAGGTCTCCGGTTCACGAGCTAGAGACATACCACAACGTCGATGGATCGAGGGTGTCTCTGACACTCTCAGGAAGTTACACCTAACGACAGCACAAGCCTCCTACTTGGCGATAACAAGAAATCTACGCAGCCCACCTCTATCCGACGCCGTATGGCAAGAGCACTAGGACAACAGAAGAAAGAGATTTTATAATCTATAGCCATCCAGAACAGGGAGTGCGAGAGAATGCATCCTTGTCTCACTCTTGTTTGCACTTCGAATCTACCAGTCAGCACTCTTTCGTACATCATACCACTCTGCTAACTGTATTTCAAATTGCTGATTATAAATGCGATCATCATCATCAAGTGCTCTGCCAGTTGACGAGCATGGATCTCATTTAAAAAACAGATTGGATGCATACAGCTTCTAGAGGAAGGTGTTGTAAATGGAACTGGTTGTATACAGACTCTGCAGAGTCTTCTAAACCAGTATAAAGACGTTAAGTTTAAGTTTATTTCTTCTTATCACTTGTGTCGTTGATCAGTTCCGCAGCTGATCGTGTCCCAGATAATACCTTCAAGCCGTCCAGTGTTTTCTCTCTCTGTCTCACTATGTCCCTCTTCCTTGCGATTCTGACCGTTGTTCCCGTGTTTTCCAACCCAAACAAGGATGACTGCCTTGTTCTGATTTTGCTAAAAGCTGTCTTTGTGTCTGAGCCGTCTTAAGAACCACGCTATTCGCTTTCTTTGTGTCTGAGCCGTCTTAAGAACCACGCTATTCGCTTTCTTTGCAGTCCATACAATTTTCAACAGTCTTCTGTAAAACCATATTTCCGTTGCCTCCAATGATTCTTGCACTTGTCTGCTGATTGTCCATGATTCGCTTCCGTATGTCAGTATGTCCACGTTGCATCTAAGAACTTTCTTCTTTAAATCTAGTGATAGAGTTCTGTTGCACTGGATTCCTCTCATACTCTGGAAAGCCTGATTTTGCTTTGGTTCTTCTGTTCTTTATTTCATAAGTGCATTCCCATCAGAACTGATGCGGATGCCAAAGCATTGAAAGAAGTGTACTTGTTTAATTTCGTCTCCTTCACCTTTTTATACCATTTTGGAGATTTATGCTTCTTAGATGCTACCATTACTTCTCATTTCTTTTGATTTAAGGTGAGGCCTTCATTTTCGCTTTAAAGAGCTACCATGTTGATTATTTCTTGTATGTGACAGTCCGACTGATTCGCGCTATCAACAGTGTCATCAGCGTAACGCAAGCTGTTTTATGTTCTGTCCACCAATTGATATTCAAGTCATTGCATCCGCGATATGAGTTCGCTGCAAAGATGAATATCTCGAGCAATGTATGTTCTCCCTGACACAGCTCTCAGCAGAACACCCAAGGTTGGTCATACAGTGGATCCCATCCCACTCCAATATTGATGGCAATGAAGCTACAGACAAACTAGCAAAGAGGAGAGGGGCATCCCCACAAACAGACCTGAGTATCATATATAATGAGGCCAAGACCATAATTAAAGCCAACTTCAGGGTAAAATGGGCTGATCAACACCCCAACTTCTGAAAAGAAGACAGCTACTTTAACTTAATTAGAGAAGAGCAAGTCACCATCTTCAGACTGAGAACTGGGTATAACAGACTCAAGGGTCATCTTTACAATAAAATGAGGATTGGCACAGATGACAGGTGCCCATGTGTGGGGCATACCATGACAGTGGAACACATCCTATAAAACTGCATGCGCAACCAGGAAAAGAGAGAACAATACTGGCCTCACGAGAAAGACGTGAGACAAAAGCTGTATGGAGATGAAACATCCTTACAAGCAACGGTGTCCTTTGTAAGAGAAACTGAAACCTTGATCTGAGGATGAAAGAAGAAGAATAAGAATTACCTGTACATAGAGAACTGGTTAGAGGACAGCATTTATCACGTCGCCCTGCATAAAGGCGAAACAAATGTTTAACGAGTCTACAACAGAGTGGTCTAACCATGTCCAGGGTTTCAAGTCAGCACCGATTCCCAAACTCAACAAAACATTAATTGCTTTTAGGCGCTGCACAAAAATAGCTCACACTCTCTGATACAAACAAAACGTATTTCTGGGGTTGTAATAAGCGTACCTTCGTAATAAGAAGTGGTGGCCAATATTGGCTTACGTTTAACAAAAAAGTTCATGGCGACTTGCGAGTCTCACTCTCAGTCTCGGTGAGTCCACTCTTCACACTCACTCACAGTCACCACACTGTGACACTCCACAGTGTTTAGAGTTTAGAATGTTATTTAACTTATTGTTAAACTTAAACGTCTAGTTAATGCAGTTTCCCATCTAGGTACACAGCACGTATGTTGATTAAGGTTGTGATCATGTCATCTTAACAAACACACTCCAACTAATGTGCACTCATTTAGTTGTGATCGTTAACTATTAAGTTAATGAGAATTGAGACCCAGCGGCCAGTCCACTGGCGATTGGGGTTTCAATTGAATTGATTTAACTTCTCATGGTCATGGACAGTCCCTTTGCTGTGGTTTGCTCGGAATGCAGACCTTTGTATGAGAAAGCCGGAGTGCTATTTAACGCCACTTATAAGTTTGTTTTATGTTTTTTGTTTTGCTGCAGCCAAAAGTCTGAAAAGTATAATTCTGTCAGTATTCTGAGTATACCTGAGTATATTTGAGTATAAGTATTCATACCAGCAGTTGATATTGTATGTATAGTTTGTTATTTATTGTTATTGTATATTATAATATTAAATATACTATATTGTATATGTCCCGAGTGGTCTGCCAGGGTTTTTGTGTATGACAAGGACAAGAGTAGCACAACTGCCCCACAGAAAGCATGTCGTAAGAAATGTGACATGGCATAACACTAATAACAGTTATTCACATGGCCATGGACTTATGTGGTTTTATTAGACATTCACATGGCCATGGATTTATTTATTTTTTTTAGACACTTATAGCAGCATAGTTGTCGCCTAACAGGCCGTGTGTCTACTTTTTTCTAGTGTTTGAGTCTATTAAGATGGACTCGCACATAGGGTAATCACTCTCTGAAGCACTTGTTCTAATGCAGCAGAGTAATAATATGTTATATGTTCAAGCCTAGCCTGCTAAGCAGAAAATCCTTTTCCCGGCTCCATCCAGCTCAGACCAGGGCTGGGACCTATACAGGGACATCTGCCCCTGTATATTGTTGTGAATGCTCACAATGAGTAGGTTTGCTATTTTGTGCAATCTGAAAAGGACATTTATTGGCAGGTTGGAGTAGCTTTCTTCATATCCTGAGTGTGCTGATGAAGGTGAACCTGGGTCCACGTCGATCCCCAACCTCATTAGCCAGACTGCCAAGAAGAACAGTCCATTTTAAGGGAGGACTACGTGGAAGTCGAAGTGGGGGTCTTAGCCAGTATATTTTACCTGACCCTGTGTGAAATGTCTGATCAGTATGTTGTCCCGAGGTTAATCTTCCTCCTCTATCCGCCCCTGTAGAAGTACAGGTCGACGAAGACTATTGTATATGTGCTATGTTGTGGTTCAAAGCAGCGTGCTTGTTAATAATTTTTCATTATCCAAAAGGGCTTTGCACTTTTCAAAACCCTGGTTCTTTAATAAACCACTTTCATGGGATTCTTGATGAAATAAAATTGCAATGTTGTAGACTAGTAGTACCTGTCTCAGACTTAAAATATTCTTAAGTTGACCCACTCTGCACGGATTAACTTATATTAAATTAAACAAACTCAAAGTAAGTAAAGTTACTAAGGGGTACCCATTGTAAAATGAATTGTTGCAAAAAACACTGCAAGGTAAGTGCATTTATATAGGTTTCTGGTAAGGGGACCAGCAACATTGGTTGTCGTGTGCTTTAAATTGAGCAAAAATGAGACTGCAGTGTAACATAATATCAGCATTGCTAGGTATGTTGATCAGGTAGATCAGTGTCTGGTACGGAGAGCCAAAAGCAGTCATTCCTTATGTTCTGTAAATAGTTAGTAATATTATGGGCAGTTTCCTTCCTGGTGCTCACTACGCCTGGGGTCAGACCTTAACTTAATTTAATTAGTGATAAGAGAATATCGAAATGGATATGGCACACCCCAGAATAAAACAATTAAGTAAAGATCCCATTTACACAATATGTGGTATATTGGGGATATGGTGTCAAGCCCATAATTTCTTGACCAAATGGCATACAAGGGGTGATGTGATCAGCAGCACGCCAGCCACTGTGCTACTTCGGCTCTTCCAGAAAGAAAGTCTGGTAATATAACTAGACATGTGCATGATTGGAGCCCACATTAGAAGAGATGAGTAGGAGATGCCAAATAACACTAGCCAAGAATAGTGTAGGAGGAGGCCAAGCTAGTTGGAATTTGATGGCTGGAATACAACCAGATAGCCTAAAATGGGTAACGGTGTAGACAATCCACTGCGTCCCTATGTTCCAAGGGCAATCAATTGGATTAAGTCAGATGTATCATCATGGTAACCATTGACAGACAATTAATCACAGGTGCAAACCTGAGGAGGCATATCAAAACACTCAAAGATTTTCATGGTCGAAGGGAAAAAAACAAATAGAATATAAATATAATTCTGGAAGAAGAGATGGATGAGAACACGTTCAGAGTCAGAACACAGAAGAGTGGATGGAATGATGGGTTGGTTGATTTACATAACTGATTAAAAAAGGGTTATGTAGAAGTATGGTTCTTGCACGGCAGGATCTAGATGTCTTGAATTGTTGAGGAATGATTAATGCTTCAAATAAAGTAGGCAAAACCCTAACAAAGAAGAAATTTGATATAACAAGGCATGCCAAATTTTGACTGTGTTTGAGTACCTCTTTGAAACACTTGGTTTTATTGTTGTTTTGTTCTCCACATTTTCACAATTATTTTTGTACTTTCTTCTAGAATGCCGGAACAGGACTGGAAACCAGCCACTACTAAATTCATATCATCCTTTGTGAAATTTCTTCACATTTTATGTAATGGCCACATGGAATTTACTGAAAACATTGAACTTGTTGGACACATTAATGTTAAAGTTGATCATAAATACAAGTTTGACTACATTGTGGATGAGCAGGTGTCAAAGGAAGGGGAAAACACTAACACTACTTTCATCAGTAACAGTTACCACTCCTGTCCTCCATTAGAACAAGCTAGGAAGAGCTCTTCATTGGCAGAGCAAGATCAAGAGGATGTTATATTCTCAGAACTATACCACAGCATAAATGAAAGACCAAACCAGTCGAAAGCTGGTCAAGAATGTTTGGCTAGTTCACATAGTTTCCATGCTGAAGATTCTTTAGCGAGCAGGATGGAGGCATGTGTCAACTATTCTGTAACAGCTGGGCCATCAGATAAGCAGGAGGAGAGCCATGGGAACCAGATGGTGGTCAGATTGGAAGGAGACTATGATTCCAGCGACTGTATGTTTCTACCAGCTTCCCTGGGTAACTATTGATGGTTTTTCATTATGCTTCATGTGATTTGTTATGTTTGAAGGTTCTTTATTATAGCTTCTTTGTGTCAAACAACATAAATATGTTTGTGCTAGTTTTGTATGGGTCATCGCCTGGTTGATCAGTGCTGAGACTGGTTGTAAGGTTTTCTGTGCATGTCTCTCCATTTGACCTGATCCTCTGCAGCTCTCTTCATTGCAACATAAATTGTACGTTTATGTCCCTGCATGCCTGAGATGTAAAGGTGAGTCTTGGTCGCCACGATCCTCTCTTCTCTTTAATCTTGCCCTCTAGAATCTTTTGTAGAAGACATTTCATGTCTCATATTGTGACCCAGCCAATTCAACCGAAGTTTTTGTTTTGTATGCAATATGTGTCTTTGTGCGCCCACATAATTGAGTACATTGTCATTGGATCTTCTTTCTACCCAACTCACAAAAAGTATCTTCAGTAATCACATGGCAAAAGAGAGAAGAATAATCTTGATTGTGGGCCTGCTTCCTTGCAGTTTTATAGCAGGATGAATTATTGGTTCACAGATTTGCTCAGCAATTCATGTAGGGTGTCTTGTTCGTTTACAGTCCTATTCACCTTTTATATCACCACCATTCAATTATTGTTCATGTGGGGTGTCTGGTTTGTTCACAGTTTTACTCACCTTTTATATCATCACCATTCAATTATTGTTCATGTGGGGTGTCTGCTACATCTGCTCGTTGCTTCAACTACTTCCTTTCGGTTTTCAAGTATAACATCTAGTTGGTTCACATGTCTACCTGCTATTTCTACTGCCTCCTTTCAGTATTTCTTTTTATTTGTAGGATTGCAGGCAGTCTGATTGATTTTCAGTTTTTCTCTCTACTTTTGTACATGCATGAAACACACTAGTCCATTCAACATCCTTTCTTATTTATCATCTTAGGCTGGAGACCAGTATTCTATATATCTAACATCAGTCCACTTGTGTCGTTAGACATTGTGGGAAGGTGTGACCTCCTTTGTTTCATATTAGTTGGCAGGCAAGAGTATTGACTCATCAAAATTATTGCAGCTAGTGTAACAACAGAAAGAGAGACATTCCTAAAGTTATGCTTTTATTTTGTTGAAGGTGATTATGAACCGGTACTTGGAGTGAATGGAGAGAGTTTCCAGACTGCTGGCCCAAGTTCTTCATTTGAAGGTTTGACTTTGTAGTCTTTTGTTATTGTTGAGTTTTAAAAAACCCCAAAAGTCCCTCTTCAATGTGTATAGTTTAGATGTAAAAAGAGGAGTGAGACAAAGAGGTGTATTATCCACTCTCTTTAATATCTACACAGACCAAATATTAAAACATATAGCAGGGTTACTGGGGCTTGTCACTGGAGAAATGCCAATGAATAACAGACTATGAAAGAGAATAGAAATGACCAAGATCGTATTCAACAAATTGCGTCACATACATCCAAACATGTAAATCATAAATTGAAAATAAGAATTGTAAACTCGTCACTACTTTATTACACGGAACACTGAATAACACTATGGAAAAGAGTATCGAAGCCTTCAAAATGTGGACATATAGAAGATTTGTACGCATATCTTGGAAAGATAGGAAAACAAATGTGAAAGTATTGTTAAACGTTGGAGGTCAAAAGAGAATTAATGACCGAAATCAGGGTTAGACATTTAAGATATTTTGGCCATATAACAAGACCATACTAGAGGGTAGGATGAAAGGCAGTCGTCCAAGAAGCAAACAGCATTATAAGATAACATCCAGAGATGAATTGGAAAAAGCTTGTCAGATTGCACCTTTACGGCATGGGATAAGATACACTGGAGATTCATTGCAGCCGACGTTCAGTGCGGAGATGACACTTGAAATTAACTGAATGTGTATGTCTTCATTCATGGATGGATGTGGATGAGTCATATATACTTGTGGATTTGTGCTGCGCAGTAAGAAATCGGTTCAGACTTCTCTGCTAGAGTGAGAAACAGTGTCCTTGCTGAGTGGAGCAGTGCATACATGACAACCTCTCAAGCATGTAAATGGAGATTGAAGCAGTGTACACTCATCTTAGTTTTCTTACTTATTTCCCAGTCACTGCTCTTTGAATAGGCAACTTTTCTCTGATACCTCCCTACTAGTTTATTACATCATCATAGGCGCCTCAGTCTCTGTAGATCAGGCGTGTGGTGCCCTATAAGTTTTGTCCAGTTCTGTCTTCTGTATTTCGACACTGTGTTCTATGACTGTAAAGGCCGATCCGCGAGTGATATTTCCTGCCACAGATTGTACAACCATGCTGAGGAGGCTGCCTTGCCAGGGTGTTCCTTGATCTCTTATATTACAGCTCCAAGATATTTGAACCGCTTGACCTGTTTCAGAGGTTGTTCTCCAAGCATAATGTGATGTCTTTTCTCTAGGTAGCCACGCAGCACAGTGGTTAGGAAAGCTGGCTTCACTTGTGAGTGGTCCTGGGTTCATTCCCCAGTTGAGGCGGAAATGATTTTTCAGGCCGCAACAGCACCCTGGTCCACCCAGCTTTAAATGGATACCGGTTCAGCTCGGGAAGTAAAAGCGGCGAGGGAGAGGAGATGACTACTGCCCTCATATAGCCGAGCCTTTGAAATGTGAGATCGCTAACACCTCACATCCTTACAGCAGTAATGCTATTGGTCACTTTTTTACTTCTCTAGAGGAGACCACCATGGTTTTTGTTTTTGAACTAATGGTCAATCTTCTCCAACACCTTTTTCTAGATTTGAAGGTTCGGTCCAAAGAAATACACCTTGATTTGGTAATCAGAGCTACATCATCAGCAAAGGCCAGCTGTGATATATAGACTGTTCTCATCTTTCAGTACCTCACTGAGTACTTTTGGCTTCTCTCCTTATAGACTTTGATGACATCATCCATGAAATGATATGGCAATATAATGTCACCATGTTTTACTTCACCGGTGGTCTTGAACTTCTCTAGTCTATATAAGTCTTGTAAAAGCTGTCTATGCACAGATGAAGGGTCCTGAGATGTTCTTTCTTCCCAGTCATTTCCAGAGCCTTGCTACATGGAGTTTTATCAAATGCCTTTTCGGGGGGAATAAAATAGAGGAGCATTTTGTCATCATACTCCAAGTGCTTTTTTACTCAGTTGCCTGGTGTGAAGATGTTGTTGGTGTTATTATCCCATAGCTGCTGAGCAAGTCTGCTCTTTGGCAGCCCAATTCCATTCTAATATATATACAGGTCTTCTTCAGTTGTGTCACTGCTCCGTACAGTGTGTTGCTAATTTTCGGCAGTGCTTGTAAGAATCTTTTCCCAATGTCTGCAAGAGCCTTGCACTCAATGAGTAGATGTCAAACTTTTTCATCGGTATGAGAGCAGTGTCTGCACAAAGGCAGGTGCTGGGGATTGATGCGGTTCAAATGGCTATTGACTCTGGTATGTCCTTTTTGGAACTGAAAGATGAGACTTTGATCTCTTCTAAGCAGTTTATTTATCTCATCATTTACTTTTTGGCTGTAACATTTTGCTAAATACACTGCAACCTGTTGTTCCCGTCGCCCACCTGTTCATCCCGATTTCCCGAGTGTCAAGCAATTTCAGAGCGGAGGCAGAGGCACTGAAGGCTGCAGTAAAAGCAATGCTGACAGGCGAAAGCAATGAAAGCCAGATAGTCCTGTTTACAGATGCCCTGGCCGTAGTTACAGCACTAAGAAGCCAGAAGAATACTGAACTTAATGATTTAAGAGCAGTACTCTGTCAACTATGCCAGCAGTCCGCACCATAAAGAGTGGTACAGTGGGTTCCATCCCACTGTAACATCCAAGGCAACGAGGAGGCAGACAGACTGGCAAAAGAAGGTGCAACACTACCACAACCAGATCTAGTGTGACCTACGAAGAGTCCAAAAGGTTTATTAGGGCCAGATACATGGCCAAATGGGAAACAGAACATACTGGCTACACAAAAAATGATGCCTATTACCAGTTACACAGAAGAGAGCAGGTCGTGGTCTTCAGACTCCGCACAGGCCACAACAGACTGAGGTACCACCTATTCAATAAACTGAAGATAGGTGGCACTGATGAATGCACCTGTGGTACAGGGAAAATAATCGCTGAACATCTGCTTCAAAATTGCCCGACATACGAGGACCAGAGAAAGCACATGTGGCCATCACCAGTTGCAACACTAGACAAGCTCTATGGCAGTGTCGACAGCCTCAGGATGACAGCTGCTTTCTTCGAACAAATACAAGTTGACGTCTGACAGCGTATGAAGAAGAAGAAGATTTCCCGAGTGTGAAGATAAGGTCTTGACTTGAATATTTAGGTTTGCTCTAAAACCACATTGCGTCAATTTTATCTGTGACTAAACCAGATGTATTAGTCTCTGCTCTAGTATCCTTGAGTCAGCTTTGCTATGGTTGCTAGAGAGAGATATACCTCAATGGTATTAACATTTCCAGGGGGGGAGTCACTGTAATATTAGAATAAGGATGGCTATTTTGCAATCCTTTTGTATATCCTTCTGTCAGTAGGCTGACCAGAGAACCTTCAAAGTGTAATACTGCAGTAGTCATTGTACTTGACAATTTATGATGTTATAACATCATGCCCAGCTGCTTTGCAAGGCTGAATTCTCTCTAATGTTGCCTTCAGATTCTCCATCATCATTGATTTCCTCCTCTGTATTAGAGCTTGTCATATCTGGAACTTGGTTGTGCTCCACACCAAGAAGATCTATGCTGTTGTTGTTGTTGCAAATGCCCACAATGAGCAGGATTACTTGTTTGTGCACTCTGTAAAGGATGTTTAGTGGTGTGTTGTTGTAGCTTTCCTCACATCACGAGCATGCTGATGAAGGTGAACCGGGGTCTTCCATGCAGTTGTGCTATGCTTGGCTTCATCCGTGTGTCGCTCACTACTACGGAGATCATTAGCCAAACTGCAGTGAAAACAGCCCGTTTCCAGAAAGGACTGCAAGGAAGTCGAGATGGGGGTCTTGGCCAGTATATTTTGCTTGATCCTGACTAACATGTCTGATGAGCATGTTGTGCCTGACCAGACTTTAGTCTTCCTCCCTCCGAGAAGCTATAAGAAATAGTCAATCTCTGATCTCCTTCGGGATGGTTACCAAAGCACCTTGTTTGTAAAATGTCTGTGGGCGCTCTTTTTTCCTTCCCCATGTTCTTTTGGGTACTGTGTAAACACATGGTTTTCTCCTACATTCTGTGTTTCTCCAAAGTCCACCCAGGATTTTTGTTTTTCTGTTAACCCTTTGTTTTTGGTTTATAATCTGAGTGTTACATATTCTTTGTATTTCTCTATTTTTTTCTTTCTAAATATTATTTCCATGTCATTGCCTTTAATCATTTTGACTTCTGTCAACCACCACCAATGTGCCCTCTTTTTTATCCTAGTTGACTCAACACATGCTTCTGCTGCAGCTGTCTGAGGATAATTTTTGAATTTTAACCATAGAGCTTCTAGATCCCCAGAAACTTCCCCGCTACTCTCTTGGTTGTTTTCTTTATTGTCATGAGGTAGTGATCACTTTTAACTGCAAACATTTGCATTAATGTTGTGGCAGTTAAGAGTTATCATTTCAAATATTGATACAGTGCACTGTTTCAAATTTTTTAAATACCCCATAAGCAGTAAGATGATCAGTGTTAATAAACAATTTAACTAAGGATTATCTATACTTTATTTCTCAAAGTTTGTATATTTATTTGTCTGAAGATGATGTAACTGACGAACGGAAAGACATAACGAGCTTAACTTTTCATGGAACGTTCTATAGCTGAATTGTAAATCAACTTAGTCACTATGTCGTTCCCCTCACTAGTAATGAGCATATTATTATATATTTTGTTTGCCGGCAAATATCAAAACACAAACATCCTGGCCCAGTTTGTTTGGTCAAATTGCACATGTGTGAGATGCCATGTAAACTTTAAATTTGTCGATGTCGCAGTACCAATAGGGTGCATCCATAGTCGAATTAGTAAACGTATCTTTCTTCAGTGTAAGTTTTTGATCATTTCTTCAAGACCAATTTTAATTTCAAGTATTGCAAACTTGTTAAATTTGGGATGTGGAGTGTGGGAGGGATAAACTGTCAGGGTGTGGTAGGGATGGGTATAGATTGAGGGGGAGGGGAAAAATGGTTGGGTTGAAGGAGAATGTGAACGGTGGGGTGGAGAGGAAGTGATATGCCAAATGAAAGATATTGAATGGGTGGGTTGATGAAGAAAGATGGGAGGGGTGGGGGGGTCAGTGAGGTGAAGAGATGAACAAATTGAGAAGAAAGAAGTCAGCAGGTTGAGAAGGAAAGAAATGGGTAGAGTGGTGGGTGGAATAAAGGAGGAAGAGACGGACATGTTGGAAGTGCAGTGGGGATATGACTGACAGGAGAAGTTTAAACAATTCACTACTTTCATAATTATTCCAGGCAACTCTGGGTATCCCAGTCATTGGTTTGATGATGGTTTCATGATGTTTTCATGATCAAATTTCTTAATTTGTTTACAAAGTTTTACCTCATTAACTGTCAAAGCTTTCATTTTTAGTTATTTTTTTTGAATAATATAAATAAATTTTGTGTTGGTTAAGGGGTGTTTTAAACTTGGAAAAGTGCCTTATTTTTATTATTATTTGCATAGTTGTTACACATCTTTAGTGTTTTTTGTTACTGCGATAAATTAATGTTAAAGCTATTTCACATATTTATACAGAATATATATGAAGATACAGTTAGTAGGGTGGTACATGAAACAGCACTGACTGACAGCTTCGGGGTGCAAATAGGAGTGAGACATGGATGCCTGCTCTCGCCCTTCCTGTTTTTGTTGGCTAAAGATTGAATAAAGAAGACTTCAAATTGAAGGAAAAAGAACTGGTATTCAGTAGACATAATCGCAGGACCTGAACCATGCAGATGATATGGTACTTGTCATTGTAAAGAGAAAAAAAGTTATAATTTTGTTAATGACATACAGACACAATGAGTGAATATTTTGTCATCCTTTGAATTGGGAAAAGAAAAACTATATGCCATCATTGTGGCAGAAATCAATAGTAGATATTTGCCAATGAGAAACATACATTTCAAGTAGTCGATAGAAAGAAACTTTAATCAACAAACCATATGACTGATCAAATGTGAGTAAAATCTAAGTGAATGCGGAAGGTTCCAGAACTGAGATTCAGGCAAGAACAGCGATGACCATGGCTGCTCTGACCAAACTGAGGCCGCTATGGAGGGACAAAAGCATCAACCTGAAATCCAAGTTGAGTTTAATGTATGCACTTGTCACGACCGTGTACCTTTACACGTGCAAAGCTTGGACTCTGACAAGGGTTCTAGAGTGAAGAATCTGTGCAATGGAGATTGGATGTCTATGTCGAATCCTCTGCATTTCGTATCTAGACCATTTCACGAATAACGCAGTTCGGGTCACCGTTAAGAGAGATGTCGGTCAATATAAAGACCTATTGGCTATAGTAAAAGCACACATGTTATGGGCATGTTTCAAGATCGTCTGAGTTGACTAAGAAGCGTAAGAGAGGAAAGCAGAAAAAGAGATAGGAAGACAATATCAGAGAGTGGACGAGAAGGTCCACAGCTAGAACAAATATCCTGGCACAAAACCGAGTGGAGTGGTGGGAACTGGTCCAACAATCTGCAGTATTGATGCCCAATGACTATTCAGGTTATGGGACTGATGATGATGAAGTGTATGTCATAATACTTCATAACCTTTAGTTGGCATGGCAACTATCTTACGACATTACATCTTGTTTGTATCATCTCAGAGTCACAGGTGGACCAGGTTGGGCATACGAGTAAATGTCAGCAGCCAAATGAGCAAGGTGAGCTGCAATACATCTTTTGTTGTTTCTGGAATGATCATATATTGTTCAGCTTTGATAGCAAACATGTGTCATTGTGTTAAGTTATAACTTCTTCATCCCCTATGTTTGCTCCAGAATAATCACAAATATTTTCCTCATATACTTGATTGTACATCGCAGACTTCTCTCATCACTATACAGTTTATCCTCAACTGGCTTCGATAAGTTCATACTGTCACTCTGCTGCTATCATGGTTTCAGCAGACTTGGCGAAGATATTCCACTGTTTGTACTCCCCACAGGGTCATGTCTCTGTGTATCAAATTTGTTGTTGGACAGATATTATTTGAATCTACAATGACCTGTTTAACCAAGCGGTTTGTGTATGGCAAGGACAAGACTAGCATAACTGCCCCGCAGAAAGCATGTCGTAAGAGGCAACTAACTGTGTGACATGTCATAACACCGTCATGGTTAGGTGGTTTGTAAAGAGCAGCATTGATGGCGCCTAACAGGCTGCAGGTCTACTTTGCTATAGTGTTTGAGTCAATTAATATGGACTCGCACATCAGTTAACCACCCTCCATAGTGGAGTAATAAGCTGCTTGAACCTAGACCGCTAAGCAGGAAATCCTCCTCCTGGCTACATCCAGCTCACACCAGAGATGGGACCTGCACAGAGGCTTATGTCCCTTTAGAAGTACAGGTCGACTACGACAATGACCTGTTTGCAGTCTAAATTATTTAGATCATGATTGATTCTTAGTAAGTAGTAGTGTGCATCTGGGTGTTCTCTGTATCATTTGTCTCTGGAGATGTTTTTTATCATTGTCTTTTCTATTCCAGATCTTTTCTTCTCTCCATTTTAGGCTTAACTTCCTCACTCTTTGGCTAGCCTATCTACCCTACCTCATCATCTCAATGTATCTTGCCCATGGTATCTGAAGTTGCTCATATGTTTGAACATCATTACTTCTACCATAATCTCTCATTCAATCAGTGTTTCCTATTTATTAAATTCATTTTTGTTTGCTAACATGTAACTTTAGTCTATTGTACATTTTGCCCGAAAGTTGTGCTACCATTTAAAAACTGAATAACTTTTTTATATTTACTTATTTTTGAAAGAACGACAATATAACTTTTGGAAATTTTTAAAGTGTTGTTTTTAAAAGATACAATCGCGCTCTAACAAGTGCATTTCCCATGACATCGACCGGCTAGTTGGGTCCCAGTGCATGATAGCTTCTGGATATGCAGAGTTTGTTAATGTACACACAATTCTTTACGTAGCCCTACAGGAATCCATTAAGGTGAAAATTAACTTCATCACCCATGATTAGTTTGTGAAGAAATTCATTGTCATCTCTTGCCATATCTTGAAAGCAAACAGCATAATTATGCCGTAGCTGGCAATCCATCGATTTTTCTATTGCACTTTGTATGGCTGCATATGTCAATCCTTTTTGACTAGCTGTAAGGATGTTCTGGGGATATCAATCTCCTGGGAATATTGTAGAGTGGATGTTGTTGGATCTATGCTAAATATTTTGCTCAACATAATTCTTCTTTTCTGGGGATCACATAGAACATAGTTTCCCAACTCATAGCAAGTTGATCACAGTGAATTAGACAATTGCCGATTTAGAGAGTTATTCCACTCTTGATGATGACACATGTATGCTCTTTGTGTGTGCACAATAGACTGCAGATTTTCGTAATAAAATTCAACAATTTTGGTTCTTTAAGCATGCAAAATTTCTCTGTAACATATTTCCAAAGGTTGAATTGTTAGTATCTAGAAAAAAAAATATAATTATGAAGATTGTTTTGAATTCTTTAAATGGTGGCGCAACTTTTAAGCCACCCTGTATAATGTTATATATTCTTATTTAACCTTTAATATCCATTTCTGACATCAACCACTTTGCTGGCTGCATTTGGACTTTGGGCATGAGCTTAAGAATTTTAATGTAGGTTGACATCACTCATTCTTAGTCTTAGTCGACCTGTACTTCTACAGAGGCAGATGTCCCTGTGCAGGTCCCAGCTCTTGTATGTGCTTTATGTAGCCTGGAGGATTTCCTGCTTAGCAGGCTAGTCTTGAGCAGCTTATTACTCCGCTGTATTTCGACAAGTGCCGTGGTGGGTTGTTAAACAATGTGCGTGTCTATCTTAATAGACTCAAACATTAGAGCAAAGTAGACATGCAGCCTGTTGGGTGCCATCTATGCTGCTATTAACAAACCACCTAGCCATGGCCGGTGTTATGCCATGTCACACAGTTAGGCGCTATTTACAGCATGATGTCTGTGGGGCGATTGGTACTATTCTTGTCCTTGTCATACACAAAGAACCCAACGGACCACTCCGGATATCACTCATTAGCTTCTAAAAATGTGAAGTTGAGGTGAGAATTACTTCCTGAGATACTTCCATCATCATTATGTTCTGAGGATGTGCTATATATTTGTGTGTGCTTTTTCTTCACTGTTTATCCTGTAAAGGACATTTTGCTACGTTGTGTCGTAGTTTACAGCAAGGCTGGGATATCTTCGCCTTCCAGTCCGACTCATCCGGTTTCAGCACTGCGCATTTTTGGGACCTGGTTTGCTTTCCTTCCTCAATCCATATTCTCTCAGCCATACTGCACTGATGTAGCCTGTTTCTAGGAAGGCCACTTGAATATGGACAAGCAGTCAGCTGTGAATCGCAGACTGCTGTCATCTATTTTGACTGTGCTGTCTGTCCTTTTTTGTGTGCCATCTGTATGGCAGATACTTTCATACTTTTAAATTCTGTCAGCCTTTATATTTCTTTGAAATCCAGTTTAAAATTTGACCAAAGTAAATGTTCTTATATAGCAACAAACAATTAAAATGGAAATAACTGAGATAAGTTTAAAATGGATAGAACATACTCTTAGGGGGAAACTCATCAGTGTAACCAAACATGTACAGGATCAGAACCCACACTGGGGAAAAAGAGGGGGGAAGTTTAAGACGTGTAAGAGGCTCCCACCCCAAGTGAAGGAGGGGGGAGGAAAGAATAGATAGAACCTCTGCGGTGAACCGCTCCTCATATCATCCATTGAAAACACAACAAAACACTAGTGCTGTTCTCTTCAGGATAGACCTATCCGTTAGTTTTCACTTCAAACCTATCTATTACATCTATATGAGCGAACTAAACAGAACTACCTCACAAAGATCTTTTACAACAACTTATGTAACCATCCTCAGTAATGGGCCAAGTCCACCCTGATTGAAAAAGAATAAAATATCCTTTCAAAACTCTGTATATCAAAGTCGATCTACACTTTCGTGGCTTAAATCGGTAAAGACGGAAGTAACGGTAGTTTACTATCAAATCAGCCGCATTTTTGTATTTTTCTATTTTGCACCATTTGTCTCATATATGATAATATCACCACTGTCAACGTCGGTCAATTTTCAGCCTCCGGTGTATAAACATGGGTTTTTTATCGGCAATAATAACAGACTGCAGCGCGGTAAAGGTTAAGCTTGCTGAATGTTGGCTTAGTGGCACCAGATGTCTAGAGTCCATCTTCAGTCAAAAAGCCGTCTGCTGAAACCTCTTGGCTCTGTACTCACCATTGCATAACACTGACCTTGTACTCTAGCTCCTCCTGCGGTCATGAAAGAGTTAAAACCTGACTGGCTCCTGTCCACGTTGGGAAGGGAATCCACCCCTCCAGCTGTATTATCTAGTACCCATGGGCTAGTCATTCAAGGCAGTTGGTTAGTAGTTACTTACTTAGTCTTAGTCACTTCTCTTCTACCCTGACGTGTAGAGGTTTGCCACAGAGATTCCAGATTGTTCTATCCACTGTCCTTCTCCTGGCCTGGTTCTATTTCAGTCTTCGGTCTCTTAGGAACTGTCATATGTAGTTGGTTAGTAAACAACAGAAATTCATGCAGTAGTAAGATAACAATTATATATAATCACAAAGTGAAGGTTGTCAATTCCACATTGTATCTCACAGGTGGTCCAAGTGTGAAGGAAGCACTTCCCTTGCATGGTAATGGACAGGACTGCAAAGCTGTGAAACATGAAGGCACCAAACAGCTTGTCAAAAAAACAAATCCATTGACTTCCTGTAGGGAATACCTTGACAAATACATGAACTTCTATAAAAAGAAGAATATGAATTCAAGCAAGCAAGAAATGATGGCAGTGTTTTCAGACCTTGCTCTAAAATATGGAGTAGCTATAACAATAAAGCCAGCCAGATTTACTGCTCAGGACATTTCAACAACGAAGAGCACTCTGTTATCTCCTATGGCTACAGTTTCAAGCACACGTTCGCACTGTATAGATGCACTAAACCAACATAAGAAATTTGATTCTAGGGTAGTTCATAAAGAACATTCAGACAAGGCATTTGTTCTGCCCAGAGGAACAAAGACTGGTAAAGTTGCAGATGGAACTGTTGATCAGCTTCCAGATACCCCTGAGACACAGAGTCTGCAGACATCCTCTTCGCAGATTATAACAGTAGCTGCTACAGATTCCCGCTCGATTCTTCGTGATCTGCCAGTGTCTTATTCTCTTGGTTACCAAACTGTTATTCAAGAGTCCGACTGTGACATCAAGCACAGCACCTCTGGTAACATGATTCTGTCACATAGATTCATGCCTTTTTCAGCATCAGAAGCCTCATCAGTAATTGGTACACACACTTCACACACGATTGATGTTCAAGAAACTTCAAGTTCAGATGTTTCGTGTTCTATACAGACATCAGTGCAGTCTTCAATGGAGAGGTTCAATGACAGCCATTCAATGATGACCAGCAGGGGCACAAAGAGATCTATAGTGCATGATTTGTCTCAACCTGGTGCATCCAGCAGTGCTCTTCTCAACAGCAGAAGCACAAAGAGATCTATCATGCCTGATTTGTCTGAGCCTGACACGCCTAGCAGTGCTCTCCTCAATGCTATAGCTGTTGCACTAGCACATGAGAATAACTCCTCTTCTGTGCCCACTTCTGCTGAAGAATATCTCCGACAGCAGCCCGTGCCGAAACGTCACAGAGGAAACTATCTTGTGTGTTTAAGGAAAGAAGACCCAGATCGTTATGAGCGTTACAAATGCTTATCTAAAGAGGAGCAGGCTCGGGAGCGAAGGCGTATCAGTGAGACCAACCAAGATGCAGACACAATCGAGAGGAGGAGCCTTATGAACCGGGTGCTGTACTTTCGAAGGGTGAATAAACTTCCATCTGGCCTCAGGGGAAAAAGCAATGATGAGATCAGGTGCATGTCCACTGATGATTTGAAAAAACTGCTGCCACCAACAAAAAGTTTGAAAACTATGGACCCTGTGGCTAAGGAAGAGTGGTATAGACTTGGAAGAAGTCGTGAATGGAGACGGAGAAAGAAGCTTCTAGACCCAGAAGGGTTTAAAAGATATAACAATGAAAGAGCGAAACGTTATCAGGAAAACCTACGTAAAAATAACCCAGACAAATACAAAGAAATGAGAGCAAAGGGAGCGGATAGACTTAGACAATATAGGTTTAGTCAGAGGATAATGAAAGCGATAAAGGAAGGTCGAGAGATTAAAATTTCTGATCCAGCTTCATTCTCCAGTAGACAAAGGAGAGTTGGGGGCAGGAAAAAAGACACATTTGTAGAACAAGAGGCAGATGAAGAATTGTTAATTGAGGAAAATATAGATAAAAGTTTTTATGTGATACCAGAATGTGCCACCACACACGGGGAAGCTGCAACTGGTAGAGAGCCTTCTAGTGGTAGAACTGATCAGCCTTTGCAGCCAGACATCTTAGATTTGATGTATAGTTACTGAACCCCTTGTCATTATAATGTTACAGTAGGAGCATAGAGCCACTACTATAGTTGGTCGACTAACCAAAAGCTTAATGTTTATTTGTTTATGTACTCTTGCAGTGGTGATTTCTGTAGGGTTCTATTTTGCATGATGATGTTGCCAGTCTTCACACTTCTTCTTTGTACGCTGTCAGGCGTCAACATGAATTTGTTAAAAGAAAGCAGCAGTAATCCTGAGACTATCGACCCTGCCATAGAGCTAGTCAAGTGTTGGCACTGGTGATGGCCTCATGTGCTTTCTCTGGTCTTCGTATGTTGGGACATTTTGCAGCAGATGTTAATGGGTCATTTTCCCAGTACCATAGGTACATTCTTCAGTAGCACCTATCTTTAGTTTATTGAATAGATGGTACCTCTGTTGTGGTCTGTGTGGAGTCTGAAGACCACTACCTGCCCTCTTCTGTTCAACGTAATAAACATCATATTTTTGTGCAGCCAGTATGCTCTGTTTTCCATTTGCCCATGTATCTGGCCCTAATAAACCTTTTGTACTCTTCTTAGGTCGCACTAGAATCTGGTTGTGGTAACCTTCCATCTTCTTTCAGCCAGTCTTATTGCATTGAATGTTACAGTGAGATGCAGCCCACTGTACCACGACTCTTTTGGGGGTGAACCACTGGCATATTTGACAAAGTACTGATCTTAAATCATTTAGTTCGGTCTTCACACAAACACTTTAGTTCCTTGGCTAGTGACTGACAAAGCGGTCAGTGACTGTCACACTTGACGCCGTCTTTATGGGTAGCAACAAACTCCCCCCACTTCACCTTATCTGCAGCCATCCTTCATACAGTGTCCCATTTCATTTTGACCTCAGTTGTCTTTGGTCGGTCTCTCCTTCACTTTTCTTCTGGGGTCCACACCAAGGCAGTTCTGGTGATGGTGTCTGGTTCTTTTCTTAGGATATCCAATTGCAGCATTGGCCAGTTATGATGTTCATGACTCCTTGAATGCTTCAGGCCTGCGGTGCTTGGCTGATGTTGGTGTTTGCCAAAAAATGTATGAATCTTTGTTTGGCAGGTTGTGTGAAAAAAATGAAAATTTTGATGTTTCTTTTTCCGTTACTCTTCATCATTCCTCATCATACAGAAGCACAGCAAGCACACACCTCTTGTATGTTTTTAGTTTGAGGTGTGTTCTGTACATTGATGACTTCAAAGTGTTGTTTAGGCTAGAAAAAGCTATTCTGGCTTTGTTTATTCTGGTTCTGATGTCTCTTGTCTGTTCTGCTGTCTGGTATAACTGTGTTTCCGAGGTACGTAAATGTTTGCATCTTCGCTAATTCTTCAGCAGTTTGTTTGCTTACAGGAAGCTTGTACATTTATGTATTCTGCACAGCAGTGGTTTCTGTAGTGCACTATTTGACATGATGAGGATACCAGCGCTTTGCACTAAACTTCTTTGTTGCCTTTTATGACGTGTGTAATCATTCTATTCTTTGTTCCCATGTAAGGGGGTTGAGCTTGTGGATAGCTCGTATTCAACATATCTTTGGGCCATATTGTGGTTGACTGAGACATTTTTACGTGAAGATTCATATTCTCCCAGCATGCATCTTGACTACATCCATCAGGTTCGTCTTAGACCGCTAGACTACAGAAAAATGCTCGCCATCAGGTTACTATCGTGGGCCATTTTCTCGAGCTTGGCCCACGAGATTGTAACTGCTCTGACCTACTCTCCGCTGTTCTTGGCCAGGTATTTTTGTTTTTGCATCTCCACTCTTCTCTTTCTCTCTGGGTTCCAGTCCATGTCCGTGCCTGGTTATAGTATTAATTTTCTTTCCAAGTCTGATTAGTATCTGGAAAAACGACTAGTTGCTTTTCAAGGCACAGGTAAAGGGTTCAACTCGCTACCAGCAAGCTTCAGTCAACCCAGCTGTATAGGGGGTTCATTTGTAAATTGGTACCTGACCTACGGTTAGGGTAACTACTATGATGACTACCTTGACCTTCTAATGCTCCGTGTTCAGAAATCAGCTCCATGCAATCAAAATGTTTAGAAATTGTAATACTTTAGATTTTGTGCTGCTTCTTCCTCATGGGCCATATGCGACGAGCGTGAATCTCCCTAACTTCCTGTCCCTAAAAGCAAATTAATGTTGCATTCAACATCAAATTGTAGTTGTAGATTCAACAACATTAAACTTTAGTCATTTACCTTTGGATGAAATGTGAATTAAGCTGTGCTATTTGTCTCTTGCTTTCATTTCAGCAAAGTATACCAATTATTTGACACCAATAGCCTGAATTAAGTGCAGTTTTATCCACAGGCGTCCTGGTGGAAGAAGTCAACATCACGAGATCATCAGAGAAAGGAATGCAGTTGCGATCATCAACAGCAAAGTTAAAATCAGCTTCAAAAATCACTGAAGACCAAAAGGCAAACAAAAATTTAAGTAAAGAGTTCACAAGATCATTTGTGCCTTCAGATCTAATGAATGATTTGAAACAGTTGATCTCCAAGTTAGCAGCACTCTGTGATATGCCTGTAATGCAAGATGAGCTTCTGATGGGTGCTTCCAAGCACATCTTGGTTCCTTCCGACGAATGTACAAAATCTGCAAAGAAACTATTTCTCCGTAGTTTTGACAAGGAAAAATTGCGAAAAATGAAAGAAGTTCTGACAATGAAGAAGTGCAGCCAAAAAAAGCAGCAGCTGCGTTCGCTTCTTGCTGAATCTGGCCTCTCTAATGAACAGTTACTGCTTCTAGCCCAGGACAATAATGCGCAACATAAAAGGATAAACTGGAGAAGTATTCCTGAAGGACCCAGAAAGGAGGCAAAGTTGAAAGAACACAGGAAAGCCCTGAGGCTGAAAACTCAAGAGCGGCAGCAAAGACTTCTAGATATGGCAGAACTGCTCAAGAGAAACCAAGTGAATGACCC
Organism: Ariolimax columbianus; assembly: GCA_036924085.1. Taxonomy (NCBI): domain Eukaryota; kingdom Metazoa; phylum Mollusca; class Gastropoda; order Stylommatophora; family Arionidae; genus Ariolimax; species Ariolimax columbianus. The sequence goes on from JAVGWX010000003.1 coordinate 69,088,016, forward strand.
AGGTGTCACAATTGTTTCCAGGACAGGAGGAAGGAAGTGTGTACTGCGCAAGTCATCTGTGTCTGTTTTATCTCATAATACTCAGCAGTTGTCACTGGAAAATATTGATGAACTCTCTGAAGCTCTTTCCGGAAAGACCAAAAATGCTTTTATGCATTCAAGTTGTCATAATAAGTGCAAAAGTCAGCAGAAAGGAGATTACAGCAGAAAGACCTGCGTTAAGAAGAAAATGAAGCAGATAGTTAGTAACATATTGGATCAAGTTAGTGAGGCAGGTTACTGTGTACTGGTCACAAGTACCATAGGGTCCGAATCTGGATCCCATCGTGCTGAACTATCAGTGGTACCAATTAAAATGGATGGTTTTATAGCAGAGACAAGGGAAATGGATGACAGACATGAGCCCTCAGAAGAAGAATATGCCAAAGAATATGCCAAACAACTGGAGAGGCAGCAAGTCCACGAAAAGCAGCAAGCAAGTCTTGAGAAAATGAAGGAAATTGAAATTAAGTTGCTGAGAATCCTAACTGGGACAGAAGAGATTTTTATTCCAACACGAAAGAGGTACAGAAAGGGCGAACCTCGTCCATCTGATGCTGAAAGAATGAAGGAGTACAGAAAGAAACTAAAGCAGGATCCAGAGAAATACCAAATGTACAAACAGAAACGTGCCATCAACAAGAGAAAGCGCAGGCTGGGTGAGCTAGCCGCCAAGGTCAAGGTGAGTAACTCAGACCCGCCTGTGACAGCACCATCAACAGCAGCTGTCAATGAACAGCCTAACGAAGCTCAACCCGTTGACGCACTGATCAGCATGGCGCAGCCAGTAGGCACGCTGATCAGCATGTCCGAACCCGTGGGGGACATGACTATGCACTGTGCTCAAGTGTACGAGCACCCCGTCTGCTACCCACATCAAACAACGTCTGTTGTCAGCGTTCACCACGCAGCTCAATATATTGGCCAGGTGTCCGGGATACACGGTACTCATCAGCACCAACAGACAGTCACATTTGGCAATGAGATGGACATTGTGGAGCTGATTGCTGCAACTCACAGTGTTCAGAACCAGCACTTTGGTTGAGGTAGAAATACAGCTGTTTGTCTGTGTCATATGCGGCTACCATTTTGCTTCCTTGAAGAAAGCCTGGGAAAAAACATATGTACTTTTGCAGTGGTGTCTTCTGTATGAATTTGTTTGAAATTCTGTGTCGACAGGCCAGGGCCGAAAACACTTGCAAAGACTCATAGCTGACTGCTTGCATCAGAATCAGCAAATCAGGCTATCCAAAGCCGTATTCTTCCACCAATTGGGGAACTGAGATGCTAGTCTAGTCAGGCACAAAATACTGACCAGGACGTCACGTCAGTGTCAACACAATGACCTAAATCACAATCTCTCTTCCATGTAACGTTCCCTGGAAACAGGCTGGTTTCAAGGCAGCCTGGCTAACAAGTTGTGGATCGATGTGATCCCCATAGTAGTGAGCGCCACGCAGATGAAGCCAAGTATAGCACAACCGCCTGGAGGACCACGGTCCACCTACGCCGGGATGTGAGGAAAGCTACTACAACCTGCCACTTAACGTTCTTTTCAGGGCGTACAAAAGTGTAAACTTACTCATTGTGGGCATTAAACAACAACAACTACTTTCACCAATTGATGGCCTTTGAACCAGACTGCACCCATGCACTGTCTGAAAGAATAGGGGTCGAAGAGCGAAAACAAACCTGGTCGTAAAAATGGGCCAAGCTGAAACTGGAAGTATTGGCCAAAATACACCGATATCCCAGCCTTTTTGTAAACTGCAACACAGCGTAACGAAACATCCTTTTCAGGACGAGTAAAGAAGCTTATCAGCCCAATGCACAACTCTCCTTAGTTGCCTTTTACAAAATGTATAATAATGCAAAGTGGTTCTATTCTTCCATACCCAATAAGATACCCAAGGATCCAAATACAAGAGGTTGCTTGTAGGTGTGACATTTTGTGCCTGTTTCTTGTGTTTTAGTTTTCTGTTGCTCTCTTCTTATATTATCCCTGTATACACTGACTATTGTGTCACATTAACACTTTACACCATCACCCTTGTGTCACATTAATACTTGACACCGTCAATCTTGTGTCACATTAACACTTTACACCGTCACTCATGTGTCACATTGACACTTTACACCCTCACTCTTGTGCCACACTAACACCCCCCCCCCCCCTCATTCTTGTCACATTAACACTTTACACCCTCGCTCTTGTGTCACATTGACACTTTACACTCTCACTCTTGTGTCTCATTGACACTTTACATCCTCACTATTGTGTTACATTAACAGTTTACGCTGTCACTCTTGTGTCACATTAGCACTTTACAACCTCACTCTTGTGTCATATTAACACTTTACACTAGGTGTTATAATAGATCATAAAAGTAAAGTGAGTGAGCAAATCCAGGTAGCAGTGAAAAAAGGCAAATGCAATGTTAGGTATAATAAAAAGAAATATTCAGCATAGGAGCAAGGAAGTGATCGTCAAACTGTAAAAAAGCATTAGTTAGACCTAGATTGGAGTGCTGTGTACAGGTGTGGAGTCCTTATCGTAAAGAAAAAAGTAAAGATCCCGTCACACCATGCGGCGCAGAGGAAATATAGTGTTAGGCCCATATTATTTTGTAACCCACGGCACTTAGTGGATGATGGGGTCAGCATCACCGTGAGATGTGCCTTTACTTCCCAGACTGAACCGGTACCAATTTAAGGCTGGGTTGACCCGGGAGCCATTGCGGTCTGAAAAAACAGTTCTGTCTCAACTGGGGAATGAACCCAGGGTCACTTAGATGCAAAGCGAGCGTGCTAACTGCACGCTATAGTCCTTATTGTAGAGGAGATATAAACATGTTGGAAAGGATACAAAAAAGAGCGACAAAGATGATAGTGGGATTACAGTTATGAGGAAAGAGAATAACCAGCCTAGAGTGTCTTGAAAAGAAAAGAATTCGAGGTGACTTAATACAGGTTTATAAGATAATCAAAGGAACGGATAAATTCGACTATAACAAGTTTTTTTTCAAAATATAACCACCTACAAGAACAAGAGGGCATAGCTACTAATTAACTAAAACAAAGGTCCAGATTAGACGTGAGGAACTATTTTTTTAATCAGAGAATAGTGAATGCTTGGAATGCATTGTCACAGAAAGTAGTGGAAGCAGGGAGAGTTAATGCATTTAAGAATAGATTGAATGCGCATAGCTTTCAGAGCAAAGAATGTAAATGAAACTAGTTGTATATATACTCTGCAGAGTCTTCTAAACCAGCATAAAGATGTTAAGATAAGGGTACAGTGTAACATAGTGGTTAGTAAAAGAATGATAAAGGACCACCCCAATAGACATCTTGTAGAAAAATGACAACAAAAGCAGAGAATAAAACAAAAGTCAATACTCCAACCATGTCAAGTGAGATTAAGGAAAGATATCACGTCCCAGACAAGAAACACAGAGAGTAACAAGAAATTTACCACCAGATACATGTTTAAAAATGCCAGAAATTCAAACAAAACTAACAGATAATACAAGAAGAAGTGCTGATCCAGTAGGTTGATTGAGAACGATTGACACCTACCCAGAAGGATGGATACATCTCTATACTGATGGGTCTGCTTTTAAGGCCACCATTAAAGGGGGAAATGGAGTCTACATAGAGTATCCAGACAGAACATCTTTGACGTTCAAACTATAAGGCAGAAATAATAGCTCTGTACCACATGAGAACTGTATTTTATGATTTCCCATAAAAAGCTTCAAGCATCGTAATTTTTACATATTATTTGCCCTTCAAGCTCTGGAAGATGGTGGTCATTATAAGCCCGAACTTACCCAAATATCCCTAGATGCCAAATAACTTTTCACATCCCATTAATCGAGAATAGTTATGCAGTTGATCCCTGGTCACTCATAGACCTGGGAATGACAGGGCAGACAGACTGGCTAAGAAGGTATCAAGTAAAGAACCACAATACACACCAACAACTCTACAGTCAAACAACTACTGAAGATTGCGAACAAAGAGGCTCTGCTGAATAGATGGGCAGTGGGGAATACTGGGAGAGAAATCTACAAACATATGGCCGCCCCAAAGACATGAACTTCCTGAAAAGGAGATATCAAAACACTATTTTCAGACACAACACATGCAACTTAACAATATTACTTGATCAGAACATACTCCAGAGTGCCGGCTGTACACACATCCCTATGAAACTGTTGGGCACCATCCTTTTGAGTGTCTGGCACTTGACGATGTAAGGAAATATCTTCTTTCTGAGAGGCCAGACAAATGGAACACTCTGTACGGAACTAAACAACAGCTTGCAGATACCACTATAGGGCAGGATCCCACAGGCTGCTGTATCAATAACCGTCGCACTTTCTTGTGGGACTCTTAGAAACGGACTGTGTCACAGCAGCCTGACATAAAAAGATGGGGATTGACGCTGTAATCCCCATATTGGTGACCTTGCTGAGGAACCAGGAGGACCTGAATCTATCTTCTCAAGTATGCATCAGGATGTAAGAAGAGCCATTGTAACCTGCTACCCAAAAAAATTAAATTAATCCATAATGAGTGGCTTACAACAACATTGACAAAACCTGACGGTAGCCATTGATCTAATATAGCAGCAGATGAGTAGTCAAAGATTAACAGATGAATAATGGAGATGTGCCCGTGCGAAATACAACATGTGTATTACCGAGATGAAGACAGAAACTATGAGGATCAACGAAACACCTTTGCCACTCAACGTAAGGTGTAAATGATATTGCTCTTCAACGGGTTCACGTATTTCAGCAGTATTTTTTCAGCAGACGATATGCTTCACATGGAAATCGAGACTATGCCAGAAAGCATCTGCTGTGACTTACCAGCTGTCATCGCTGCACTAGTTTGGCAACAAAGCAACATATACAATATATTTATGCTGACCTGTTACCAGTACCAAACATGGTCCCTGTCCGAGGCGCATGAGAGCATAATTTCAATGTGTGAAATGAAGTGTTTTAGGAAGGTCATTGGTGTTGACAGGAAAGACAGACTGCAAACGAAGACATTCATAGTATGGTCGGCAGTGTTGTTGTTTGTCTATCGTTTCCGAAGACTACCACATTGTAATCTGGAGTGGGCTCGTAGATGACTGATCAAACCAATCCGAGCTCGACAGCGTCTGTCACACTGAGGGCATAGAAAAACTGTCTGGTCGTCAGACGGAGGCAATTCTTCTCTTGCCTTTCGTGTCGCCCGTTTCCGTGCAGCTTCTGTGATTCTTATCTGCTCCATATGTGCTGTGCCAGAAGAGATTTTACTACGCCAGGCGGAGCGATCAGCATCATTGAGACTTTCAGTATGTCTTTGTAACGTTTTATTTGGCCACCACTAGCTCACTTGCTTGACTCAAGCTCGCCATAAAATATTTACTTTCGAAGCTGCTCATCTGACATGCCATACTCAGCACTACGTCTTGTTCATCGCACGTTTCCAGGAAAAAAAAATACACTGGTTCCGTAATATCATAATTAATGCACCCTCGTCAACTTCAACTGATGGCTTACAACGCTGGTAGATCTTGCAGGAGGGCGGTAGGTGGATAGATGACATTGCAGTGATTGTGCAATGACTTAAGCTCCCCACGCCGCTCAACAACATACGTGGAACCACAACCAACTAAACAATGGAATAGGAATCCACAGTACTCAGAATTTTATTGATGGAGTTACAAAAGCTGACCCAAAATAAGAATAAACCTTTTATAACTTGCAGCTACACGTTCTGAAGGGTCCAGAGTGTGACATGTATATCATTTATATTACCCTTTTACAATTTTGAATTAAGTAACGAATGTGCCCCCTTAAACAATAGTTTGATTGGATCAGTTAGAATCGTTACGATCCCCATTATGTTAAACATCCGCCTTTAATGAGCAGAATTAACTGAATGCAACATTAAAGTATGTGACTTTTCAAATATGTCCATATCTATAAATATCTTGACATTCGTATACCATCATCTCCTTCTGGGCTCTAGGTGGATCAAAGGGTTACCAATACAGGTTGTTCCTTTACAGGGCCTTTTGAAGACCTCTTGGCAACTGTCAAAAGAAGGAAACTCGCTTGGTACGGTCACATATCGAGATCAAATGGTTTGCAAATACGATCCTCCAAGGAAAGCTGCATGGCAGACGACGAAAAGGCCGTCCCAAAAAGAAATGGGAGGACAACATAACAAAATGAACCAATCTCCGACCAGAAGAGGCAGCGGCCTCTAACAGAGAATGGTGGTGTAGTATTGTGAGGATGTCTTCATGTGTGCCCAAACGACCTGATCTTTACAGGAAGCATGTATTCGAGCACTTACGAGCATGTGTTCTTGTAACAGTGATAGTTAATATAGCCATTCATTTGACATGAATAGCCCAATTGTCAACCCACTTCTGACAGCTTTTACTGCAGGCTACAGTGGACCAGTTATTTCCTGCCTTGATACCATTTGGATGATATGGGCCAAAAATTCAATCATGTGTTATAAAGCATGGGCTATAAGCTCAAATCATTTATTATAAAGCATGGACTATAAACTCGAATCATTTGTTATAATGCTCAAATCATGTGTTATAATGCATGGGCTGTAAACTCGAATCATTTATTATAAAGCATGGGCTGTGTGCTCAAATCATTTGTTATAAAGCATAGATTATAAACTCAAATTATGTGTTATAAAGCATGGGCTATAAACGCAAATCATTTGTTATAAACATGGGCTGTGTGCTCAAATCATTTGTTATAAAGCATAGACTATAAACTCGAATCATTTGTTATAAAGCATGAGCTGTGTGCTCAAATAATTTGTTATAAAGCATAGACTATAAACTCAAATTACTTGCTATAAAGCATGGGCTATAAACTCGAATCTTTTGTTATATAGCATGTTCTATAAACTCAAATCATTTATTATAAAGCATGGACTATAAACTCGAATACTTTGTTACAAAGTGTGGTCTATAAACTCAAATCATTTATTATAAAGCATGGACTATAAACTCAAATCAATGCATTATAAAGCATGGACTATAAACTCAAATTATTTGTTATAAAGCATATACTATAAACTCAAATCAATGCATTATAAGGTTCGATCCCCATCACAGTACCAGCCCTTATCCCGGGGAAGCAAACCCTTAGAAAATGCAGGAGGAAGCAGACCCGTAAATAAAATGCATGCTGAAGTCGGATGTACTGGGCCGGCAGGCGCAAAATAAAAACCACAATGCAACGCACACCGCCTTGGGGATTAGAGAAATAAGGCTAAAGCAGAAACAAACAAAAAATGCATTATAAAGCATGGACTATAAACTCAAATCAATGCATTTTAAAGCATGGACTATAAACTGAAATCATTTGTTATAAAGCATGGACTATAAACTCAAATCATTTGTTATAAAGCATGGACTATAAACTCAAATAATTTGTTATAAAGCAAGTTATTATTGTCCTTCTTTGTTTTCTCTTTCTGGTGTTGTCGTGAAGGGTACATTGTGTCATAGTTTGCAGCTAGGCTGCGATATATGCGCTGTTCAGGCCGTCACATCCGGTTTCAGCATGCCATTGTTGTGACCGGATTTATCTTCCTTCTTCGATTCCTATTCTCTTAGCCAGACTTCATGACTACAGACTACATTTCAGGGCCGACACTTGGAGACAGAATGGAATCTTGGTCAGCTATGAATGACTGGCTGCTATCAGCTCATTCACTGGTGTATCTTCGGCCCCTTTCTTTGTTATAACAAAAAATTATTCCAGATATATTGCACATAACCATTTATATTAAATATGTCACTTTTTAAAAACTTCTATTGGGACATGATATACCATCGCAGTTGACATCTTGGTCGCCTCTTATGAGATGAACTGTAGGATGCAGTGGATTGCTTCTGTTTTCGCCAATTAGAACACACATGATTTGTACAATGAGACATGTATTGTTATTCTTGATATTAGTATGTGTGGCTTTCACGTGAGGTGTCTACGGCGTATTTCAGGATTGGACAGCAAGGGAAAGTGCCACATAATGTGGTCTTACAACGAGCAAACACTCACAGAATGTACTCGCTGTTGAGCCAGCGACGTCATCGATGGTTGGGGCGTGTTTACCGCATGAAAAGATATCCTCTATGGACAGCTGGCCATTGGAGCTAGAAAAATCGTTGGTCCCACACTACGATTCATGGACGTATTCAAAAGGAACATGAAGGCATGCGATATCCCATCCGAGGGTTTGCAAACAATTGCTCAGGATCGAGCTGTTTGGAGACAATCAGTTGGAGGTAGCATAGTGGCTACGATGCTCGTATATGCCTTCTGTCTGCAGAGAAACGACTGAAGAGATCGAGCAACACCCCGGAAAGCCAGCCTCCTCAGCATGGTTGTACGATCTGTTACAGCGACTTGTCACTAGCGATGCGGCCTTTACAGTCATTGCAGACAGTGTCGAAATACGGGAAACAGAGCTGGACAAATCTCACATGGCGCCATGTGCATGGTCTGCATTGGTTGAGACCCAAATGATGATGAGTGTGTGTGTTCTCCAGTTTAAATACCGGCTACAGAAACGCCAGTCACCTGTTTGGGGAGCAGGTGGTCAAACGATTGGGATTGTAGTCTCCTAGTCTGCGGACATGGGTTTGAACATCGACAAGGCCAATGATTATCCTGCTGGTGATGAAATAACTACCTAGTCTGCACACTGAGTGAGGACTCAAAAGACTAGCGGCCAACTTTCCTTCTCCTTTGGAGGACTCCGGCAATGACAGACACGCCATTACGATAATTGTAACACAGCCCCAGTCATATTGTGAAAATAATTGTAACACAGCCCCAGTCGTATTGTGAGAATAATTGTAACACAGCCCCAGTCATATTGTGAGAATAATTGTAACACAGCCCCAGTCATATTGTGAGAATAATTGTAACACAGCCCCAGTCATATTGTGAGAATAATTGTAACACAGCCCCAGTCATATTGTGAGAATAATTGTAACACAGCCCCAGTCATATTGTGAGAATAATTGTAACACAGCCCCAGTCATATTGTGAGAATAATTGTAACACAGCCCCAGTCATATTGTGAGAATAATTGTAACACAGCCCCAGTCATATTGTGAGAATAATTGTAACACAGCCCCAGTCATATTGTGAGAATAATTGTAACACAGCCCCAGTCATATTGTGAGAATAATTGTAACACAGCCCCAGTCATATTGTGAGAATAATTGTAACACAGCCCCAGTCATATTGTGAGAATAATTGTAACACAGCCCCAGTCATATTGTGAGAATAATTGTAACACAGCCCCAGTCATATTGTGAGAATAATTGTAACACAGCCCCAGTCATATTGTGAGAATAATTGTAACACAGCCCCAGTCATATTGTGAGAATAATTGTAACACAGCCCCAGTCATATTGTGAGAATAATTGTAACACAGCCCCAGTCATATTGTGAGAATAATTGTAACACAGCCCCAGTCATATTGTGAGAATAATTGTAACACAGCCCCAGTCATATTGTGAGAATAATTGTAACACAGCCCCAGTCGTATTGTGAGAATAATTGTAACACAGCCCCAGTCATATTGTGAGAATAATTGTAACACAGCCCCAGTCGTATTGTGAGAATAATTGTAACACAGCCCCAGTCATATTGTGAGAATAATTGTAACACAGCCCCAGTCATATTGTGAGAATAATTGTAACACAGCCCCAGTCATATTGTGAGAATAATTGTAACACAGCCCCAGTCATATTGTGAGAATAATTGTAACACAGCCCCAGTCATATTGTGAGAATAATTGTAACACAGCCCCAGTCATATTGTGAGAATAATTGTAACACAGCCCCAGTCATATTGTGAGAATAATTGTAACACAGCCCCAGTCATATTGTGAGAATAATTGTAACACAGCCCCAGTCATATTGTGAGAATAATTGTAACACAGCCCCAGTCGTATTGTGAGAATAATTGTAACACAGCCCCAGTCGTATTGTGAGAATAATTGTAACACAGCCCCAGTCATATTGTGAGAATAATTGTAACACAGCCCCAGTCATATTGTGAGAATAATTGTAACACAGCCCCAGTCATATTGTGAGAATAATTGTAACACAGCCCCAGTCATATTGTGAGAATAATTGTAACACAGCCCCAGTCATATTGTGAGAATAATTGTAACACAGCCCCAGTCATATTGTGAGAATAATTGTAACACAGCCCCAGTCATATTGTGAGAATAATTGTAACACAGCCCCAGTCATATTGTGAGAATAATTGTAACACAGCCCCAGTCATATTGTGAGAATAATTGTAACACAGCCCCAGTCATATTGTGAGAATAATTGTAACACAGCCCCAGTCGTATTGTGAGAATAATTGTAACACAGCCCCAGTCATATTGTGAGAATAATTGTAACACAGCCCCAGTCATATTGTGAGAATAATTGTAACACAGCCCCAGTCATATTGTGAGAATAATTGTAACACAGCCCCAGTCGTATTGTGAGAATAATTGTAACACAGCCCCAGTCGTATTGTGAGAATAATTGTAACACAGCCCCAGTCATATTGTGAGAATAATTGTAACACAGCCCCAGTCATATTGTGAGAATAATTGTAACACAGCCCCAGTCATATTGTGAGAATAATTGTAACACAGCCCCAGTCATATTGTGAGAATAATTGTAACACAGCCCCAGTCATATTGTGAGAATAATTGTAACACAGCCCCAGTCGTATTGTGAGAATAATTGTAACACAGCCCCAGTCATATTGTGAGAATAATTGTAACACAGCCCCAGTCATATTGTGAGAATAATTGTAACACAGCCCCAGTCATATTGTGAGAATAATTGTAACACAGCCCCAGTCATATTGTGAGAATAATTGTAACACAGCCCCAGTCATATTGTGAGAATAATTGTAACACAGCCCCAGTCATATTGTGAGAATAATTGTAACACAGCCCCAGTCGTATTGTGAGAATAATTGTAACACAGCCCCAGTCGTATTGTGAGAATAATTGTAACACAGCCCCAGTCATATTGTGAGAATAATTGTAACACAGCCCCAGTCATATTGTGAGAATAATTGTAACACAGCCCCAGTCATATTGTGAGAATAATTGTAACACAGCCCCAGTCATATTGTGAGAATAATTGTAACACAGCCCCAGTCATATTGTGAGAATAATTGTAACACAGCCCCAGTCGTATTGTGAGAATAATTGTAACACAGCCCCAGTCATATTGTGAGAATAATTGTAACACAGCCCCAGTCATATTGTGAGAATAATTGTAACACAGCCCCAGTCATATTGTGAGAATAATTGTAACACAGCCCCAGTCATATTGTGAGAATAATTGTAACACAGCCCCAGTCATATTGTGAGAATAATTGTAACACAGCCCCAGTCATATTGTGAGAATAATTGTAACACAGCCCCAGTCATATTGTGAGAATAATTGTAACACAGCCCCAGTCATATTGTGAGAATAATTGTAACACAGCCCCAGTCATATTGTGAGAATAATTGTAACACAGCCCCAGTCATATTGTGAGAATAATTGTAACACAGCCCCAGTCATATTGTGAGAATAATTGTAACACAGCCCCAGTCATATTGTGAGAATAATTGTAACACAGCCCCAGTCATATTGTGAGAATAATTGTAACACAGCCCCAGTCATATTGTGAGAATAATTGTAACACAGCCCCAGTCATATTGTGAGAATAATTGTAACACAGCCCCAGTCATATTGTGAGAATAATTGTAACACAGCCCCAGTCATATTGTGAGAATAATTGTAACACAGCCCCAGTCATATTGTGAGAATAATTGTAACACAGCCCCAGTCATATTGTGAGAATAATTGTAACACAGCCCCAGTCATATTGTGAGAATAATTGTAACACAGCCCCAGTCATATTGTGAGAATAATTGTAACACAGCCCCAGTCATATTGTGAGAATAATTGTAACACAGCCCCAGTCATATTGTGAGAATAATTGTAACACAGCCCCAGTCATATTGTGAGAATAATTGTAACACAGCCCCAGTCATATTGTGAGAATAATTGTAACACAGCCCCAGTCATATTGTGAGAATAATTGTAACACAGCCCCAGTCATATTGTGAGAATAATTGTAACACAGCCCCAGTCATATTGTGAGAATAATTGTAACACAGCCCCAGTCATATTGTGAGAATAATTGTAACACAGCCCCAGTCATATTGTGAGAATAATTGTAACACAGCCCCAGTCGTATTGTGAGAATAATTGTAACACAGCCCCAGTCGTATTGTGAGAATAATTGTAACACAGCCCCAGTCGTATTGTGAGAATAATTGTAACACAGCCCCAGTCGTATTGTGAGAATAATTGTAACACAGCCCCAGTCGTATTGTGAGAATAATTGTAACACAGCCCCAGTCGTATTGTGAGAATAATTGTAACACAGCCCCAGTCGTATTGTGAGAATAATTGTAACACAGCCCCAGTCGTATTGTGAGAATAATTGTAACACAGCCCCAGTCGTATTGTGAGAATAATTGTAACACAGCCCCAGTCATATTGTGAGAATAATTGTAACACAGCCCCAGTCACATTGTGAGAATGATTGTAACACAGCCCCATTTATATTATAAGACTTGTTGATTGAATGTGCAGGAAATCCGATTACATAATGAATACAAATTGTGAATTATGTTTTAAAATACGAATTAATTTGTTAGTCAAATTTCTTGTATATGTTCATTATGTTCGCACACAGCGTTTTATTGTGACTTGATTTAAGCATCTTTGTTATGGGTCCTTCTTCTTCTTCTTCTGCGTACACAGTCAGACAGTAACCATTATTTTCTCGAAAAAAGCGGCGGTCATCCTGAGACTCTCGCCACTACCATAGAGCTTGTCTTGCAGTTCCACTGGCAATGGCCACATCTGCTCTCTCTGATCCTCGTATGTCGGGCAGTTCTGCAGCAGATGTTCAGTGGTCATTTTACCAGTACCGCACGGGCATTCGTCGGTACACCCTATCTTCAATTTGTTGAATAGGTGGTACCTCAGTCTGTTGTGGCCAGTGCGAAGTCTGAAGACAACGACCTGCTCTCTTCGGTTCAACTGGTAATAGGCATCGTTTTTGGTGTAACCAGTATGTTCGGTTTCCCATTTGGTCATGTATCTGGCTTTGATAAGCCGTTTTGACTCTTCGTACGTCATACTGGTATCTGTTTGTGGTAGCCTTGCACCTTCTTTTGCCAGTCTGTCTGCCTCCTCGTTGCCTTGGATGTTGCAGTGTGACGGAACCCACTGTACCACTACCCTTTTTGGTGCGGACTGCTGGCACAGTTTGCAGAGTGCTGCTCTTAAGTCATTAAGCTCAGTGTTTTTCTGGCTTTTTAGCGCTGTGACTACTTCGAGAGCATCTGTCAGCAGGACTATATGGCTCTCATTTTCACTGTGTGTTACCATTTCTTCCACTGCCGCCCTCAGTGCCTCTGCCTCTGCTCTGAAATTGCTTGTGTACTTACCAGTAGCGAATGACAGTGTTATTTTCCTGCCATTTGGTAGGTTCAGGAATGCTCCTGCCCCTCCGTTCTGTGTAGTGTTTGTTACAGAACCATCGGTGTATGCATGGGTCCAGTCCATGCTTGGGTAGCTTTTCGTTATGAAGCTTAGGGTAGTGTCTCTCCTTTCTTTTTCACTCTGGCAGTTTTTGTTTGCAATACCTGGTATATTTTCTACCACCTCTGGAAATATATCCTGCCTCCAAGTAGGTTTTCGTACAGTAGTGATGGGTTTTGGTGTTGTTAGTGCGTTTATGGGATCTTCGTGCATCTTTGCTTTGGCTATTTCTGCAAAGTTTCTCCGCTTTAGTTTCCCATTTCCCAAATTGTTTAGTCTCTGGTACATTGGATGGTCCGTCAGTCTTCTGAGTTTCTCTGACTGCAGCTGGGCTCTGCAGTCTCTTCTATCGGTCATGGATTGCAGTTTTGTAATCTTTTCAAGTTCTACAATTGGCGTTGACTTCATGCCACCTGTTATAATTCTCATGGCGTTATGGGTCCAATCTTATGAATAAATTCTTTGCTTTTTGGGATGTCTTGAAGCTGTGTTATCGCACACAAATCGCTGGACTAGACATGCGTTATGCATTCATGACAACGGGTGGACACAAGAACCCCGGCTTCACGATGGGTTAATAAAAAAAACTTAGGTTCGTATTGCTACAACACAGCAAATGATTGGGATGGGAACAGAGTGTTGTTGGCTTGATTGCAAACAGCATACTTGCTGGATTGACGCCCAGGATATGTGAATGTATGTGATCTTCATTTTATAGTTTTCAGTGAATGGGTTTTCAGCTGCGGGAACTAACATTGGTCACACTGTCAACACAGGAAACGGAACAATGTTTCTACCTGCTCCTGTGAAGCCTTGCCATGAATCAAACATCATTGTACACGGTCAATATCTACACAGTCGATAGCTTTACATGCCTGTAAAATCGGTTCGATGTTCACATCAGGATTGCAAGGCAAGCGCTGCTTTTGGAGAAAAAAAAACAAGCGAATGTTTGGAACCGACACGAAAACAGTGTTGCCGTCAAAGTATATTATGCTGTTGTGCTAACAAGCTTTCTGTACCCATCCAAAACGTAGTCTAGATATCCGAAGCAATGACAATTTTGGTAAAATGACAAAAAATATCAACACCCAACATCCTCATCCCGTCTCTCTCCAACCAACTGAAGAATTTTGAAAACAAAAACTGCAGACAACCATGGAAAGACCTATGGACCACAGGTGTGAATGCAACAAGAGCTCTGTACGCAGACATGTCTCAGCCCAATCCAAGAGATGGTTTCAACAATTTGAGCCGAAGAGATCAGAGTACAATTTTCAGGTTGCGAACAAGATATGTTATCTATTCAATATATTTGCTGAATCTGTAATGAGGAACGTCGAAAATGATGGAAATTATGACAAGTTCGAGCCAATAACAATCGGTGGGATGAGATACCAGAGCTCAGATATGCAGATGACACTTGTTCTCTTAAAGAGCGCTGCGGGACTGGGACGAATGACCCGTTCGCTAAAACAACACAGAGAAGACCAAAATCTACACCTGAGTATAAGTAAAACCAAAATAATGAGCACAGACAAGACAAAGACCAAAATCTACACCTGAGTATAAGTAAAATTAAAATAATGAGCACAGACAAGACAAAGACCAAAATCTACACCTAGGTATAAGTAAAACCAGAATAATGAGCACAGAAAAAGACCAAAATCTACACCTGGGTATAAGTAAAACCAGAATAATGAGCATAGAAAAAGACAAAAATCTACACCTGAGTATAGGTAAAACCAAAATAATGAGCACAGACAAGGCAAAGACTAAAATCTACACCTGAGTATAAGTAAAACCAAAATAATGAGCACAGACAAGACAAAGACCAAAATCTACACCTGAGTATAAGTAAAACCAAAATAATGAGCACAGACAAGACAAAGACCAAAATCTACACCTAGGTATAAGTAAAACCAGAATAATGAGCACAGAAAAAGACCAAAATCTACACCTGGGTATAAGTAAAACCAGAATAATGAGCATAGAAAAAGACCAAAATCTACACCTGAGTATAGGTAAAACCAAAATAATGAGCACAGACAAGGCAAAGACCAAACCTGAAGTTGTTCTCGATCAACAGGAAATTGAGAAAGTCATAAGTTGTGAGTACCTCGGCTCAATTATAAGCGACAATGGCGATTGCCTGATTGAAGTCAGACGGAGAATGTCTATGGCAATGCAGAGGTTGAATCAAATGACAAACTTATGGCGCTTTGGTGTCCTTTAGCCGGTGATTAGCATGGCGGCATCGCATGTGGCGTTCTTTAGGACATCCACTACTCATACAGAACACGGTAGCGCCCCATCCGCCCCCTTACCGGTGGGTTGCGAATCTCTATCCTATCGTGTCATCAGCACCCTCGCCAGCAGCAGCGCTGCCCCCGGATATAAGGGGTCCAATGAGGATCGCAACATGGAATGTACTGCCACTAAACGGGACTGACAATGTTGCGGCGATGGCTAGAACACTAGGTCGATTCAACATTCCAATCACCGGTGTCATTGGAATAAGACTAAAGGGCCACGGCCAACAAGATGTCAAAGACGCATGTCTGCTGCAGTCTGGTGGCCTTCAACACAGAAATGGTGTGGGCTTATTCATAAGACCCCCCCCCCCCCCCCACTCAGAGACGTATAGTATCCTGACACACCATCTCGGACAGGGTCCTCGTCGCACGACTGAAACATAAATATGGTCATCTCACAATAATAGTCGCTTACGCCCCAACAGACGAGGCCCAACCGCAAGCAAAGGACGACTTCTACCAGGATCTGGCCAATGCCTCATCTACAGTTCCCTCACATGATGAATTCATCCTACTGGGTGATTTCAACGCAGTTTCAGGGTTCCAGTGTAGTGGTTATGAATCGGTCCTGGGCTTGTTCGGCTTTGGAAATGCAAATGATAACTCATTCAGATTTCTGTCATTCTGCGCAGCCTTCGGTCTGAAGATTACCTGTTCATGGTATCCTGCTCTAAAAGCTATGCGCATCCAATCTATTCTTAAATACATTAATTGCACTACCTCCACTACCTCCTGGCGCAATGCATTTCAAGCATTCACCACTATCTGACTAAAAATGTGTTCCTAATATTAAATCTGTACCTTTCTTTAGTTAATTTGTATATGTGCCCTCTTGTTCTCGTTAGTGGCTGTATTTTGAAAAAAAACAACTTGTTATAGTCTAATTTAACCTTTCCTGTGATTATCTTATAAACCTGTATTAAGTCACCTCGAATTCTTCTCTTTTCTAGACACTACTGTAGGCCAGTTTTTCTGAGTCTTTCCTCATAACTGTAATTCTGGAATCCCACTATGTTTTGTTGCTCCTCTTTTTATCCTTTCCAGCATGTTTATATCTCATCTACGATAAGGACTCCACACCTATACACAGTACTCCAATCTATGTCTAACCAATGCTTTATACAGTTTGACAATCACTTCCTTACTCCTATGTTTAATATTTCTTTTTATCATACCTAACATTGCATTATCGCTTATGTCCTGCTTGTGCCTTCCAGCGTCATGTTATGAAGAGGCTTCTTGACCGGGCGCTAGTACATGGTGAGCTTTAACAGCTTCTGTTATTTCTGCTATCCATCTTTTACGTGGTCGGCCCTTGGGTCTGTATCCATTGCTGTCTGAGGGATATTATCTGATGTTAACATTGAATCCTTCAAATGTACAATAAAGTAAACTACGGTCACGACGACCTGTAGTGTTATATCCTATTTATGCGAATAAACCAGCCAATCACAGCGTTCGTTTTGGATTATATAGGTCAGGCCTGCTGGGCCCGTACAGCCGTACCCAACAAGGGTTGCCAACATGGATTTTAAAATGCCAAATAAAAACCATTTTCAGTTGGTTGGTGTCATGCAATTGGTTTGCGTTTTGTCTTTATTATAGGAAATTTATTTGCTTCAGACTACTTTTATTTGTTTTTTAAACAGTTTCTTTTACCTGACACAATTCCATGCAAATAAATGAATAAAATGTAATTACATTAAAACATTAAGTTCCGTTAAGAATCGACGACACTGCACTATTGGCATGTCCATTTGTGCTCAGTCCTTCTAAGAGACATCCGTTGGTGATCTTCAAAATGCCATCACTATCTTAACTTAACGTCTTTATACTGGTTTAGAAGACTCAATAGAGTGTATACAACCAGTTTCTTGGAGGGTGGTTTTTTTTTTACCGATGTGTGAGCTCATCTTAATAGATTCAAACACTAGGGCCAAGTAGACCCGCAGCCAGCTAGGCGCCATCTATAGCTGCTCTTAACAAACCACCTTGGAAAAGGTATAAATAACTTGGGTAAATATTTTTATTTAAATTTTGTCTGGGCAGCGGCCGTTACGCCTACTCTTTTCGATTCCCAACTGTCAAGGATTTTGTAACGTGATCGATACTGAACACGGGAGTCCGATCTCACTACCCAGAGATCAGGGGAATTTTTACCAGAATATCCACGCGAAAAAATCATGTTGTCCACTGTGATTCGAACACCCGATCTCCGGCACCTGAGGCGGACACTTAAGCTCGAGACAACTGAGTATTTATCTATTTGCCACATTTATTTATCTCCAATACCCACACTACGGATGCCTGTAAAGTCAATGTGTCATTTCTTTCATTGCCGCAAATCCCAGCATGACCAGGACAGTAGATACACATGAGATCACGTAGGTGCGAGGCCTCTTTGTCAGATATCCACATGCCATAACTAGCATTTGTGTATCTTAAGATGCTAGACTGTACAAACGAATACTGTACTGAGAAACGATGACTGTCCTCATTAAACAGGGTTCAGCCACATACGAGCCGAAATGACTGTCTCAACCTTCATTTTAACACTGGAAGTTGCTGACATGTATGCTACGTCCAGAAATGACCATGCCTCTAACTCTAACAGAAAAGCTTCAACCTGATATCTCACCGCCCAGCAACGATATATCGGTATATGTGACAGCACCATTATCCCGAGTATTACCACTTATCCCTTAAGGATCAGAGTACCATTTTCCGACTGAGAACCCAACACACCCCACTTAGGAAGCACCCGAACAGAATCCAACCCCAAGACACTCAAGAAAACTAGCTGTTCACACACTCATACAATACAGTTGATCATAATCTCTTTGAGTGCTCGGCGTTAAATGATTTTTTATTTAAATGCTTCCTTCTCCGAGGCCAGATACATAGAACACTTTGTATGGCACTAAACAATAACTAACAATCACATGCAGATACCACAACATGGTATTGGACCGGAGGGAGAGAGCCCGGATGCTGTTGTATCCATAGCAGCACCAAGTGTTTAAACCCGAGATCTGGTTTCTCGTTTCACCACTCTATGCATTCCCTACCCAAGGCGATGATAATTCGGTGGTAGTCTGTCATTTCATCTTCAGTGTGGACCCACTATTCTCCCTTGGTAATGAGAAAGAAAAACAAAAACATGAAAGAAACTAGTAAAAGTTGATTAAGGTTGAGCTCAATCAAAATTTAAAAATGGGTATGGTCAGATACCGCACCGAGACGAGAACACAAACAAAACCTACGTTACGACCAATAGGCCTTCATCAGGGACAACAACACTGAATTAACAAATCAACATATAAGAAAAAATGGTAAACTCGTCTGTTTCTGGTGCATATGTTGATTTGTTAATTCAGTGTTGTTGTCCCTGATGAAGGCCTATTGGTCGTAACGTAGGTTTTGTTTGTGTTCTCGTCTCCGTGCGGTATCTGACCATACCCATTTTAAAATTTTGATTGAGCTCAACCTTAATCATCTTTTACTAGTTTCTTTCAGGTTTTTGTTATATCATTATACACATCTACAGAACCGCTGCAGCCTCGCCTTATTTTAATCTCCCTTGGTAATGATCTCTACCGTGGTCATCGGACCAATCCTGCTCTATGCCATCCATGATGTCCATCTCTTGATTCTTGTTCCCTTGATATATGCAACATGTATGTGCAGTGGATATTTCCTGTCTGCTGTTACTAACATGTCTGTTTTTGCAGGGACCAGTGGATATCTACTGATTGCAGGTGATCCTTCTTGACTCAGATATCTGGGTCACGATATAGGTAATTCGGGGCAGGCTGAAACTACTTTTGGTATTAAGCGAAGAAAATGGGTCTGGATAGGACATCCACTGCGGAAGGCACAGTCTAACATGGTCAGAGAGGCTTTCACATGATATCCTCAGCGGGAGAGAGAGAGAGAGAGAGAGAGAGAGAGGGGGGGGGGTAGGCCCACAAATACGTGAAGAAGAGAATGTGAGAAGGAGCTCAAATTAAATAACGACACCTGGACGGAGGCAAAGAGCAGCCAAGGACCGTGCACGCTGAGAAGATGTTGTCGATGGCCTATACACAGAGAGGAGCGACGGGCTTTGATTGATTGACATTTGATCGCAGTCTCTCCTATAATTGCCATGTTGGTCAGACCGTACAAAAATGTATGCGAGGTCTAGGAGCACTCAAGACTATGACTGCTCCAAACTTGTAACAGTGCCTCCTGTTCATGCTATTTCGCCAGGTTGTGTTGTCGATTCTCGATTACGGACTGAGCATCCTCACACAATCAAGAACACAGCGTGAAAGGTTGGAACGCATCCAGAATGAAGGTATGCGACTGGTTATGGGCTGCACTAGAGATACCCCGGTTGTGATGATGCGGTACATATTGGGATTATTGTCGGTGATATCCAGACATAAACTGGCATAAGTCAAAGCCTATATGCGTATCACCACAGACACGCAGCACCCTCTATATAGTAGTATCTCAAACATCAAGGGATCAAGAATTAAAAGGGGGACATCATGGATAGCACAAGCAGAGAAAACTATCGGACATGTCACCACAGCCGAGGAGATAGCCATGGGGGAAGAATGGGTCAACACTTGTGATACAGTGCTAGAGAGTCATCATACCTTAGGCAAGGAATGCAGAGAATGGAGCAACGAGAGAACAGAACACGAGGGGAATCAATTGAGAAAGGAGAACACGCAGCATAATGATGCAGTCATATATACCGACGGATCAGTGCTGCGCAGCGGGACATCAGGCTGGGGCTTCTCAGCTATAGTGAGAGGAACAGTCGTTGCCGAGTGCAGTAGAACATATATGTCAACAGCCTCAAGTTTGGGATTGGAGATGGAAGCGCTGAGAAAGATATCTGAGACTTCTTTAACAAGGGCAGTCATCACGGCAGACTCGCAAGCCGTACTTCATAAGGCACAGAAGGGATGGCATAGGTAGGAGTGGATAGCAGCTATTGAGGCCTGAAACTTCAAGGGGTTGACATGGATGTACTGTACTGGTCATGCTGGAGTTCAGGGCAAGACAGGAGCTCACATCTTGGCTTCACAAGCTCCCATCATGGGCACGTTAGTGATGGATATAAGTGTCATTTTGAAATCAATCAATGACCATCTGTTGGATGAGGACACCGCGATAGATGAGACAGCAATCCACAGGCTGCAAAGCTTTGACATTAAACGAGGTTCGAGCGGAGTAGGGCGCATGAAAGGACGGAGCAAGAGTGTGTACTACCAGCGAGCTACAGAGACCATCAGCATCCATACCCTGCGCCATTTGCTGAGAGAGACTGAGCACCTATGGGTATGCCCGAAGTGTAGTGACGTGGATTCTTAGAAACACTAACAATACATTTCTCATGTTGTTAGATGTGTTTTTAGTCATTCCTATTCCCTCCTTTATTTCCTTTCCAAGTCTATCATTACTTATAATTTATACTAGCACAAGTAACTGTTTACTCCTTCCAGTATCTCTCCATTTACTATTATGTGTACTGTTGTATTCGCGTCTGCTTTGATAACAATCCTAGTTTTCTTTTTCCTAAAGCACATTCCATACTTCTGCTGTTGACTATCTCCACCAGTTCCTGCAACTCTAGTTCACTTTCAGTCAACAGTTCTTCTTCTTCTTCTTCGTACGCAGTCAGACAGTAACCACTATTTTTTCGAAACAAGCGGCGGTCATCCTCAGGCTGTCGACACTGCCATAGAGCTTGTCTTGCAGTTCCACTGGTGATGGCCACATCTGCTCTCTCTGATCCTCGTATGTCGGGCAGTTCTGCAGGAGATGTTCAGCGGTCATTTTACCGGTACCGCACGGGCATTCGTCGGTACCACCTATCTTCAATTTGTTGAATATGTGGTACCTCAGTCTATTGTGGCCAGTGCGAAGTCTAAAGACAACGACCTGCTCTCTTCTGTTCAACTGGTAATAGGCATCGTTTTTGGTGTAACCAGTATGTTCGGTTTCCCATTTGGTCATGTATCTGGCTTTGATAAGCCGTTTTGACTCTTCGTACGTCATACTAGTATCTGTTTGTGGTAGTCTTGCACCTTCTTTTGCCAGTCTGTCTGCCTCCTCGTTGCCTTGGATGTTGCAGTGTGATGGGACCCACTGTACCGCTACCCTTTTTGGTGCAGACTGCTGGCACAGTTTGCAGAGTGCTGCTCTTAAGTCATTAAGCTCAGTATTTTTCTGGCTTTTTAGCGCTGTGACTACGGCGAGAGCATCTGTAAGCAGGACTATATGGCTTTCATTTTCTTTGTGTGTCACCATTTCTTCCACTGCCGCCCTCAGTGCCTCTGCCTCCGCTCTGAAATTGCTTGTGTACTTACCAGTGGCGAATGACAGTGTTATTTTTCTGCCATTTGGTAGGTTCAGGAATGCTCCTGCCCCTCCGTTCTGTGTAGTGTTTGTTACAGAACCGTCGGTGTATGCATGGGTCCAGTCCATGCTTGTGTAGTTTTTCGATATAAAGCTTAGGGTAGTATCTCTCCTTTCTTTTTCAGTCTGGCAGTTTTTGTTTCCAATACCTGGTATATTTTCTACCACCTCTGGAAATATATCCTGCCTCCAGGTAGGTTTTCGTACAGTAGTGATGGGTTTTGGTGTTGTTAGTGCGTTTATGGGATCTTCGTGCATCTTTGCTTTGGCTATTTCTGATAAGTTTCTCCGCTTTAGTTTCCCATTTCCCAAATTGTTTAGTCTCTGGTGCATTGGATGGTCAGTCAGTCTTCGGAGTTTCTCTGACTGCAGCTGGGCTCTGCAGTTTCTTCTATCGGTCATGGATTGCAGTTTTGTAATCTTTTCAAGTTCTACAATTGGCGTTGACTTCATGCCACCTGTTATAATTCTCATGGCTTGGTTTTGAAGTCTGCTAACTTTATCGAAGTTCGCCTTTGCTGCTGTTGTCCATGCCGCAATGCCATACTCGAGAACTGGTCTCACTCTTCCAGTGTACAGTTTCTTTAGTATGCTTTCGTCTGCTCCCCAGCTTGTGCCAGCAATTTTCCTCATGATTGCCATTCTTTCTTTGGTTCTCATTCGGTTTCTCTCGATCTGACTTTTCCATGTTATGCGCCGATCAAATGTGACTCCCAGATAGGTTGGGTTGTCGTTTGGCTGCAGGAATTTGCCATTTAAACTTAATTTGGTATTTTGGGGTTTGATTGAAAGCGAGAATGTTGGGCATGTGGTTTTCTCCTCGTTTATTTTGACCAGCCATGAATTCGCCCACTCTTCCAGCGATGTTAGGGCCTGCTGCATCCGATTTCTTGCTACGGTGAGATTATTTTCAGAGGTCCACATAGCCAGATCGTCTGCAAACATTGAGCTATGGACTCTTCTTGGTATATTCTCTGTAATGTCGTTTATATACACCAGGAAGAGTGTGGGTGACAGTACTCCCCATTGGGGTACTCCTTGCTCGAGTGTCACCTTTTTGCTCATCTGCCCTTGTACTTGGACTGTGGCCGTTCTGTGTTTGAGGTAGTGGTTGATCCACTTGTACATTTTCCCACAAACATCACTTCTTCTTAGCTTGACTCTAAGTCCATCTTTCCAGACTTTGTCAAATGCCTTTTCCAGGTCCACCCAAACAGCTACTGTGTGTTTCTGTGCCTGGTAGGCATCTTCTTTTTCCTGATCTATGAGGATGACCTGGTCCTCAGTGGATCTGTGCTGTCTAAAGCCAGCTTGCTGTGGAATTAGAATTCGTTTTTCTTCCAGATGCCACATCAGTCTGGTGTTTATCATACGTTCCATCAGTTTTCCGACACAGCTCAGTAGGCTGATAGGCCTGTATCCATTTGGATCTGTTTTATCCTTTCCTTTTTTTGGTACTGTTACAAGTACTGCGTCTTTCCATGCCTGGGGTACAATACCCCCCCCCCCCTTTTCTTTAATGTTCTCATGGCCTCTTCCCTTTCGCTCATTGTTAATTTGACCATCATATGCTCTTCAGGTGCCGTATTGATGTTGTGGTGCCCCTTTTGCTCTTCACTAATGTCTGTATGCCTATCTGCAGGGACCTCGATGTGGTTTGCTCTGGCATAGTGATCGACAAAAGCGTTTGCAGATTTTTTAACAGTGAGCAAGTTTTCGCCCTGCTTGATGGTAATTTGTTTGTTTGAAGGGGTTTCGTCATTCATGGCTCTGACTAGCTTCCATAGCTTGTTCCCTTCTTTGTCCAGGTTGAGGCTTTCCGTTTTGTTTTTCCAGCTCTCTCTTGCTTTTTGCTTGAGAGTGTATTTGTATTTCGCCGTGGCGGCTTTGAGGGCGATGTTTGCCTCCATAGATTGTTCTTGCTCTGCCATGTTCCTAGCATTTGTTACTGCATCTTCCGCTTTCTGCAACTCATCATTCCAATAGGGCTTATAGTTTTTCCTAGCTCCTCTTGGGATGGTTTCAGTGGTGGATTGCATTATTGCCTTGCTTAGGCTTTCCACCATGGGCTTCATTTTGTTGTTTCGTGTGTTGATGGTTTCACACAGCCCATCTGTCAGGATTGCAAATCTGTCCCAGTCGGCTCGTTTGTAATTCCAACGTTGGAGCGGTTTTGTTTCCTGTGGGCCTACTTCCATATCAATGTCTAGCCTGATCGGCCTGTGGTCGCTACCTGCCAGTTGGTTTAGCACCTGGCGGTCTATTTTATGGTGTATGTCCTGTGTGGAGAAGGCCAAATCTGGAGTCGAGGTGGTACGCCATGTTCTAGAATAGAAACTAGGGCTACTCTCCGGCCTATTGATTAGGGAGAGATTTGTATCTATCTCCCAATCTTCCACGTCGTCACCTCTGCTGTCTGTGTCAGAGTATCCCCATCTCTCTGAGTGGCTGTTGAAATCTCCAACTACTATGCAGTTGGAGTCTTTGACTTCCATACTCGAGAGCGATAGGTCTTTATTTGGTGGTCCGTACAGATTGAAAATGCGGAGCTTCGTCTCTTGAGCCATTATGTCAACTCCTACAATTTCTGCTTGTCCGGTGTGACTGACAGGTACCGCGCTACTCGGTATGCAGTTTCTGGTCAGTATCAGGACCCATCCTTTGTGACCTTCTATATCGAGACGGAAGGTCTGGTATCCTCTGATTGAGAATTTATGGTTTTTTGTTGAGGTGCGTTTCCTGGATACATGCCACGTCAATCTTACCTTCATGCAGGTGATGTGTTAGGGAAAGTTTTTTGTTAATGACTCCCTCCGCATTCCACTGTAGTATTTTGAGGGTCTTGAGTTTTTGGTCAATGGAAATTGCCCCATAGCCATGTGCCTTGACTCCACAACACACGGGTGGGTGACCACCAATAGTCAAGGGTGGACCCCTTCGAGGCGTGAGGCCCAGCACTCTCGCTGCCTGGCGGGACTCCACAGGATGAGCGCCATACGTTTTTCTGATTTGTTGTACTGTCATCATACTGCGATTTACGTTGCACTGTTTTGTTAGGCTTGAGGCCCAGTGCATCCGATTTAAACAGGCGTTTCTGTAGGGATGCCCTCCTTAGCCTTTGGCTGTCCCCAGCCTATCTGCAAGGCAGCAGTTGTTTGTGATCAGAGTTGTCTCTCTTATGGAATTTGTCTTACAAGACTGACGAGTCTTCACTACTCGTGTCTATAGGATGCGGTAATGATATATGAGATGTGATATATGATATGGACTATGTACTGGTTTGTACTAACCCGGAAGAGAGGCAGTCCAGTGTGTCTGTATCCCAGGATCGTCACGTCCTGCCAGAAACGTATCATGTGCATGTGGGCGGGGTACCTCTTTGCTCTCTTTATTTTCTCGGCACATCTTCAGTGATGGTACGCCTAGCATTCCCCGCCACCTGGGAGGTTGACACAGTAGGGCAGATGTGCAATGTCCGCTAGTCTGCATCTCTTCTGTGTCCATTGGTATGGCTGATAGCGTACAGAGGTAGAGACCGAGGCAGGAGTGCATTTAACCAGGGGACAAGCCTGGTAATGTCACGGAGATGTTGTTCACCTAAACAAACATAAAAAATAAAACACTGTGGCAAATAAACAATACGTAAATACAATTTTATCTCAAAATTATTAGTAAGTAGACGATGAACATATGTTATGTACAGTTGTGACTGTTAGTGATTTTGGGAGATCTAGATTTTGAAAGTTATATGGTGAAAATTAATGATCTTAACTCTGAAGGGAACTCAATCCACTTTCAAATAGTACTAATATGTTCAATCATAAACATAAGAGATTCAATGTGGACAATATATGTAAAAAAAAAAATTTAAATAAACATAAAAACAATATACAGTTAACGCTTAACGACTCGAGGCTTCAATGCTAAAGTGGAAATAACAAATTAAGCGAAGAAAATGGGGCTGGATAGGACATACTCTGCGGAAGGCAAATTCTAACATAGCCAGACAGGCTCGTACATGGAATCCTCAAGAGAATAGAGAGAGAGAGAGAGAGAGAGAGAGAGAGAGAGAGAGAGATGTAGAGCCAAAATTAAGTGGAGCAGAGAATGGGAGAAGGAACTAAAATGAAATAATTACACCTGGAGAGAGTCCGAAAGAGCAGCACAGGACCGTACACGCTAGCGGGATGTTGTCGTTTGCCTATGCACCGAGACTAGTGACGGGCTTGCTTGACCTAACGACTTCTATTCAAAGACTGTGAATGACACAAGAAACTAGATGGCATGTGGCAAAGACGAAATGCGAGAACAAGAACCCAACAAGACACGAAATTTGGTAACTTGGGTAAAATTGAAAAGCGACGAAAGAGCCAAGCAACGAAACTAAAATCGACTTCTGTTTCTTCGCTCAACTGTTGCTATGCGTGAGATTCACGAATGAGTCTGCGTTTTTCAGATCATCCCCACCCTCCCCACCCCCACAGCTTTTCAAGCATCGTCGCTTCCCTGAGCCAGACTGTATCTCTTTGGTCTGCCTAAGTGGAGTAGTCCTGCAAGATATGTTTTCTGGAGTTTGCTTGGGTGCTCCGCAATCCCATATGACAGTGTCTCTAAGACCTATTCTGTGGAGGTGGGCCTCGAGTCAGCAATGTCCTGTTCTGTGTCAGAAGATCTTTGTCTGCCCATCTCTGCTTAGTTTGTCTATGCTGGTATTTTCTTGTTCGTATTCTTTTGCAAAAATCTCAATTGAGATGGGCTTGTCACCTTGCCCGAATGTCAAACGAAAGACTTCCAAAGAGGCTCCTGTATAACAAACTCAGTGAAGGAGAACGATCACAAGGACGTCCAAAAAAAGCGTTTCAAGGACAGTTTGAAGGAGTCCCGTAAGTGCTGTCAAATAGACAGTAACACCTGGGAGAACCCGGCTCAAAAGCTCTCAACATGGACGAGCACTGTCACAGAAAGCGTTGAACTCAGCGAGTGTCGCCGTATCTAGGCAGTCAAGGATAGACGTGCAATCAGGAAGCCAAGAGTAGAGAAAATAGCAGACAACTACAGACTACGTTTGCCAGTAGTATCATAGACTTTTCCAGGTTCGAATTGGCTTGATCAGTCATAAGAGCACACACAAACTCAAGGTTGCATTATGACATGTGGTGATATTGGTGGGCCTCATCGACGACTATGGATGAATTACTATTATTATTCTGTGTTCTAGTTTGATGAATCGTTTTATGACTGTCTTTGCTTTTCTATAGCTCTGTGGAGGGTGAGCCTTTTCGTTTCCAGAGATTCAAAAGTGGGCCATAATGCATAGTAGGACTGATTCTGTTTTTTGGGACAATCCGATGTTATGTTTTATTTCGCATGAGAGTCTATCTTGTTTGGGACTTGGAGAACGCTCCTGTAGTCTGTAAGGATGACTCCAAGCCACAAAAGTCTATGTATTCTGTAGATATACAATTATCTATGAGTACGTCTTCACTGCAAGCCGCCATATTGGTACGTTGTTAATTGCCGCTCAGGAAAGATTATGGAACCAGAAAAAATATTCATTTTATTTATTTGTTTACGAGAATTATAATGCCGTTTCAATTTTTTAGCCACATTTAGCCTTTTCTTAAAACACCGTTTAGCATATTTTAACAGTTCTACTCTGGCAAACCTGTACCGGATTACCGGTGTTTTGGTTTGGAGCAGACGACGGGAACAAACATGGTCATCATGATACAGAAAGTCTTGATCAGCCATGAAGTTGATCCGATCTGTATGAATATTCTCCAGAGAAATGGAATACAGGTTGTGCAGAAAACACATTTAACCAAGGAGGAGATGATCGCAGACATTACGGTAATATTTACTTGTTTTAATAACATTTTTATTGCTATAGGTTGTCCTTGGAGAATCAGAATATGTGCACGCGAGTGGTAACGTTTCTTCGTCTGCTGTCACGTAGGCTTTAAAATGTGTGTCCTGTATTCTTTTGCTGAAACTAGGGATTAAATAGTCGCAAAGTTAATTGCTAGTTCAGAAAGAATAAATTACCTAACGTATGTGTTTCGTAAAATGTGAAGTAGAGTTAGTTACTACGGTAGTTTAAGAGAGTATTTTGCAGAGCAAATTTAACTAAGAGATTATTATTGGCTGATCTGTGAATGTCAATGAATCACCGTGTCGGCATGTGCAAGTAGTCGGCTGAAAATAAGAGACTAGAAGACGATAAACTTTACCCTCCTCCCTAGTGGATCCCAAGGTTCTTTACTAGGAGGAAAGAATAGACTGAATAAAATTGTATGTGCAGTTAGCAACCCCATCGTATTTAGTTTTTCAAATTTTTCAGAAACTCGAGAAACCGCCACAACAATGCACTTTTTTTCATGCTGTTCCTATCCCAAATTAAAATCTATCCCGACTTATTAAAATGATTTCTTTCATTCTTCTTGTCACGTATCCTATAATCTCCTCACCTAATCCTTTCTGTTTCTGCATTGCATTGAGTTATATCTTTAACCGTTTTTATCTAGATAATTTTATTTATATTTGATGTTTTGTTTCTGTCCTTGATGAGGACCATTCATTTGGTCATAATTTTGTGGACATTTCATATCCACTGAAAAGTGATCCATACTTGCTCTGTGAGTATTTGCATATAAAATACTGGAACACATGTATTATTCTTAGTTCCTTAGTCATTGACTGACAAAGCAACACCTGTTGGCATTTTTAACTCTTAGTAAACACACTCAAAAACCAAGTTTTTACGAGCTCCTTTTAAAAAGTTTCTTTTTTTATACTTGGCCGCTATTACTGATTTTAGATTAGTATATTTATTTCAAATACAAAAATAATTTATCATAAAATAAAATATTTAAAATATAAGTTAAACATATAAACAGTTACAAATATTTATGAAAAATAGTTTAAACATGGAATATAACAAATGTAAATTTACAAAACAAAAGACAAAATATTGTACTTAAAATAATATTTAAATCCATCAGCAACACAAACTTATAAATTCTGGATCATTGTAGATTATATCCATTTTCACAGAAGTTAGGAAAGTTTTATGTGTAAATTGTTATAAATAAACACTGCACGCATTTTGAAATTGGTTGTCACAATTAGAAGAAAAACATAATTTACAAATATTCATCACTTTGAGTTTTAGTATTTACATTTCATATTTAAAAAATAAAACTATATATATTGCTTTAATGGAATTATCAGGTGTACTTGACCTTACATGTCTTAGTTTGGATCTATCATGATTTATTACTTGTTATTGGAACATTATTTGTTCGTCTAGTAGCTTCTCTACTGCGCCTAGAACTAGGCACAGCCAGGCGAGACGCCCATGTATTCAGAATTTGACAAACTACCATAATTTTTTCAAATACGAACTATGAAAACTATCACCACTCGATTAATCATCATTTTCTAATACAATCCATGAATGAATAAGTGCCGATGCTTGCCAGGCTGAAAATCTAGTGATTATTTCTGTAAAAAATCTAACGTTTACCAAAAACAGCTGACAATTATTTCGATAGAACAAATCCATTTGAAAACAATGGACACGTCCCAATCGAGGTACACAAGAAATAGTGACGCAGGTGTCTAGTGTTTATCTAATTAGACAAAAATTCAGCAGGCTTGTCTGAACCTCTGTATAAAAAGAATGTTAAAGAGGCACTGGTTGTCTGGTTTCTCAGGGGGAGCGCCGGGTAATGGAGATTGTGAAAATGGTTTCTCAGTGGGAGTCTCGGATACTCGGGAGCCCCAGTCTGCAGCCATCCTTCATACAGTGTTCCAACTCTGATTCATAACTCATGTCAGTGGCTTCCTTTTGGCTTCACTATTGACAGTTATAACTTAACTTTATACTGGTTTAGAAGGATCTGCAAAATGTGTATACATACAACCAGTTTCTTCTTCGCAACTTGATCTAAAAATAACTAAGTGCGTCCAATCTTTATTTGAATTACTCTGCCCCCACTATTTCCTGTGGCATTCCAAGCATTCAGTACTATCTGACTAAAAAAATATTTTCTAATATCTAATCAGGACCCTTCCTTGATTAATTTTTTGTAGCCATTCCTTCTTGATCTCGTAGCTGGCTGTACTTTGAAAAGCTTGTTGTGGTCTAATTTAACTTTTCCCTTGATTAACTCATAAACTTGTATTACATCGCCTCAAATTCTTCTCTTTTCTAGACACTTGGCTGGTTTTTGTGAGTTCTTCTTCATAACTATAATTCAGGAAACCAACCATCAGTTTTGTTGTTGTTCTTTGTATCCTTTCCAGCATGATTATATCCCCTCTTTGATAAAGACTCCATACCTGACATAGTACTTCAATATAGGTCTAACTAATGGTTTATGCAGTTTCCTTGCTCCAATGATTTAAAAAAAAAATCATATTTAACATTGCATTAACAAAATTACAAAAATATAGATCCTCAGAACTCTTCCCTGTGGCACCCAAGCAAACACCAGAACATCTCCTGCAGGACTGCCCCCACTTAAAGAGAAGCAGTTTGGTCTGGGGGAAGCTTGAAAAGCTGTGGGGAATTGGTTAAGACCTGAAATGCAGAGTTTCCTTCGTGAACCTCACCAGGCTAGCAGCATAGCATCAGTTGATCAAATTAAAAGGCAGATGCGGCAGACCTGGCAGGTATTTGAGTGTCTTACAGATCCACTGTCATGAGAGCAAAGTTCTGCAAAGGCTACATAATGATGATGATGAACATTACATTTACCTTTTTCACTGCTACCTGGACTTGCTCACTGGACTTCCTTACCTATATGATCTATTACGACCCCTAGATCCTTATTCTTTTCTATTTGCCTAATATTTTCATGTGAGTATTGTACTTTGGATGTCCATCCCAACGTAAAGCAGTTTTATCTGTTGCTGTTTCTGTAATAAAGTATTTTTTGTACATAGACAGCGGTGTTGGCCTTGTGCCAAAACCCCCATACCTGGAGGACTGGGGTGCAATTGTCTGTTGGCTCACAAGTGATTTTCTAGGTCTGAGTGACCCTGCCAGGAACAAATGTTCACGCCAATATAGATTACTGGGACACTAAAGCTATTCTCCCCACACACTGTGACAAGATATAGCATTCTGGCGGGGTGTGGACCACATGTAGTCATAGGCAAAACTGATGATATTGGAAGAAAAAAATGAGTAGATGTTGGACAGTGTTTGAAACATATGTTATAGCCATCAAAAGTACTCGCAGTTATAGAAGTGCAATACAAGCTGATCTTCATGTTCGTTCTTGTGGCAATTGACAGTATATATGTAATAATTTTAAAGTTGACTGAAATTGTTTATTGCAGAAATATGATGGATTGGTTGTAAGTTCAGCTACAATGGTGGCAGCTGATTTGATCAAAGCTGGTACAAGTCTGAAAATCATTGGTTGTGCAGGCACTGGAGTGAACAACATTGATGTAGACTTTGCCACAAGGAAAGGAATTATTGTCATGAAGTGAGTGGTAGTTGACACAGCTTGTTCAGTAAAATATTAGAGTTGTTGTTTGGACATTGCTGTCTGTCAAGCTGTTATGTCTGAAAAGACGGGCAAGATGACTAACGTCTGGTCAGGCACAACATACTGATCAGACATCTTAGCCAGGATCAGGCAAAATATACTGACCAAGACCCTCACCTTGGCTTCCACGCAGACCTTATGGAAACGGGCTGTTTTCACGACGGCCTGGTTAACGAAGTGAGGGATCGACGTACAGATGAAGCCAAGCATAGAACAACCGCCTGGAGAACCCTTGTCCACCTTTATGAGTACGCTCGGGATGTGAGGAAAGCTACGACAACCCGCCACTTAACATCCTTTGTAGGGCGCAAAAGAGTAATCCTACTCATTGTGAACATTCAACATCATGTCTGAAAAAATAACTTCTAAATACATTAATAACCACTGACCATTGAAGTACTGGGTTTAGCACAATTGATGGTAGATATTGTCTCCAGTAAGGATTTTATTTTGCATGAAATGAGTAATGAAACAACTTATCCAGTAAAATTTTAGCTTGAAAGTTTGTCAAATATTGTCTCTGCAAAAGGGATGCTTTGGATAAGAACTTAAATTGGCATAGATTAAAGCAGTTGAGTTAAAATTAGGGTTCTACATGTATCGATTAACTGATTCGTATTCGATTCGGTCTCAAACAGTGAATTTTACGAATTATTTATATTCAGCTGAATAGTGTCTTGTATCCGAATACGAATAGGCCAAAGAGTGGCGTGATAATTTTAAACCCAAAAAGTTGAAATAATTTCCGTTTCAATTTGCATTGTCACATTATTGAAGCCTTTTGAACAACTCATCAAGTACAAATGTATACTTGTCAAAAATATTGCCAGTTATTAAAGCTGTCTTGCTGTATCTGCATAAGGGCTTGTGTTATGATGGAGAAAAAAATGTTGGTTAGAGACATTATACCAGCTTTGCAACACAGGCGTTCTGATCTGTTTTTGTCCTGAATTGTTTGTTGTTTTTGCAGAATTTGATCCATAATTTAAAGTTAACTTCTTAATTGAAGTTAACAAAAAACTAAATTTTAGGCTCAACGGAAATATTAGCAGTCAATCTCAAGACATCAACACTGTGTTAAGATCACATAAAATAATTTTTGGTTCTCGTGCGATTCTGCGCAAATGTGCAACAACCAGCCAGAAACCAATTCCTCATACCTTACTGAAGATCAACAGAGCATGTTTTGGAATAAGCTATGTGTCTCTTTTCCAGTCCAGCTGGAGTATAGATTCACCACTACATTTGTCCTTCTTTAGGAAACCTACACCAAAGCAGTTTACTTTTGCAGGGAAGGTTTGTGTAGCAATCTGTTTTACACAATGTCACTAGCCCCATGCACAAAACTCAGTATAGTCACCCTTTCCAATATGAATGGAGGTGCAGTGGTAATATTCTTTCCTCCCACAGTAAAAGACCTTGGGATCTACTTCTAGGGACTTGCGTGCTGAGGGATGTTTATCCAATGTTGTAGTGGCAGAACAGAGCCAACAGGTGTTGTGTTCTCCACACCTGTGCACACTGATATCGCGCAGCACCTACAACAAATGTCCCAAGTGAATATCTGTTAAACACTGCCGGTATTCCATTTTCAACCAACACTATCGTTTGGCACACAATGTTGAGTGGCTCGCATTTTAAAAGCAAATGCATGTCTCATGCAGTAATGACTTTTGAAATGAATTATTTAAAATTTATATTGATTAGTTTGTAGCATTAAATAGTTTTAAGATATTTGTCCAATTTTTGTATGCTCACTCACTATTCAGAACTGTATCTGTATTATTATAGTTAAGAAGTCTCTATTCATATTCGGCAGAATAGTAAAAACTTCTATTTAGTGCATCCCAATTTTAAATGCACATAATTGTTCTGGGAAAGTGACAAAATTATGAACACATAGTTAGACATTTGTGCAATGTACAGTAGATTCTAAAGCACATAGATATTTGTTATACTCTGCCTAAGTTGATGAATTATAGATTTATATTTCAAAATAGCTGGAATCTTATAGAACTCTAGGGACAGTTCTTTGAAAGATTACAGTCCCAAGAAGTGTAGCTGTGTAACTGTATACAGCTTCAACCAGACCTGACTCAGTCTCATGGCCAATTTGCTTAAAAACATTGATACAAATATAGACGAGTATGGCTCAGTTAAAATAAACATACTAATCTTTCCCAAAGAACACTTGTTGATGTCTTCATAAACATAAACCCATTTGATTCTTTTTTTCTTGTTTTCCAATGTGCATCACTTGACATGTCATGTAGCTTGTGTGTTCCATTTTCTATTAATATAGTTGTATTCTAGTGATGTTGTCTTTAACTTTACAAGATCGGGTGATAAAGTATTGTACTATAATGTTATATAGACACATGGGGATAATTCCTCTCTGTCAGTAGTATATTGTTTGAATGTTTATCTTATTTGTGTTTCTGCAGTACACAAGGAGGCAATATAGTTAGCACTGCCGAACACACCTGCACACTTATCATAGCACTAACCAGGTAAAGATATGCATATCATGTAATCAAGAACTACAGCCAGAAGTCGAGAGTACATATACAGTTGAATATCATGGTTATTTAGTCTCAGGGTAATAGGGGATAAACTAATTATTCAGGGGGGAAGCATTTGCATATATTTGTACATTGTTGTTTGAAAGTTTAAAGATTCTCATTATGAACTTATGATCACAGAAGAATAATGATTAACTTTAAGAAAGCTCAAATGATGAATTTTGAGACATAGTTTTGTGAAACTAGAAGATTTGTAATGTGTAAAGGCAACTTTTCTCATTTGTGCTTCTCAGAACTCTGAGGCTCCTTGAAACAACTTCATGGGTTGCACAAACACTAATTGTGAAGTGATGATTTACTTGTTTTGATTGATATGAAATTGATACAATATTTAATAAATATATATTTAGTAAATGTCTAGTTTAAATTTAAGTACTGCACACTTTGATAAGTAGAAAAAAAACAACGAAAAAAATGATGATATATGTTATGGTGCCGTAACCTCAACTTACATAGTTTTCCTTGTTGGCTTTTTTTCACAATGTCATTTCAAAGATACAAATGGACAGAAAATGTGTATGTGCTGTGTATAAATGGATATTCTATCAGGGATGATTAATGTCTAGCACTTGGGGCTAGCGGGGAATGCATTCTGTGAACCCCACCTGACACCCCCATCGACGCAGCGAGCCTCCAAATGACCAAGGAAGGAAATGGCAAAGCCAAATACATCTTATCACCCATGGAGAAAGGCACACCTAATGTGCTCTTTGGGAGGCAAAAGTCTGCAGCAAAACACCTACAATGCCAGGAAACTATTATAAACATTCTTCAAATGAGCTCGGGCGTCGCCTCGGTTACCAAGGCCCGCATAACAGAAATTATTCCTCTGCTCTTTGCGAGAAGTTAGCGAAGGGAAACCTTAACATACTATAGCTCAACATTGTCGGATTACAAAACAAGACAACTGAGTTGACCAAAACACTACCACCAAATCCACATAGGCCTATTCCAGGAAACAATACTTCCACAATGACAAATTAACATCACGGATTATACACAGTATAAGTGCGAATGCAATAAGTGCCAGGGAATTATGACCCTGGTCAGGAATGAAACACAAGCCATTGTAACCAACAATCCTGTGGATGATATTGACCATCAAACAATAAAGTTATGGAGCAAAGATAACACAAAATACATACTACATAACTTTTACTGTCCTCCAACATCCAAAACTTGTCTACCTGAATTTGAGCCTACGTCAAAGAAAACAATGTTGGTGGGAGATTTCATTGCCCATATGCCAGATCTTGGATACCACTCGTTTAATAATGGAGATTGGAGAGCTGTGTAATGGTACTAATCTTACACTGCTCCAGAGTTTGAAAACCCTGCCAACTCTTTTGCACAGAGTACACAATACCAACAACTGACCCGATCTGACACTTGTATCGGCTGACTTGGTAGATAACACTACCACAAAAGCCTTGAACGATGTTGGAAGCGACCTTCATCCTATCCTAACAATTATTGAAACACTGCAGAGGGATAGGATGGTTCAGAGAAAATCATCATGGAATTTCAGAAAGGCTAACTGTGGCCGTTATGGTCAGGAAACTGATGCTGGGTTTAGTCAAATAAGTAAGAATGATGACATCAATTCAACTTTCAAATATTTATGTGCCACCATCTCAACAGCTGCAAGGAAATGCATTAAGTGACACGGCTCACAATCCGAAGGTGCTAGGTTCGATCCCCATCACAGCACCGTCCGTTACCTCGGGGAAGCAAACCCTTAGAAAATGTAGGAGGAAGCAGACCCTTACATAAAATTCATGCCAAAGTTGTATGCACTGGGCCGACTGGCACAAAATAATAACCATAGTGCAACGCATATCGCCTTGGGGAATAGAAAAATAAAACGAACAAAACAAAACCAAACTAAACAGAGTAAGCATGAGACTTGGAGAACAAAATTGTAGCAAGCTGGATCTGAAAAGAGAAGGGAACAAGGTGTGGAGATTACTGCTCAACCTTGAAGGTAACAAGAGAGAGTCAAACCCAACACACCTGGCCAAAGAATCTTGGGACGAAATAGTATCAAACACCAAGAAAGCTGAGATCTTTAACAAATTTTACGCTAGAGTAAATAAAGCGGAAGCACGAAAACTGCTAGATAAAGCACTTTTAAAGTACTCCTTTAACATCGATTCTACCAATATAGCTGCCTTTAAAAATTACTTTACTTCACAAGAACTGAGAATGATGATGAGGAAACTGGCAAAAAATAAAGTACCAGGATAATATAAAGTTAAAATGAGATGATAAGTAAATTAGGACCAAAGGCAAAAGAGAGACTTTTATGGTTTATCAACAAAACATGGAATGAAGGACAGTTGCCATCAATATGGCTATCAGCAACTATCAAACCCATACTGAAGAAAGGGAAACAACCAGGAACACCTGGAAGCTATAGACCTGTGTCGCTCACCTCATGTTTAGGTAATGTGGTTGAAAGAATGGTAAACAACAGACTATATTGGTGCCTGGAAAGTAAAAACCTCCTTGATTGAAACCAGGCAGGGTTCAGGCGTGGACACTGCACGGATAATCCCCTCGTTAGGTTTACACAGCATGTGATGGTTGGATTCCAAGATGGCAAAAACGCACTAGCAGAGTTTATTGATCTACAGCAGGCATATGACAGAGTCTGGAGGAAGGGCCTTTTGATGAAAATGAATTGGGAATAGAAGGAAAGATGATCAAATGGATACAGGCGTTCTTGACCAACAGAACCATACATACCAACTTTGCAGTAAAAGAACGTTAAAAGAATGACTGCCACAGGGCTCTCCTCTAAGCTGCAGCCTTTTCCTCATCTATATAAATGACCTCACTAGACATCTAAATGTGTCAAAAGCATTGTTTGCTGATGATCTCGCCATTTGGACCACAGAGAAATATCCTATTTTGGAAAAAGCCAAGATCAACAGAGCACTACTATCAATTTCAGTATACTGCAAACTGTGGAAACTAAAGATAAATACACAGAAAACTATATACACCATCTTCTCCATTAACATCAAAATGGAGAATTACTAGTAAAAGAGGATACCCCAGTTTATCCGGGAGTAACACTGAACAGACAGTTGAAATTTGGCAGCCACATTTGCACCGTCAGAAGTAAAGCAACCAAGCGTTTAAACTTAATCAAAAGACTTGCTAGTACAAATTGGAGAGCTGATAAACAAACTCTTCGGCAACTATACCTTGGTTATGTACGAATGGTGATGGATTACAGGCTTACCATACAGACCACTGTGAGAACAAATAACATCTCATCTATTGACCAGGGGCAGAACCAAGCTCTCAGACTAATTTGTGGGGGGATGAGATCAACACCTACAGCGGAGTGCAAGATAGAGGCTAACATAGAACTACTAGATATCAGGAGAAAAGGGGCACTAACTGAAGCGGTAGAGAGATACAAGAGACAAGAAAATTACCATCCAAATAGGGTACAAATAGACACTTGGAAGGAAAAGAGAAGACTGAAGCAATTGTCTCCACTGGATGCAGCAGAAGAGGAAAGCCATATTCATCATCTACCAGAGGAGAGAGAAATGGAAAATAGGTTTTTTGGACCACCCACGGGAAAATCTTTGCCTGCCAGTCATAAAAACACACCTGACAGAAAAAACAGCCACCAAGGAGACTACACCTAATATCCTGAAGACATGTGCCTTGGAAACAGTCTGTAGCTATCCAAAATTGGCAGACGTGGTCTATGCGGATGGATCAGCATTCAAATCTACCTCTTTTGCAGGGTAAGGTATCCATATGAAATACCGAATGGGTCCATATACGAGTTTTGTGGCTGATGCGTCGAAAAATGTTCAAATGATGAAGTGGAGGCAGAGACTATTAAAAACAGCAGTTGAGATTTTTAACCAACAACTTGACTTGGGCGAATTGTTGCCGATGGATTTTGTAAATTTTAGTGACTCCCAAGTCGGTTCTGGAGGTGCTGATGAACACCCCATACAAAGTAAAGGAGATATTCTTGGTGGGGAGGGCGATCAACACTGTCATCTTGCAATGGATCCCTGGACATAGTGGGCTACTACGGAACGAGATAGCCAAAAGATTGACAAAAACAGTAGCCTTGAAACAATTCGAAAGACCCGGCAGTAACCACATAGTAAAATGAATTATTAAGAATAATACTCGAGAAATCTGGATGAACAGGTGGACGACGGGAACAACAGGTCACAATGTATTTAGTGAAATGTCGCAGCCAAAAAGTAATGATGACATAAATAAACTACATAGAAGAGATCAAAGTCTCATCTTTCAGTTCAGAACAGAACATCCCAGAGTCAATAGCCACTTAAACCGCATCAATTCTCACGACTTGCCCCTGTGCAGACATTGCTCTCATCCTGATAAAACAATTTGACATCTACTCATTGAGTGCAAGGCGCTTGCGGACATGAGGAAAAGATTCTTACAAGCACTGCCGACAATTGCCAACACACTGTACTGAGCAGTGAAACAACTGAAGAAGACCTGTATCTATATAAGAATGGCTTTGGGCTGTCATGATCAGGCTTGCTCAGCAGCTATGTGATAACAGCAACAATACAGAGATGATGGGATCATTTCTCCAGCAGGAGCCATTAGAAAACGGCAATGATCACATCGTCTCTCCGGAGTTAAAGAGTTAAAATAAGAAAATTATGATAAAATATATTATGATACCCTAACCTCAAAATATAATCATGAAACATATGGTTTACAAAGGTAGTTTTAGTATCAGTATACTAAGAGCTAAATAGTTTTCTTGAATGTCCATGGAATTCATAACATTTGTATGCAAAACCACTTCTATGACATCTAGTTATTTTCTAATTTGTTTACTGATTTTCTATGATACTCTTCCATATGTAAGGAATGGCTCTATATAACAACAAAAAATGCTTTCTCTGACTTTTAAGACAAAGTTGTTTTTGACTGAGGTATTATTCTATTCTTTATTTCTGAGTTGCTTCTTCTGTATGATGTTATTGGTGACCTCAAAAATCTAAATTAATGGACTTGTTTTACGAATACTTAATGTTGCATCCTGAAGAATTATTCTGGTTTTTATAGATGAACATTGCTTTTGTATGTATCATCAAGATAATAGGTTGACATTGAGTAGTATATCGAGAAGTACATTTAGAAATTATAAGTAACAACAAATTAAGATTGGGAATTTACAAAAATAAAAACCTTTTTTTTAACCACCACGGCTTTCATGATTTAGAAATCTTGGGGCTGCGTCAGTATCCATGAAGGAGGGCAAATGGGATCGCCAAAAGTACATAGGCAGCGAACTATTTGGCAAGACCTTAGCTATCATTGGACTGGGTAGGATTGGTAAAGAAGTTGCTAAACGGATGCAGGCTTTTGGAATGACAGTAAGTATACACCAATATCTTAATAAATAAAAGATTTTTAGATTTAGTAGCAGAAGCATATTTTCTGACATATACAAAGAGCTGCTATAAATGTAGGATGGAAGGCAGACATATCATCAGACTTAAAACAGGTCACTTCGTTGCAGTGCTAGTTAAAGAAATAATGTCATTTTCTATTTTGTTATTTCACTTCAAAGGAAATATTATGCCACACATGTCACACTTCACTGATTCACATTTTGGGCCGTCTTCTTGATTCTGTCCATGAGACTTCAAGTGTCTTGGTCATTTAAAGTCAAATGCGTGACTTATTATATTGTTAGGTTTTCTTCTCGATAATTGAATGATATGCCATTTTATTATTGAGACTGGTAGCATGATAGTTGAACTAAACAAATATGTTATATTATGCTGTTGTAACATGCAAGTCAGTAACATTAATTCAATCTCCTTGAATAAGAATGATATACATGAATAAATCCAACAATTTCTTTTCTTGCAACAGATCATACATTTGTGAAAGTCCTATTTTTTTAAGCTTCTTATAGTCAGTGTAATTAATTGCACCATCAATTTATTGACTATGTAGAGCCAACAAGGAAGACAGTAACATAAACAAAGAACAGTCATACTACTTAAAGCAGACTTGCAGATACTAGCAAGTTTCTGGTAGTGGAAGAAAAATGGAGTGTCTTGTAATGCTGTGTACAAGCAACATATCTTTATGGATGAGAATCTTGAACTATGAACAAATAGAAAAATCACTTGCGTCAGCATTAATTTGGTTCTTAATGAGAATGCTATACATACAATGAACAACTAAGATATTCAAAGAAATTAAATTACAATAAAATAGCATAGAAAATTTACTAATAGCAAG
Organism: Ariolimax columbianus; assembly: GCA_036924085.1. NCBI lineage: Eukaryota > Metazoa > Mollusca > Gastropoda > Stylommatophora > Arionidae > Ariolimax > Ariolimax columbianus. The sequence continues at coordinate 69,128,901 of JAVGWX010000003.1, forward strand.
AGTATTAACATTGAACATAGAATGGAAGACCTGGGCAAAAACGGTAAAGAAAGACAATAAATTTAGGATGGTCTAGACAAGTTGCTTAAGTGCTGACATGCTCAATTGACAGATGACTTTAGTTGAGGGAATTGGTTGACAATGCTATGCATTGTCCATGGTGATAAAAATCATTCTGACAAAAATTGAGGGGCACAAATAAATCCGTTTTTCAGACATTACTGAATATGGTCATTTTTTTCTTCCGATAATGTTAATTGATCTTGTTTACATTTAAACATAATGCTGATATGGCCAATAAAAGTTTATTTGATTTTCTTCATGGTATTCTCTGCACATATATTATCAATAATATTTCTCTCATGCTTATCAACAGACCAGAGCTTGTCATTAGCAATCAGTTTGCATACTTAGACTTCACTTTCTAATAAAACAAGTTGGAATTAAAATTGGTTTAGAATGGTGAGGCAATGAGTGACATTGAAGAAATAATACATGCAATTGAAACAGGGATTTGGTCTTCACTTCATTCCTCTCAAAATGTAAGTTCCACCATTGCAAGTGACCCTTTATAGAAATATTCTCTTTGCTCTTGCAGTGGTGACTTCTGTAGCAATTTGTTTTACATAGTAAGATTGCTAGCTGCATGCACGACCCACATTAGTGACTATATAAAATATTATGGTGGTTCTATTTATCTTTGTTCGACGAGGCATACACAGACTTGAAACACTCATGCAAATTTATAATGGCATCAACAATCTCTATTTCAATTGAGCATTTATATGTTTTTCCTGAATTCTTCATGACTTTAATTATTCTTTAAACTGAACATGCCAAATTTGCCAGAATATTGAAGTCTTGAAAATAATTCAACTTCAAAGCTTTGAAGAATAAAACGGCAATGAGGAGGCAGACAGACTGGCAAAAGAAGGTGCAAGACTACCCCAAACAGATACTAGTATGACGTACGAAGAGTCAAAACGGCTTATCAAAGCCAGATACATGACCAAATGGGAAACCGAACATACTGGTTACACCAAAAACGATGCCTATTACCAGTTGAACCGAAGAGAGCAGGTCGTTGTCTTCAGACTTCGCACTGGCCACAATAGACTGAGGTACCACCTATTCAACAAATTGAAGATAGGTGGTACCGACGAATGCCCGTGCGGTACTGGTAAAATGACCGCTGAACATCTGCTGCAGAACTGCCCGACATACGAGGATCAGAGAGAGCAGATGTGGCCATCACCAGTTTTTCTTTCTTCCATCGTTTTCTCATCACATTGCTTTGTTTCATAAAGTCTAGTGCATCCGATTTCTTCACACATTTTAAAATAAGTGTATTCCCATAGGAGCGCAACCGTACATGTTTGGGTTGTGAATTGTACCACGAACCATTTTGTTACACAACTACTTTTTTTCTCTCAATGTAATGCAGTCGCCTGAGCATACTTCTAGCATCCTATAAAATAAATCTCTGTAGCAATCTACTGATTTGCATTCAGTGAAAAATGTTATTGTATGAAAATAGTTTATGGGAAGAATGTATGTACATCACACTATTTTTGGGCCAGTGCAATATATACAAAAAATGCAGTTTCATTACCATTTGAGTTTTATTCATCTTTTGTTGAAACTACACAAGTCAAAGACAATATCCCAAAAGACAGCAATAATATATACCATTGACATCTATAACAATTTTCAAATAGGCAACTGTCCCACTTTTCACTTTTTATGTTAGACAATTGGATTTGATCCCCTTGTCAACCGTGAGGAGAGTGCTTCATTCAACACACAGTGGCTTTCTTTAGAAGAGCTATGGCCAAAGGCTGATTACATCACAGTTCACACTCCACTAATTTCTCAGACAAAGAGTAAGTCTTACAGCAGTTGTGCAGTTATTCTTTCTTAATATATTCATGGAATTCTTAATATTCTTCTATAAGAGCAAATTTGTATAGCTTCCAGATACCTGCTTGTCTATGATTGAATTTTAATTTTGCATCACGAGTTAGATATTCTCACTTGTGTTGTTCATAGTTACTGTTGATGACCTTTTGATTGCAACTTAGGCTGCTGTTTTTGTTTTGGTGCCCATGTGAAACTAGCACATACATATTCTGACATATAAAAGCATTTGTTCTATTGAAATATTTGAGTCTAAGGGCATAGGAACTTTCTCACATATATCTTATATTGAATGTTAGAACAGTTAGTGTTTGACTCTCATAGTACAACTGGTGCAACACATATCCTAGTCATGTCACACACCACTTTACCTAGCTATGCAGGATAACCTGACTGTTAGTGAAGGCTAGGAAATGAACTGATGACTCAACTTGTCCAAATCTGAGATCTTGTATAATGAAGTCTTGCACCATCATAAATGGCAGCAACTACCCTCTTACCTTGTATGTCTCCTTCTTTTCATTATGGAGCTGCCTTCCATATTTTCAAAGATAAAGTTAAGATGAACACTGGCAGTTGTGTATCTATGCAATATCAGAGTAGCTGTCTTCTCTATTTTTGACAGATCTGATCAACGATGGAGTATTTGCCAAGTGTAAAAAGGGAGTGTGTGTAATCAACTGTGCTCATGGAGGTATTATTAATGAGGATGCATTGTTAAGGGCACTAAACTCTGGCCATTGTGCTGGAGCTGGACTTGATGTGTTTGTGGAGGTATGCAGATTTGATTTTTGAAGTTTTTATTTTACTTGCCTGGTTAGTTTACCAGAACATTGTCAGATGTTAAGTTAAACTGAATCTACATGTCGAGAAAACGTTATGAGCTGTAATGGTTCAAAATGTGAGCATGCATAAAGATTTTTTATGACAAAATATATCGAAAGTAATAATTTATAGCGTATTATCAGAAGTAATACAGTGTCAGGTATTCACTGGGTCAACCTGTCACTTGATGTAGTATATACTTATACATCTGGAATGTTGAATATTTATTCTGTTGTGTCACAGAGAATAACATTATGTGAATGTACATTTTGAACCCACTAGGAACCCCCTAAAGACTACACGCTGGTGAAGCATCCAAAAGTTATTGCTACTCCTCATTTGGGGGCCAGCACTGTTGAGGTTCAGTGTAGAGTTGCTGAGGAGATGGCCAGGCAGTTTGTTGATCTGGTGCAGGGAAAGGGCTTGACTGGAGCCGTAAGTCTGGCTTTGAGTTTTAATTTGTGAAATATATGAACTGTGCATTATTAGTTGCTGGCACTGAAAAATCTTGGATGTTTAGGTCTTGCTTTCAGAAAAAAAGCATATTTTGGACTTTGAGTGGAAGCAGATTATTTGTTAATTTAATTTAACTTCTTTCTTTCTTCCAATATTATTGTAGTTGGGTAGATATTCAGTAGTATCCTTCAACATCTGAAAAGGTTTGATTGGTAGAAAATTTTTTTTGCTTTGAATAACTTTGTGCCTTGATTTTCTAATCATCATCATCATCTGGTTGATCAGTGCTGAGACTGGTTTGTAAGGTCTAAGTATGTCTCAGCATTTGACCCTGTCCTTTGCAGCTCTCTTCATTTCAGCATAAGTTTGTACTTTAATGTCCCTGCATGCCTAAGATGTAAAGGTGAGTCTTGGTCGCTCACATCCTCTCTTTCTTTGAATCTTGCCCTCTAGTATCTTTTGTAGAAGACTTTCATCTCATATTGTGACACAACCAACTCAACCAAAGTTTGTGTATCATATGCAATATTTGTCTTTGTACTCCCACTTCAGTGAGTACATTGTCATTATACCTTTTTGTTCAACTCACTCCTTCAAATACCATTTTCAAATACTATCTTCAATTTCTAAATTATATATAATTTTTTCTAGACTTTTATGGCAGTTTATCTCTGTAAAATAAAGTGCAGATGTTTCCTTTTGCATTTCGCTCTCTTCTCTTCCTTCCTTATGCGTCCAGGTATATATGATATCTCTCAACTGTTTGTTCCTAGTACAGTTTATAAATATGTTTTACTTTATTCCAAGTCATGATGTTAAACTGTCCGATATCTTTTTCATTGTCAGTGTCTGCTTCTGAGCTATCTGCTTATTGTATTAAACATTAATATATGTAAGTTTACCATCCAATTTAGCTCAGAATCCTATTAACTCATTATTAATCTTTATTTCCTCTGGGGAAAATTATTTTGCAATTATCAAAATAAATACTGTTTGCTGCACTTCATTTCATTAAACCCAAGTATGTTTACATTTATTGTTTCTGTCTTGATATTTTCCATCTTCCATTCAAATTCTGACATTCCACTGTTATGATGGTGCTCCTATGTTATTAGATGATGATCGGAAAGCATATAAGTCCTTCACAGTTGTCTTGATCATTTAGTTCTCTCACCTTAAACTTCACTCATACATTCCATCCATCTGTCTGCCATATTCTACTTCAACAATAATGTCACACATGATGCTTTCTTCAACAAAGGGGTCCTTTTTCACTATACATTTTCATTGTTAACATCAGCTGTAATTGCTACTAGTGACATGGAAGACTTACTTGACTTTTTTGTCCACTTCTACTGTTAAGTGTAAACCTACTGAGTGTGAAGAAGTCTGGGTTTTATTACACAATGGATGCCACTAGGCCACAAATCTAACAGGAATTCACACTAGTTAATTCGTTCATTATATGGTGTTTTCCCCTCCAATTATCTTGGCATGGTCATTGACTATTTGAAATAGTATTCCGGTTGCCCTGTGTCGTACTTCCACGGTCCCGTACACAATCGCTCAAGAATTCGTACAATATTTTCATAGTGGATATTCATGAAATATAGTAATCTAGTTTTGTACAGCATTGTTTTTTGTGCGTGGTTTTTCTAATCAGGCCCGACAATTTACTATTTTTTGCTTCAATCAACGCCACTTTGTAAAGATTAGAGCCAGACTCAAATAATCATCATCTGACCACCCAGATCTAAGTCACGAGTCATATTCCTAGGCTAGGCTAGGTTGAAGATCAGACTCACAGTGTCTCCACCGCATGCTATTCTAATGTTCACTATGATGGCTTTACGGCTGCACACACTTTCCAATGGTTTCATCACACATGTAAGTGTGTATACACTAAAATGCAATGGCGTGTATTCAGCCTGTGCTAGACTTGCTGCACACGTCTAAGTGAAACTCCTAAAATCTATTTCTAACAATGTATCATACAATGGTCTCCGAAAGTAGCTATTGTTTAATGCAATCATAAAATGAATGATACTCTTCTAAATATACAAAGTGACAGCCAGGATGCATTTGAAAAACTCTGGAACTTAGCAGCACTCAAACAGCATAATGATGTCGCAGAACACAAGACTGAAAGAGTCCCTATTGAGAGACAGAGCCAGTTTTACCAGAGGCTGCATTGTGAAGTATTTGACTATCTAGCAGCTGATGGACAGCTGTTTCACTCTGAGGCGCCTAAAGTCCCTCACAAGGTGAAAGAAGCAACTATATTAGATCTTCTCTTGGTGATGACTGTGCCATTAACATGGACTCAGAACAGGGCATGCAAGCAGCAATGAATCAGTTTTAAACTGCATGCACTGACTTTGGTCTTATGGTAAACACCAAGAAAACAGGTAATGTTTCTACCTGCGCCCTGGGAGCCTTACCACGAGCCAAACATCACTGTACATAGCCATTGCCTGCAAGCAGTTGATAGCTTTACTTACCTTGGTAGAACCCTGACCAGAGAAGTGAATGTTGGCTCTGAGGTCCACAACAGGATTTCCAAGAAGACTGCTGCTGCCGAACACGGATGTGTCAGACCAAAAGGTGCAAATATCGCAGTCAAGCTGTAAACTAGCGACACAACGCATTCCGTTCTCCGGACTACATTTTACTACTTGCAAAGCCCTGTTCAGGGCTTGGTAGCGGGAGATTGGGAACGAATGCAGAAGAAGACTACTAGCAAACATTTGGGACCAGCAAGGAATCAGTGTTGATAAATGTGCGTTGTGCTGTTGTGCTAACCACTCTTTTGTACGCAAGTAAAACACGGACAGTCTACTGCTGGCATTGTCAGGAAACTCAATCATTTCCATGTAAACTGTCTTCGTAGACTGCTTAGGATAGTGTGCCCAACTCTGTAGTCCTTGGCAGGGCGAGACTCTCTACCATCCATATGCTGCTGCAGAGAGCTCAGATCAGATGGACAGGGCATGTTGTTCACATGTCAGATAAGCGTATCCCTAAACAACTGTTGTATGGTGAGCTCAGGACAGTGCTCACCAGGGGACAGAAGAAATGATACAAAGACACTCTAAAAGTTTAAAAAAATAGTTTCTTAATCTATTTCACTGCTTGCTCCGAGCCGCTAAGTGTCGCACACTGCCATCACACATGGTGCTTGCACCACTGAGCAGAGAACCATTATGGAGGTGCAGAAAAAGCGAGCTACGCAAAAGGACAGAATGCAAGTCGGTCCAATCACTAACGCTGTTCATATGTGCCCAATGTGCAATATAGAGTTTGTCGTGCTCAAATTGGACTGTATAGTCATACGTGGTCACATCTGAATAAACATGTCTAACACAATCTTCGATTGCGGTGGGCAACTAACTAACCGTTAAGCATTATGAGGATCATAACCTTTCCTGGACCTAACGTGTTGCATTGGCTGTTCTAAGTGTTTTTCTTCTTCTTCTTCCGACTTCGTTCTCAATCTCCCGCTACCAAGCCCTGAACAGGGCTTGGTGAGTAGCAGAATGTAGTTCGGAGAAAGGAATGCGTTGTGTCGCTAGTTTACAGCTTGACTGCGATATTTGCACCTTTCGGTCAGACACATCTGTCTTCAGCAGAGCTCTATGTGTTGTTATAGGCGATTTGGTGGCTCAGAATTCGAATCATGTCATGCTCATTTTGCCAGACCTGAGCATTTTACATTTTTTTTCATGGTATAACTGCATCTTCCAGTTGACCCAGCTGTACATGGGTACCTGACAAACTCAGGAGAAAATTTCTGAGTTGCCACAGGAACTTTGGAGTTTGTGTTCTGTCATTATCACTTCCAGCAATGAAAAGAACTGGATACATGGGGGCACACATATGCAATGAAGTTGTTTCAATGAACCATTTTCCAAATTTCCATTTGAATTATTATATGATTTCTGTTGTGTCACACAATCTTGCTGGTGCCTTATAACAAGATCTTATAGTATTGTAAGCCTGTAGAGGTCGTTGATCAGGTTGCATTCTCATGAGATGACCGGTCCATCTTATTTTCACCAACGATTTTCTTAGACATTTTCTTCGTCTATGCTTCGGATAAGGGCCAAGTTTGACATTGGAAGCACGTAGTTGGCATAAATATACTGTTGATCAATTGTTGTTTTGCTGCAATGCTGATGCTCAGATGTTTATGTAGTGGTGACAGTTGTTAAGATATACAGCTTTGACTTTCTGATTTCAATCTTGAATAATTTTGTCTATTGAGTCTTCCATACATTCCAGATCTGTAACTCTTGGCTCTGTTTAAGTTTGATATTGTTTACATGTACTTTTAGTGGACTTGGTATTCAGCTAATCTTTATAGTTTCTATCTTTGATGTGCTAAATCTTCATATTATATCTGTGTCAAGTGTATTTATATGATTTTGCAGTCTATCTTCATCTTTATGTAGTAGGCTAAAAATAGATGCAATTTGGCTGACAATGGTGAATATGGTTTCAAAAACATTTTTATTCATAGGATAGAGCATTCTTACATACTGTTCTCCATTGTTTTAATTATGACCGCTTGTGAAGTCCAGTCCTATGGATAAGACTGACCATGATGGAGAGTTCTTCAATGCTCCCCTAACAGTTCTATCTGAAGGTTTGTCTCTGTAGCCAGTGTGCAGTTGCCTAATCATAGCAGACTTGTAGGATATATTCAGATGTCTGTATTGCTTATTCGCACGTACACATAGGTAATGGAGTCAGTTGTAATCTGTGTAAGTGGCTATCTCCTTCATTTATTTTCAGGTGTCAATTTGAATATATCTATAGATAGCAGCGGTTAGCCTGAGGCTTTTGGTATCTCCTTAGATTTTGGTAAACAAGGGCCGCACAAGACAATGAACGCTCCAGGCTACTGGCAAGAAGTGTACTACAGGAAACATAAACATAATACAACTAAACATTTGAGGCATACAAAACAAGAAGAGAGAACTACTCAAAACTGACATGACAACAAACTACACATTGCAGTACTCCAGGAATCTAATTAACATCACTGGATACACTCTAAAACTCTGTGAATGCAAGGACTTATGATACTCTTAAGGAATGTCATTGAAACAGGTATGAAACATCTCCAATGGTACTGACATTAACATGCAAGTGGTCCTCCCCTGAATCAATGACAATATACAACATATATATACAGTTAAAATAAGGCGAGGCTGCGGTGGCTCTGGATGTATATAATGGGGAAAAAAACAAATGAAAAAAATGTAAAAGTTGATTAAGGTTGAGCTCAATCAAAATTTAAAAATGGGTATGGTCAGATACAGCACCGAGACGAGACCAAAAACAAAACCTACGTTACGACCAATAGGCCTTCATCAGGGACAACAAATAACAACAATACTGAACTAACAAATCAACATATAAGGAAAAAATGGTCTACTTATCTGATGGTAGACCCAGTCTGTCTAAGCGACTGGTTAGGTCAGATGCTTGACATATTCAGTCAAGTGACGTGGGGGTGTCTTCATGTGTTCCCCAGCAACTTCATCGGATACGGGATGACTTGACTTGTTTAACGTTTTAAATTTTTTCCTAAAACTTGAACATATTTAATAGCCTCACACTTTATGACCGCCCTTTGTGCCTCTCTATAAAGCATCTGTGCTACTAACCTCTTTCCCAGAGTAAATAATAATTTCACCAAATGTCAGTCTTATCTTTCCTGATTGTAGCCATTGTGTTTCATACAGCCCTAGAACTACCAGGTTGTAATTCGTTTTTTTTAGCTGTCTGTGTCATTTTTCCTGTCTGATATAATGTTCTAATATTCCATGCCACCATTTTACTTTTCTTCTTGTAAGTTGGAACAGCCAGAGAGCTTCTTTGCAACTTTTACTCCATTGCATCATTCTCCTCTTTTCCTGAGTCCCTTCCTTCTCCAGGGCCATATGCTTTTGTTTTGCCTTCACTGTTTTTGCAACTGACTTTGTTTAAATAGATTTGGGCAGTTGATCCAAATCTAACCTATTATACTCTAGGTGAGTTGTCAGTTTTTAGTCCATTCATTCCCCCATGATCTGTGCAGCCTGGGTGACCGTTCTGGTTACTTTCGCTTTCACTGGCTTAGCTTCTGGAATCATTGAGACATGCTAGCTTCCTCACCACTTCAAGGTAAGGGACTCGAGGGAGAGCTTGTTTGTTTAATGACCAAATATTAATTGACTGATCTCATAATTTGAGAATGGCTCTCAATAGAAAGGTATAATTTACAGTATTCTTTACTGATCACAGATCAATGCCTCAGCCTTGACCCATGCACTGAATACAACAGCACAGCCTTGGGTGCAGCTTGGGGAGAGACTTGGTATTGTTGGCAGCCTTCTGACCAAGGACTTGTCTTTGAAGAATGTAGAAGTTGTGATGTATGGTAAGTTGAATATCAGCAGACTGAGGTATGCTGTATATCAGCAAATGTTACAAGTTTAATTATAGTTGTTGGTGCACACGTGCACAAGAAATGTCAATAGTTATTGATAGCTGTTGTTAGTTTTATTGCTTTGTCTGAATTGTTATGTTGTGATGTTATCTGCTATGCAGATTATTGTTTTGCTGTTAATCCTTTGAACCATGAACACTCATTTCCCTGTGCTCCTGAGAAATTACGCACAATGTAGACATTCGAGGGAAGCTATTTACTATGACAAAACTATGTGCTCAAATTTAATTATTTTATCTAAATTTGACAGACCTGATCATCTTAAAATTTTCATACTTGTCATGCCAGTAAATTGTGGAATATATTTATTGAAGACACCATTCTGTATCAAATTTACTTGATACAATACATTAGATATACACACCCACTGCACTGTAGTCTAACCATCTGAGGGGTAGGAACAGATCAAGCTTTATCATAATCAGAATCACATGCCATCATTCAAATTAATTACTTGTCCTTTTAAGAATAATCACCATCTTGTCTACAGATAATAATAGATGAACAAACACTAGACCAGGTCAAGAGCTTCTATCTTGGAAATATAAAAATGGAAGATGCGAAATAGAAATTAAGAACAGAATAGATTTAGCTAAATCTGTTTTCCCAAACATGTCATATATTGACATCCAAACAAGTAACTCACAAATGAAAATGATAGTGATCAGGCGTTATATGTATGCTCGTTATTATTGCATGGAGTAGAAATGTGGACAATGAACAAATAGTTAGAAAAGAGAATTGATGCCTTTGAAATGTGGATATATAAAAGAATGGGACGCATATTGTGGAAAGAAAGAAAGATTTATAGAAATTGGGTGCGCAATGAAAGTTGATGAATGAAATTAAGAGTCAGACAGTTTAAATATTTTGGTCACATAAAAAGACATTACACTGCTAAAAACAATACTGGAAAGAAAGGTAGTAGATAAAATGTGCCAAAGGTAAATATCACTATAGTTTAATTCAAGTGCCATCTCCACATCGAAGGTCAGCTGCAATGGATCTTCAAAATGAAGATTGCCTTGATGGTACAATCTGCAAGGCTTTTCCCTGTCCATCTTTTGATGTTATCCTCTCACTTATCGCTTTGTCACAAATTCATATCACAATCCTGTAGTGATTAAAATAGCCATCAGACGGAAAAATATAAAAAGAAGATATATATAAAGGCTTCCAAAACAGCGCAATAAGTGGCAAGAAAGCATCAAAAGATGGACAGATTATACCATCATGGCAAGACAGGACATTAGACATCCATTGCAGTCAACCTTCGATGTGGAGATGGAACTTGAACTGAACATACAATTTAGCTTCAGCGCCTTGAATAATACAGTTCTTTAAGAAGTTATCTAATGGCAATAATCCCACAACCCATCTCTTGCTTTACTTATTGATAAAGTTTTTACTCCACTTCTATACAGTGCTCCTGGAAACAATATGTCACAGCAGTCTGGCTTACAAGGTGGGGATCAATACTGTAATCCCCATTGTTTATGAGCTACTGAGGAGCCTCACATTACACTATAGCCAGTAGGACCCTGGTCTACCTTCTCAAGTAAACCTCAGGATGTAAGAAGAAACACTGTACCCTACCACAAAAAATCATGAAGTGTTAACTCATTCAGGATGGGAGGACACTGTCAGGGGCTGGTGATTTTAAGATAAAATTTATTTTTATGATTGAAAGATATTTTTTCTGCGTGAAAGATTTTTTAGATACTTCAAAAACGTAGTTTGATTCTTTAGTTTCGTTTTATAAAAAAATAGTAAAATTGATCAGTTTTTGTTGAACAATTATTTTCTGCCTGTTTAAGTCATTAAATTATTGATAGCTATTCAGTGTCCACCAATCTACTCTTTTCTTCTGCACAAACTATTTATTAACCTTTAGCACGCCATGGTTTTTTTGAAAAAATTTGACCTAATTAATTTTCTTAATTTCTCGCTATGGTAGTCGTCTTACAAAATTTTTAATTTTTATGTTTGTTTGTCAATAAATATGATTTTCTGGCGTGTAGACACACAATAGCATAACGAACATGTGGGTGTTATTGTTTTTGTTGTGTGTTTGTTAGTTTTTGAGATTCAAAAAGATGAAGTTGAAAATTTATGAAAATCTCGGAACAAATTTGGACTCGACCATTAGGCCTAGTCGCTTCGATAGAAAACCATGGAAACCACAACAACGTATCGATACTGTGTTTACAATATCGACACAACTGTTAGTTTCCAATTCAAATGTAGTTCTTTCATTTAAACAAACAAAATAAACAGATCTACTCGATAAAGATCTTTCCCAACAACCTACTTCCCCTTTCGCAAAAAGTCGGCTTGCTCCAAACGGCGTATACAAAATTAAAACTGTTCAAAAGCCATTTGTAATCGAACATACGATACTTTAACCGGCAAAATATCGTGTATATATGGAGGGCGTTTTCAGCAGTAAAAAATAACTCAGGATTTTTTCCGTTCACCGTTTTTGTAGGCCTAGTTGGTTAGAAGGGATCGGACATAGTGTGCTAAAGGTTAAAATGAAAATGTCCATTTCATTTAGCTTTTGTGTTGATTTTTCTAGTCAGTCTGAATTGAAGTCAATTCTTCACAAAAGGTAGGCGTTGTCGAATAAAATAAACATTGAATTTTTGTGGTCGGAGACAATAAAGCAGCCACCAGAGGCAAAAACAGACTCGACTTAGTTTTTACTACAGAGGAAAATATGATTTAAAATGAACTGTTTGGCTCAAGTGACCATCAAATCATCCGTTGGGATCTTTTGCAGGGAAAGAAGTAAACATAAACACGCCATCTACTTTAAGGCAGATGTTAAGAAGATGGAAGAGGCAGTGAGCCACATAATCTGGAAAGATATTGTAGGAGGAACAGATGTTGAACAAGAGGGGAAGAGTTTTAAGAGTTCTAGAAAAGCTGAAAGAGGAATGTGTTCCATGTGGGGAGGTAAACCCTGAGCGTAAAAAGTGGATAACTAGATTTTTAGTTAAATGTAGAAGAGCTAAACATAAAGCATGGAAAAAAAATATATATGCAGGTAAATCAAAAGAGACAATTTTAAATAGCTCAGAAAGTGAATAAAACAGCAAAAATAGACTTAGAAAGAAAACTTGCTCAGAGGATTAAGACTGATAGTAAAAGCTTCTTTTCTCATATTAGAAATAAATAAAGAACGAAAGACAAAGTAGGCCCTCTCATAGACAGTACAGGTAAAATAAAAAGTGAGAATAGCGAGGCAGCTAATCTACTCAATCAGTACTTTGGCACAGTCTACACAAAATAGGACTGCTCCAAGATCACAGAGCCTATAGATTTCTTTCAAAGAAACATGGATACAGCGGGATTAAGATCATTCTGTAGAAAAATGGTTTTTAAAAAAATTGAAGGGGTTTAAAGTGGATAAATGTCTAGGTCAAGATGGTATTAATCCAAAATTGCTGTTTTAAATTGGGCAAAACCATTGGCTATATTATCTTCTCAATCACTTGCAAAAGGAATTGTTCCATGGAATTAGAAAGATGCAGGAGTGATGCCCTTATTAAAAAAGGACAAAAAATCAGATCCAGCAGATTATAGACCAGTGAGTTTAACAAGCATAGTCTGTAAATTGTTAGTCAATAATCAGTTAGAGTCAATAAAGTCTATATGCGTGTCACCACAGACATGCGGCACCCTCTGCACAGTAGTATCTCAGACATCAAGGGATCAAGAATCAAGAGAGGGTGGTCATGGATGGTACAGGCTGAGACAACAATCGGACACGTCACTCCAGCTGAGACGATAGCCAAAGGGGAAGAATGATAAAGTACCAGAGAGTCATCATAACCTTAGGCAAGGAATGCAGAGAACGGAGCAACGGGAGAGCAGAGCACGAGGTGAATCAACTGATAACTGAGAACATGCGGGAGAGTGACGCTGTCATATACACTGACAGATCAGTTGTGCGCAGTGAGATTTCTCGGCTAGAGTGAGAGGAGAGGTCGTTGTTGAGCGCAGTAGGGCATACATGTCAACAACCTCCAGTATGAGAATGGAGACGGAAGTAGTGACCTCAGCACTGAAATGGATATCTGAGACTTCTATAACAAGACCAGTCATCGTGACAGACACGCAAGCCGTACTTCAGAAAGTACAGAAGGGATGGCTTACGTACGAGTGGATAAGAGCTGTTGAGACCTCAAACCTCCAGGGGTTGACATGGATCTACTGTCCTGCTCATGCCGGGGTTCAGGGCAATGAAAGAGCTAACATCATGGCTTCAGAAGCTCCCATAATGGGCACATTAGTGATGGATAGAAGTGACATTTTGAAATCAATCAAGTTTATCTCAACAGTTCAATCAATGATCGCCTGCTGGATGAGGACACCGCAATAGATGAAGCAGCAATCCACAGATTGCAAAGTTTCGACATTAATTAAGGTTTGACCAGAGTGGTGCGCATGGGAGGATGGAGCAGGAGAGTGTACAACCAGCGAGCTACAGGGACCATCAGCATCCATATCTTACGCCATTAGATGAGAGAGACTGAGCACATATGGGTATGCCAGAGTACAGTGACGTCGATTCTTAGAAACAGAAACATAGTCAGTAATCAAAGAAAACATTGTAATGCATTTAGACAATGTTTAATCTAATCAGAAATAGTCAGCATGGGTTTACTAGAGGGAGATCGTGCTTAACAAATCTATTAGAATTCATGGAGGAGGTTACTAAAATGATAGATAAAGGGGAGCCAGTGGATGTTATTTATCTAGATTTTGCAAAGGCCTTTGTTAGAGTACCTCATAAAAGATCATTTCGGAAATTAAAATGGATTGAAAATTGGTTAACGGGAAGAAGGCAGAGGGTAGGCATAAATAAGGAGTACTCTGAGTGGTGTGAAGTGAAAATTGGAGTGTCACAGGGCTCAGTTTTGGGACCAATTTTGTTCTTGATATATATAAACGATTTGGACATTGATATGGGATCCATGATTGCAATATTTGCTGATGACACAAAACTATGCAGTAGTGTCTCGTCTAAAGCAGAAGTGGATATATTGAGGTCGGTATTAGATAAAATTCAAGAATGGTCTGTAAACTGGCAAATGGAGTTTAATGTAGATAAATGTACAGTTATCCACATGGGTAGATCCAATATAGAACATAATTACAGAATGGGCATGAACAATATTAGAAAGATAGATAAGGAAAGGGACAGGTAAGGTGAGTAAGCAAGTTCAGGTTGCAGTGAAAAAGGCAAATGCAATGTTAGGTATGATAAAAAGAAATATTAAACATCTGAGCAAGGAAGTGATAGTCAAACTGCATAAAGCATTAGTTAGACCTAGATTGGAGTACTGTGTACAAGTGTAGAGTCCTTATCATAGAGGGGATATAAACTTGATGGAAAGGATACAAAAAAGAGCAACAAAGCTGATAGTGGGATTCCAGAATTACAGTTATAAGGAAAGAGAAAAACCAGCCTACAGTATCTAGAAAAGAGAAGAATTTGAGGTGACTTAATTCAGGTTTATTAGATAATCAGAGGAACGGATAAATTAGACTATAACAGGTTTTTCAAAATACAACCACCTACAAGAACAAGAGGGCATAGCTACAAATTAACTAAAGAGAGGTCCAGATTAGATATTAGGAAATATTTTTTTAGTCAGAGAGGGGTGAATGCTTGGAATGCATTGCCACAGGAGGTAGTGGAGGCAGGGACAATTAATGCATTTAAGAATAAATTGGATGTGGATAGCTTTTAGAGCAAGGTAATGTAAATGAAACTGGTTGTATAAAGACTGTGTAGAGTCTTCTAAACCAGTATAAAGACGTTAAGTTAAGTTAATAAACATACATTTTGTTTCATTTTCTGCATGATAGATGTTTTTTATTATTTGGAAATGAAAGTAGATATATTCTTCCAGTAACCTGTGAAACCTTATATATGTGTAAAATATTTAATATTACCCGTTTAAAGTGATAAAGTGGCCATTTCCGAGTCAGGTAACAATGATTCTCAAAATTATCATGTGCTAGACCAATGTTATGTTAGGTCTACGTTAGATAATTTCGTAAATGGATGTAGTTTCAAAACAAATGTGTCCCAAATAATAAAACATATGGATTAGCAGTCTAAATATGGCAGCTCTAACATGTTAATTGTTTTTTCGCTGCAGTTTTTGTTGTTGTTGCTGCATGTTTCTTACTTCTTTACTATTTTAGAAATGTGGCTATATTTATTTTATTTATGTTTTTCTATTGCTCATGCAATTTTCTTTCATACCATCATATATGACAGCCCCCCATAATATGATATTATAAAACACAGTGACACTTTAACTGTAACACTACATGAAAATCTTAGAGGGATGGCAAATGTGCTGGACAAAACATGAGAATTTCGCTACGATCTGAAATGTTAAATTAACTCAGTGTGATCGGCTTCCAACAACTATAGTTTTACTTGAAAAAAAACACAAACATATATTCGTTTAAGAAAATATTTAACAAGTGATAGCCATCTTCTAAGATATCTTTGTCAATCTTTTAATTTTATATTGAAACTGGTAATTAAATAAACAAACAAGAATTTTGCTGAAGGACAGATAAATATAGTTTACAGTCTCTGCAGTGTTCAATGATGTGTCACACAGCTTCATCCTTCATATAAAATTTATATATACAGGAGAATCAGTGAAAAATGGAGGCTCTTTCTTAATTGCATCAGTGATGACTGGATACCTGAGAGAGACTGCTGTAGATAACGGTGATGTATTGGCAAGTAATCTCAATCTGGTCAACTCTCTTTTGTATGCCAAGCAATGTGGCATCATTGTAAGTATGATTCTTTACACACACATACATTGTATTTACATCTTTATACTCCTTTCTATTTATATATGCTTTATGTATCAGATCTTTCCAAGGCTACAACTGCTTCATGCATACGTTTCATACTGGAATTGCTCTTCCCCTGAAATATTATATGGAATATTAAAGCAGTAGAAATGATGAAGTTAGCTTTTATACTTCTTTGATTTGTTTAAGAAAGTGCAATAAAAAAAACTTCCAACTTTAATATATTTACATTGGATAACCTTAGAATGTCAAGTCAGACCATAATCATGCATACTAGTATATCTGATATTACATACATTATCAATTCATCATAGGCAGACACAAATAGATGTTTTAAAATACCTTCTACATGGAATTATTTGTGGTAACAAATTTAAGCCTTTTCTTTTTTCGCCTCGCAAATGAGTTAACCACTTTAGTCAGTGTCTTATGCATTTTTCTCCGGTAACATTTCATGTTTGTTGAAGTCATACTCTGTCTGGCACAATCTGAACTTAGCTGCAATCTTTTAATTTACTTGTAACCAGATAAAAACTTCATTACAAGCATCCAATCCACTGTGAATGACAACTATAAATATTTTTCTAGGCATATGAACATATGCAATTACAATATATACTTACTTATAAGTTGATCAGTACACAAAATAGTGTGTCTTTATCTCAGATATAATCATTGACGTAGGTGAGAAAAGGTGAAAAGAAAAGTTGCATTAGTCTGAAAATCTAAAATTAATGGCAAATATGAGGGTGCTTCAAATTAAAACCTTTAAAGTGGTATAAAAATTAGAAAAATCATGCCTTTGTATCGTAACTTATATGGTTGCTAGCTATGTCAAACGTGTCCTGCACAGGCTCTTACAGTGCAGATGAACAACATGATTTCATAATTTCAGTTAAAAAAATGGATGCCCCACTAATGACATGCACCAAAGAAAAGTAGTGTTCTGTTTTTCATTTTTTTAGCAGTGAAGCAGTGAAACCTATAGAAATTCATCTGTGAATGAATGTCCAGTGCAGTGATTCATGCCTGATTCAATGAGTGATTTTCCTTTACGGTCAAAGGGTGTAATCGAATCTTGGATCACTACTTGACTGGCCTGAACCGGTCGTGAACACTCACAGAACTCATGCTGTTTTGGAACTTCTTATTCCACTCATACAGCTGCTGGATCATCATACTGACCTTCATTCACAGATGAATTTCTATAGGTGTCACCCATTCGCTGCTCAAAAAATGCATAGCAGAATGCTGCTCCTCTATGGTGCTAGTCAATAGTGGGGTGTACATCTTTCAACTGCAATTATGGCTTATAACGTCATGTTGCTAGTCTGCACCGTGATTGTACATGCAGGACACTCTTGACATCGTTACGGTACAATGACATGGTTTTTCCAATTTCTATCCCACTTTTAAGATTTACATTTGAAGCCCCATTGTATATATAGAGTATGCTTTCATAATGTTATTCATATTGTCCCTGGCTCTTGTAATACAGTATATTGAAAACAAACAGAAGCAAGTAGAAACAGAGACTGCAAACAAAAGATTCCAGTATAGGGTTTTGATTTTTTCATCTAAGGAGTAAAATGAAAACCAAATCAGCTACTGGTTTCACCTTTACTGCAACTCATTAAAAATTGAACATAGCTTTAGCGCAGCCGCATTATTTTTAGCATTTTACATTTTACCGTGGTTGTTGACTTTAAGAGCCTGTAACCTTTCTGTTTATTGGTCAATAAATATGATTGTGTTGTGTGTAGAGACATAAAAGAATAAAGAACTTCTTGGTGTTATTGTTTTTGTTATGTGTGTGTTAGTTTCTGAGATACAAGAAGATTAAAGTGAACATTTGTGAAACAAAGCACACAAATTTGAACTCACAAAGTAGGGGACATCACTCCGCTATAAATCCATTGACATCACAACAAAGTATCGATACTGTGTTTATAATATCAGCACATCTGTTAGTTTATACTTTAAACTTATTTATTTAGTTCAGTTCAGTTCATCCCGTAATCCATCAGATCATTGGTACACACTTGAAGACACTCCCACAATCCCACGCCATCTCCCTCTGTCAGCTGCCGCCAGTCGTGCCTCACTGGGACGAAGGTTTGACCACTCAGTGTGTTGTCTGCCCATCTCTTCCTTGGACATCCCCGCCCTCTCTTTCCTGGTTCAGAACCATACAGTATCGAATTTGTAATTCTGCTGGACCTCATGACATGCCCATATCAAGCCATCTTTCGCCTTTTTGATAGCCCTGAATAGATCATCAAAAGGACCAATTGCGTTTTCCACTCGTTGTCGTATTTCTGCGGTCGTCTGCAAATCGTAGGTTTGTAATCGTCTTGTCACCTATTCTGACCATACCAACATGTCCCTCCAGGGCCGTCTCCATTATTTTTTCAAAGAATTTCAATTGAAGAGTGTTGAAGAGAGTATACAACCCTGTCTCACTCCAACAGACATGCAAAACCATTTGCCTAGTATTCCATCTACAGAAACTGCACTTCACGCCTTCTCATAAAGATGAAGACATGATATATGTGTTGTTGATACTCAAAGTATTTCTCATTTTTTTTTTTTTTTTTTTTTTTTTTTTTTTTTTTTTTTTTGCGTTCGCCTTATTTCTCTAATCCCCAAGGCGGTGTGCATTGCACTGCGTTTTTATTTTGCGCCTGTCGGCCCAGTGCATCTGACTTCAGCATGCATTTTATGTAAGGGTCTGCTTCCTCCTGCATTTTCTAAGGGTTTGCTTCCCCGGGGTAACGGCCGGTGCTGAGATGGGGATCGAACCCAGCACGTTCTGGTTGTGAGCCGTGTCACTTAACCACTAGGCCACGCCGTCCCCGTATTTCTCATTTAATATCAACAGATTAAATATCTGTTCAGTGGTGCTTCTTCCCCCTCGAAACCCTGCTTGCTCGTCGGCAATTATATTCTCTGCCTGTTGTTTTATTCTGTTGATAATTATTCTTAAGAGAACTTTGCTAGGATGACTAAGGAGGCTAATTGGTCTATAGTTCTGACACATCTTTAGGTTCCCTGATTTAGGCAGCGGTAAAACCACTGATTTCGTCCAGATGGTTGGCCACTCTCAAGTCCGCAAAATTCTGTTACAGATGTATGTCAGCGTCTCAATTATTACCTCACCTCCCACTTGTAGCTCTGCTGGAATATTTTCCACACCCACAGCTTTCCCCTTTTTTAGCATCTTCACCACTTCAGTTACTTCCTCTCTTGTTATCGGTTGATTCTCCTCTAACTTATTCATTTCGGCGGTGATTACATTTCCTGGGTCACCTCGACCCTCATGCTTATATAATTCAGAGATATTTCCCTTTCTTATCTGAATGGTTGTATTGCGACCTTGTATAGCCCTTACTAGGTCCTTGTCTATTTTATATGCCCCCTTGGCATTGTTTCTTTCAAGATTTTGTTTGATATCTTGAGCACTGAGCAGTTATCCATTCTGCCTTGGCCTTTTTCATCTTAGCCTTTATGTTTCCATTAATCTCTCTGTATTTCATAATCTCATCCAGGGTATTTTTCGACCTCTTCAGTAATCTTCTCTTGTTATATAACTCTAGTATTTCATGTGTAATCCATCCCTTCTTCTTTACCCTTCGCTTCCCTAAGACCTCAGTTGCCGTGGCTGTCAATGTTGAATTCAAGGCCTCAGTTATCGTCTCAATAGCTGTCTGTTCCTTAAGAACCAATAGGGGTGCGAATCTTCCTCCCATCATCGCTCCAAAAGCCTCCACTATCTCTGGATGCTTCAGCGTCTCAATGTCAAATCTTAGTCTAGTTACCTCTCTGTTCACAACTTTCTTAAGTCAGAGACGCATGGATGGTCATCATCATTAAGTCGTGGCGCCTCCCTATATCGGCTCCTGGGAAACTTCTCGTCCGTTTACTTTTGATACTGGATCTGAATCGCTTCTGGACCAGAATGTAGTCTATCTGACTATGCAGTGCATTATTTGGGGTGTGC
Organism: Ariolimax columbianus; assembly: GCA_036924085.1. Taxonomy (NCBI): domain Eukaryota; kingdom Metazoa; phylum Mollusca; class Gastropoda; order Stylommatophora; family Arionidae; genus Ariolimax; species Ariolimax columbianus. The sequence goes on from JAVGWX010000003.1 coordinate 69,149,453, forward strand.
CATGTCCACTGTCTCTACATTTTGTTTGGTCCTAATGTATTCGCCACCAGTAACTTATTGTAATGAGCAAATTCCAGGAGTCTCAATCCTCTATCGTTTGTCTTTGCATTACCCTATGGTCCACATGTGCCTTTCCAATCTCGCACCATGTCTTCACCAATTTCGGCATTTGAATCCCCCTGTACCACCAGTATATCCTTCTTTGTTACTTGTTTACAAGTGCCTGTAATTCCTCATAGAAACTTTCTACTACCTCGTTTTCCTCATAATCTGAGGTAGGTGCATAGCAGTATATCACCGTGATATTGAAGGGTGTTGCTTTGAGTCGTATGCTGAGAAATCGACTTGATACTGCCGACATCCCAATACACAACTTGTTGTGTCTTTATACATCAACATTCCGATTCCATGTAGGTGTTTGTTAGCTCTTCCACTATAATAAAACTTGTGACCCTCTTCAGTGGTCTTCGAATTGTTTTCAGTGGGCCTCACATATGCCAAGCACATTCCATATATATATCCATCTCATGGGTTAGTTCTTTAATTTTTCCACATGCACTCAATGTTTTAGCATTCCAAGTCCCCAAAGTGAAGTCACCTCTTTTGAGCCTGATGGTATCACCAGTTGCACACTTAACACCTCCACCCTGGTGTGAGATGGCAGGCGCAGTCATTGTTAACCCGGGCAGCGACCGAGCCGGTATAGTGGATTTTGATTGCATCTTCATGTGTGAATCTTGGGCTTAGAAACTCTTTGTGGCGCCAATCTCCTCTCCAAGCTATGGTGGACCAACATCTGCATCTGACCTGGAGGAGTCCATCGCCCCAGGTGAGCCATTGCCTCGCTAGCTTAAAGCCTCGCAGCTCTAGTTTCCCATTGTGGACCCCGAGGAGGTGAGGTTGGCTTGTGAGTTTACTTAATCGCCAGGCTACTCAATTTCACTTTTCACCCTTCCAAAGAAGAGCTAGCCGACCCCAACACCGCTGGATTGCGATGCCAAGCATGAACACACCTTACACACCTGATTTATTACATCTAAATAAACTGATCTACCTCATAAAGATCTTTTACAACAACCTATTTCACCTTTCTAATAAAATGGGCTGGCTCCAATCCATGTAATAAGAAGATAAATTGTTTCTAATCCATTTGTAATCTGACATATAATACTTTAGCTGGCAAGAAACTTGTGTAGATGGACGTGATGTAGTCAGCATAAAAAAATGTATATTTCTAAGGTTCTCCATGTTTGATCATTCATGAATAATAAATGATAGACGAGTACAGATTGGTCAAACGACCCGCAGTGTGGTAAAGGTTTTCATCTACATAAACAAACTAAACAGATCAACCTTACAAAGATCTTTTGCAACAACTAAACTCCACCTTCTCAATAATGGGCTGACCCTAATGAGCGAAAAAAGAAGATGAAGTGTTTAAAGAAGCGTTTAAAATCCATTTGTAATCTTACACAAAATACTTTAATCGGTAATAATCTTGTGTAGATGGAAGTGATGTATTCATCATAACAAAGTATCTATTTCTTCCATAGGTGGCTTTGGTTATATTTAATTAAGACGGTGAAGGAACAGCCGTTTTACCATGTTTTTGTTTGCGCAACCATGGCAGGCGAAAAAGAATTTGATTTTACCACCATGGTGCGATAACGGTTAAAGTGCAGTTAGAGCCATGGACTGTTTGTTTATAATGAAGTTTTTTATAAAGTGGTTCATATATGTTTATTCTACATTTAACAATGCACTGAGTTTAATATTTGCTTTTCAGTCTAGCAAGCTTTTACTGCTGTCAACAACAAAAAAATGAACACTATCTAGGTGTCAGTCTATATTGTCAAGCACATGAACACAATACAATTCAACAGATACACCCATATTGAAACAAACTGTGTGCATATTATTCCTTCCAAACTTGACTAAATTGGTGAGTAAACCAATGTTGACTTTTACCAATTCCCAGGAATAATTCTTTTGCCCAGTTCTTGTATACATTTGAGTGTTATCTGGGATGTAACAAATAAGACCCTGTCACCTTCCTAGCATATCATAAAAGGTGACGGGTTGTGCCTGGGACTAGCAACCTTATCAAGTATAAAATATTACCATTATAATAAAACACTACAAAAGTCTGAATACAGGCTGCAGTTAAAATCTATCCTTCACATTGGAAGTGAAAGGTGAATCTGTATGTATATTGTAATAACTACAAAATGGTTTCTACCATATGTGCTCATTATGTATTTTTTTTTTTCAATGGCACATTTTGTTTTCTTATGAGTTTAACTAGAAGTATTCTGCATTAAAAATATTTTAGGCCTCACTGTTATTTGTTTTGTTTTTCCTTTTGCCAAATGCATGCTTCAGCATTGAGTGCTGCGCTGCATGTATTAATGCATGAATGCTTTGCATCTTGTTTTGTTCTATGTATCATGTTGGACCTATACTCATCAAAGACACTGGTCATCAGGATTATTCATAACTTTTAGTTGGGACAGAGGCTTAATACAGTGTTAATATCTTTATATAATGGCAGTTTGGGCTGTTGAAACAGATAGTCTGATGATATCATGTTCTCTGTTTGAGTGAGAGCTCAGGAATAGTTGCAGGAATGTGAGAATCAACAGCAGTACTCCAATGTGGACTAATGAGGGACACCACAAGAAAAGTCATTTTAAAATATAGCTGGGGAGGATCATGATGGACATCACAAGGGGGGTCATTTTAAAATAGAGCTGGGGAGGAATATGAGGGACACCACAAGAATGGTCATTTTAAAATAGAGCTGGAGAGGAACAGTGGAAAATGGAGTTGATGTTTATGCATTATAACAATATGGTTTGGAATCAGGACATGTAACAGGAATTAATTTTCAGGCTGCAGATTTTAACAAATAGATGCCTCCCTTGAATTCTTTGATAACAAACAGACCTGGCACAAGGAAATAGAAACCAACCAGTACTGTTGAGAGTGAAGTAGAGATTGATAGGACATGCAGAAAGGAAGAAACTTAACAATATAAGCAGATATTCACTGAATTAGAACATGCAAGGGATAAGAATAGAGTTTTGGCCACAAAATATCTGATGAAAAACAGTTGAAGATCAAGGCAGACCAAAATTAAGAATAGGTGGAGACTGACCATTGCAGAAGTATATTCCTGTGAAATCTTGAGGGTAAAGTACAAATTACACACATAATGAGTTGAAGTGAGCACTTTACAAAAGATGGTCAGTGTCCCGGAGCTGTGATGACATGCTACTTCACTGGATGTATATAGACATAAAGATGATATTGTAAAAGTGAAATCTACAATTAGGTAAGTGCTGAAGAGAACATCAAAAATAAAACCAAACTAATCAAAGAGTTTTCTTGTAAGTGGTTTTAAAGTTTTCACATTACTTAGTTGAGGTTAGAAATAGTTCTGTTGTGCCACTCCCAACAGGGTTATATTAGAGAGATTAAAAGATGGCACATACAAACAGCTGAGAGATGATCAGGCATGTTTTCCACAATATAAATGCTGTGCAGACCAGATAGCTACACTGAGAATAATAGTGGATCAGTCTGGAATGGAACTCGCTTCTAAGATCAGTACTCTGTGAACTATACCAACAGTCCAAACCTAGAAGAGTCGTAGTATAGTGGGTCCAATCCCACTGTAACATTCAAGGCAACGAGGAGACAGACAGATGAAAGAAGGTGGAAAGTTACCTCAACCAGATTCAGTTGTGACTTACGAAGAGCCCAAAAGGCTTATTAGGTCAGATACATGGACAAATGGAAAACAGGGCTGCACAAAAAAATGATGCTTATTACCAGTTGAACAGAAGATGGCAGGTGGTGGTCTTCAGACTCTGCACAGACCACAACAGACTGAGGTACCATCTAGTTAATAAACTGAAGATAGGTGCTACAGACGAATGCACCTGTGGTACTGGGAAATGAACCCTGAACATTTGCTGCAAAATTGCTCAACATACGAGGACCAGAGCAAGCATATGTGACCATCACCAGTGCCAACACTAGACAAACTCGATGGCAGTGTCGACGGCCTCGGGATGACTACTGCTTTCTTTGAACAAATTCAAGTCGACATCTGACAGCATACGAAGATGAAACTCACCACTTTATAAGAATTTGTGGGCTGTGGAAAAACATTTGGCAGCTTAGAGAATCACTCTTGACACTGATAAGGTGCTACAGAGCGCTCCTGAAGTTCACTAGCATAACTAAGAAAATATGAATATTTGAAATGTAGAGTGCTACATGAAGATCAGCTTTCTTAGCCCTTTGAGATAAGAATTGGTGCGCAATAGGGGTTTCTCTTAACCTCAATTCCTCTTTCTACTAGCCGTTGATTGAATTATGATGATAACAGAAGCAACCAACAAAAATATAATTTGACAAAACAACTTGATGATCTGGACCTTGCTGATCACTCTGCTCTTTTGTCCCACAACCACAATCAGATGCTAAAATAAAATAAATATACTTCATGAGATATTACAGAAATTTGGAAAGAATACACAAAGAAGGAAAAAAACTAACAAGAGAGTACATGCAACTAATAACAATCATATTGTATTGGCAGACACACTCCTACAAGATGTGGCATCATTCATATATTTTGGTAGCAATACAGACAAAATAGGAGGTACAGATAAAGATATAGAAATAATAATACAAATGACTAGAGGAGTTTTTATTGCATTGGGGAAATGAGAAATCAGAAGAAATTAAATCCAACACAAAAATAAAAATCTTCAACTGTAATGTAAAGAATCTATCCTTCTATTGTATGGCTTTGAAACCTGGAGTGCAACAAAAACAACAATGTAAAAGGAACTGACTTTCATAAATGAGTGCCTGCACACAATAGAGAGATCAAAATGGTATGATAGGATCAGTAATGTGGAACTATTGGAAAGAACCATACAGGTATCAGTGGAACATGACGTCAGGAGAAGGCATTGGATAGGGTATACGTTAAGGAAACCAGTTGATAGGATTACAAGGCAGTCTGTATTATGGAATCCTAGAGGCAAGAGATGTAGAACAGGCTAAAACACATATGGAGAAGAGAACTCAGGACAAACATAAAGGACATGGGGACGACAGGGACAGAGCTGGATCTGATGGCCCAGAACAGGAGGACTTGGTGTGTATTTATTGAAGCCTAGTGCTCCAAAGGGAACTCACAGGTTTTGATAATGATGATGAATCTATCAGTTAGTCTTTTCAAACTAGCTTTCAACACATTTTCTCATTTGGACAGAACTTGTTAGCACTTTTTGCTGGTGACTAATTCAAGTCCCCTGCCTTTTGTAGGTAAGTGCCCTCTTTGCCTTTGTTATATCCCACATAAGCTGTATTTTATTATGTTTTTGTTTGATTCAATCGCTTCAGTTTTATGCTTGGCATATTTGTGTGTGTGCTTCAATGGCAAGAAATTAATCATTTGAGTGTATTGTGTGTTTGACATAATAAGGTGTTTAATGATCTTTGCAATAAAGTAATTAACACCCACATTAAAATGATAAAATTGTAGTTGTTCATGAGGAGGCCACCGCTGGTTTATAACTTAACGTCATTATACTGGTCTAGAAGACTGCAGAGTCCTATACAACCAGTTTCATTTATATTTCCTTGCTCTAAAAGCTATGCGCAACCAATATATTCTTAAATGCATTAACTGTACCTGCCTCCACTACTATAGGGAACCACATAGTACAGTGGCTGGCTTCCCATTTGAATCAAAAATGTTTTTTCAGACCGCAACGGCTCCCGGGTCACCCATACAGCAGTAATGCTATGGGTTACTTTACTTTCCTTTCCTTTCTTTTCCTTTTTACCTCCATTACCACCTGTGGCAATGCATTCCAAGTATTCACCACTCTCTGACTAAAAAATATTTCCTAATATCTAATCTGGATCTCTCTTTAGTTAATTTGTAGCTATGCCCTCATGAGGTGGAATGGCCATTTGCCTTCCTTGCTTCCACTAACTGCTAACTCAGATCATGATTCAGGGTTACATTTTTAGAGCTAGTAAAGCTGGAGCACATGACCAAGTCATGCTCTGAAAAACAAGTACTTGAACCTCTCTCTCAATCACATATATATAAGAAAATTGCTTTACAATGCAACCTAATACAATTGATGTGTCAGATATACAGTGTTAGTGTACTTGTTGTAATAGCCTTAGCTGACCAATTAGTGGTCTGTAGTTGATGTTTATGCACAAACTGTCTAACAACCTTTTCCGTGGTGGTGGTTGTACTATTGTTGTTCTGGAAGCAAATCTTTAGCTGAGAGTTTATTTAACTCTTGACAAATCTTCATCGGTGACAGATTACAGAAATTCTTCTGAGGCATACTTGAAAAAATGGACTGAGGTCCTCCTGGCTGTAGTGCAATGTGAAGCTCACCCCTTTGGAAATAACATTGTCGATTACCACCTCATTGGCTAGATTGCTGTTTCCAGGAACCATGACGAGAGTGTAAGGTGGGGGTCTTGGTCAGTATATTTCACTTGACCCTAACGATAGTCTTGACTCCTATGGTTGGGCCATAAACATTGGATCATGCTGAGATGATCAGCACAGCCTCACTGGTCAGGGAAACAAGAATCATTTAAGTTAGTTATAGGCCTGAATTGGTTATGGACAAAAATAGCATGGGAAACAAATGAAAATGGGGAAAGCTTCATCAACTTGTGTGACTTCTACAGCACCATCTTCCCACACAGAAGAGCACATAAGGCCACATGGTGTTTGTCAAACTGGCACACTGAAAACCAAATTGACTAAATCATGATAGATCGGAAATGGAGATGCTGCTTACATATGTTGGGCGTAAAGAGAGGAGCAGATGATGCATCAGACCATCACTTGCACTTAGCAGCTATGGCAATAAAACTTAGGGCATTACAAAAAAAAAGGCAGTTATAACAAATCACAAATAAAACACACAAAACCTTCTAAAATAAGACACAATGGCTAAATTCAGATTAAGCCTGAAGAACAGATTTGAATTTCTTGGTGACCTCAAAGATTAAACCATAGCCAGCATAAAATTGAGGAAACAATTCAGAACACATGTAAAGAGGTTCATAGAAAGAGACGTAGATAGCAAAAGGAAGGGCTCACAGAAAGCATTATGGAACCAGAAATGACTATGCAACAAAAAATAAGTACGTAGATAGGACAAGAAGAAAAACAAAACATAACTACACACATCATATTCTGAGGTAAACAAGAAAGAGAAAAGATAGATAAAAGGCCTGAGGAGGCTGAAAAGGCCACAAGACAAGGTGACCTAAAGACATTACACAGCATAATCAGAATACTATCAAGGAAATGACAGCAGCACAGCACACCAGTCAAAGACAAACAAGGACAGAACATCTGTATCGTAGATAAACGGCAGAAAAATAGGCAGAATACTTTAAAGAAACATTAAACAGAAAAATCCACCAATATTCTGGACTGATATAGAACCAACAAAGGAACAACTAAAGGTAAATTTAAATCCACCAATAAAACAAGAGATAGTCAGCACTCAACTGCTAAAAGATGGGAAAGATGCAGGTCTATTGGAATCGCCATGGATATCATTAAAAGTAGATATCTCAACCACCACATAAAGGTTACACCAGCTCTTCAAAAAGATATAGGAACAAGAGGCCATTCATCAAAGAAAGTAAATATGGCTTCATGCAGTAACTGGCAAGGAATAACACTCCTGACCAGAATAAAAAGTCTGAGGGGGGAAATCAGGTGTCTCATGGGCAGAACTCAAAAGGCTGCACAGAATAGAAACAGATAGAGAACATCTGATGTGACCCAAGGGGAGACAGATGATAGATGCTTGCCTGTCGTTCTGTAAATAATGACAGTAATAAGTGTGTGGGGGATTTCTGTTCTGTTTCTAACAATCGACGTCCCCATAGATGCTCAGTCTCTCTCAGCAATTGGCATAGGGTATGGATGCTGATGGTCTCTATCATTGCCCTGAATCCTAGCATGAGCAGGACAGTAGATCCATGTCAACTCCTGGAGGTTTGAGTGCTCAACAGTTGCTATCCACTTGTACCTAAGCCATCCCTTCTGTACTTTCTGAAGTACGGCTTGCGTGTCTGTCACGATGACTGCCCTTGTTATAGATGTCTCAGATATCCATTTCAGTGCTGAGGTCACTGCTTCCGTCTCCATTCTCAAACTGGAGGTTGTTGACATGTGTGCTGTACTGCGCTCTTGTCCTCTCACTCTAGGCGAGAAGCCCCAGCCTGATGTTCCACTGCGCAGCACTGATCCGTCGGTGTATATGACAGCATCACTCTCCTGCATGTTATCAGTTATCAGCTGATTCACCTCGTGTTCTACTCTCCCGTGGGGGATTTATATGGTCACAAGCACAAGAACAACAAACTTTTATATCATATGATCTTATGGCCAGAAGGAACTAGAAGTTACACTGTATATCAGGGAAGGGAGCATATGGTTAAATGAAAAAGGTTGAAAAGGACAATTTTTAGAAAAGAAGAAATTGGGAGAGCAGCAGCAGAAAAAAAAGCATGGAAGATATCCATGTGCAACCCTATCCAGTTTGCAGCTTGTTTGCCATTTTTATCAATATCTTACATGTGCTGACTTATGCATCTAGCCAGACTTGGGATTTATATTAAACAAATTTTCTGTATGTGTAATATGGTATGAGATGTATTAGATTAGGCTAACTTGACAATGTTTACTAACACTAAAGTTGCTTTTTGTAAATTAAATTGGACAGACTGAGAACATGTTAATGAACTCATGACTGCAAATCAGGAAGTAACAAAATATTGTGATATTTGTAATGTTCTTTTGTAGCAAATAGAGAATCCTGCTAACTAGAATACATTTTATTGGTGTAGTTGTAATAATGATTCTTCTGTGTGGTAAAGACAAAATTATGTTAGTTCATAAGTTATGTTAAATACCACTTTAAACTTCAATGAACTTTGCAAGGGTGGGAAAACTTGATATTCCATCTCTTAGTTTTACGCTATACATTTCTACCTGCAGACAACATCAACTTTCAAGAATGGGTCAGAGAAGGAAAATGAAACTGTTAAAGTGGAGTTCCAGGGAGCTGGTGGAGAGGTGTTTGAACTGCAGGGTACAGTTGCTGGAAACGATAGTCTTCTGCTGGCTGCCCAAGGAAACAAATTCACAATTCCAGCTAATCTGAGGGGCAATGCTGTCATCTACAGAGTCCATAAGACTGTAGCTCTGTCAGATATTTTAGGTGAGTTTAGTTTAATTTTGTTTGGTTGACCTGCTTCCAGTAAAGAACTAAGAGTACATACAGTGCAGTAGAAGTTCATCAGCCAGCTTGCTGGTGGTCTGAAGGTTGGAGGCAAAGGTCCTAGATGTGTACCGTGGACATTTGTAATCAATTGTCAGACGAAACCTCTGAGTAAAATGTTGCATATTAACTAGGAGCAGATGATGGCCTCATAGTGTAGAGACAGGTTTGGTCCCCTGTAAGGCCTAGGATTTATTCTATAGGGGGTGAAACAAAATTCAGACTTGCACTACATGTTGACTGCTGGGGCAAGCAGCCTTCAGCCTTATAAGTCTCCAGCAGAGGCCAGCAATTGAAAAATACCATAATGATAGTTCTTTATTTTTAGTGTGACCAAGGCCTGCATGCAGACTATTACAAATTAATGCATCAGTAAACGAACAAACACAAAAGATGTGGTTTTACAGTAGAATGTTAAGAAACCATGGGAAGTTGAAAGACAAAAAGCGGTTGTGCTGAGACTGACAACAAAGCATTAGTTTGGGTAGGGGGTGGGGGCATATGATGTTGAAAGAAGATGCTAAACAGTTTAAAATTTTGATGATATGGAAGAGAACCAACAGTGGAATTGATAAACTGCACTAGCAACAGGAAGTTATGGACATAAATAATTGTCTGTAATGGTTCGCAGATTACATTGTGATGATTGTGATAATTTATATAACTTAACGTCTTTATACTGGTTTAGAAGACCTACTTTGCCTGATTGTGATAGTTTATATCATAAGACTGGGGAGGAAGACTCTAATGTCTGATCAAGCAAAACATACTGATCAGACATGTTGGTCAGGGTCAGGCAAAATATACTGACCAAGACCCCCACCTTGACTTCCTTGTCCTCCCTGGAAACAGGCTGTTTTTATGGCAGCCTGGCTAACGAGATGCCTGTAGTAGTGAGCGACATACAGATGAAGCCAAGCAAACATAACCACCTGGATTACCCCTGCAATCTGCGACTTAACATCCTTTTCAGGCTGCACAAAAGAGTAATCCTACTCATTGTGGACATTAACAACAACAACATATCATGAGACTTACTTTGCCTGATTGGGATAGCTAATATCAGGAGACTTACTTTGCCTGATTGTGATAGCTAATATCAGGAGACTTACTTTGCCTGATTGTGATAGCTAATATCAGGAGACTTACTTTGCCTGATTGGGATAGCTAATATCAGGAGACTTACTTTGCCTGATTGTGATAGCTAATATCAGGAGACTTACTTTGCCTGATTGTGATAGCTAATATCAGGAGACTTACTTTGCCTGATTGTGATAGCTAATATCAGGAGACTTACTTTGCCTGATTGTGATAGCTAATATCAGGAGACTTACTTTGCCTGATTGTGATAGCTAATATCAGGAGACTTACTTTGCCTGATTGTGATAGCATATATCATGAGACTTACTTTGCCTGATTGTGATAGCATATATCATGAGACTTCTTTACTACTGTGGCGGTAAGTGAACTGAGCATGAGCACTGTGTAGAAATGTATTGAACGTAATACTTAATTTCTGTTGTCAGTACTGATGATTGATACAAGAACCATAATCTTCATTTCAGCTGCTTCTGCTAAAGATGGACTTGAAGTAGCTGCTGTGTCTGTATCAGAAGTAAGAAACTCACAAGGGTTTGGTGTCATAAATTTAGTCTCGCCAGTGGTCAGTGAACTGTGCAATCTGTGCCGGACAGTGGACAGTGGATATAAATGCATATTATAGACTATGTGGCCAAGCACTTCATGACCATTGTCTGCAGTTGGGGTGCCATGATACAGAATCTGTTACATAAACCTTGGATACGCATAGCTTTTAAAGCAAGGAAATGTAAATGAAACTGGTTGTATACAGACTCCGCAGAGTCTTCTAAACCAGTATAAAGATGTTGAGACGTTAAGTTAAGTTAAGTTTTACAGTCCAGACAGATTTTGCCGATTTGTGTCTTTCCATTCGGGCGATATGCCGCAATTCTGAGTGTTAAAATTGTATTCAAAATAAAATAAATTAATATTGAACAAATTGAGCTGCAATAATGGTATAAATTAGTGACACACATAAATATTTAAATTATGTGATAAATATGCATAATAAAGATTATATGAGGGAGCCTCAAATGAAAACCTTAAAAGTGGGAGAGAAATGAGAAAAATAATGTCTGCGTATTGTAACTTGTTTATATGGTTGCCAAATATGTAAAGAATGTCATTGCACGTGCCATCATAGTGGAGACGAACAACATGTCATCATAATTGCAGTTAAAAGATGTTCGCCCCACTATTGATATGCACCAAAGAGGAACAGCATTCTGTTATCCGTTTTTTGAGCAATGAAGGTGTGAAACCTATAGAAATTCATTGGTGAATGAAGGCTCAATATGGTGATGCATGCCTTTCACTCCAGCAAGTGTATGAGTGGAGTAAGTTCTGCATGAGTTCTGTGACAAGACTGTTCATGACGGGGTCAGGCACAATGAGTAATGACCCCATAGTCGATTGCCGCCATTGACTGCCTCGTAGAGGAAAATTGTAGATAGACTGAATGAAATTTTCCATACATTTGGACATCAGTCAAGGTTCAGCACACGACATCACCCATGATGTGCTACTGTACTACAAAGTGTCTGCAAGGTGGGTGCCATGGCGACTTACTCAAGAATTGAAATGTATGCTTTTATGCCTGTCCGTAACTTTTACTGCGCTTTGAAGCAGAAGGTGATGGTTTCCTAGTACGAAAAGAGAGCGAACAAGGAATGGGGCCATCCCTCCTCAGTAAAACGGTTGACGTTTCGCATGCATCAATTTGTAGGGATGATTCTCTTTTGGGATGAGTTAGGCATTATTTAAGAACACTGCATGACCAGATGGAAAACTGTGTCACCAGTGCCACGTATGCAGATCTTACCAGGAATCATCTTTGACTCGCAATAAAATCCAAACAACGTGGACTTCTGAGTAAAGGTGTCCTTTGCAACATGACAATACTCGACTTCATTCTGCCGTGCAACCATCGAGGACCTCCACTTTCAGTATCTGCCACATCCGCCATACTCACCAGACTTAGCCCCAAGTGGTTTCCACACCTTTAGACAAGTAAATGAGGCATCGGGAGGAAAGACTTTCAGGTCAAATGAAAAGGCCCAGCAGGTGGTGCATGACTGGGTACACACAGATAATATTTTTCTACAGAAATCCATGCATTTTACATGCGCTGGGGGACTTTATCAAACACAATTGTGACTATATAAAAAAAGGATACTGTTGTGTTTCACTTTTTCAGAATAAATTTACCCAAAAAATATATCTAAAGTTTTTATTTGAAACCCCCTCATATATTAGTATGAAGCATTAAATATCATTAATACTGAAGTGCAAATTGGAGATTAAAATATTTTTTTTTTTATTTTTTTTTTTTTTACTCATGCCATTGTGTGTTTCGCTAATATATCCATCAATTCTTACACATACCTTTCATATTATATGTTTCAGTTAAAGTCTAAATCGGGTGCATGTTGGATATCCACCACTAATCCATATACGTGATCACTGGTCTGATCAAATAATAATTTTTAAGATCTTGAAGTCCAACGTTCCTCGCACTAAATGTGTTGGCTTTGAAACGTAACAATTTTCTCTAATGTCAGCTTATCGGACATAATTCTTCCATTCAACGATTATCAGCATCACATAAGGTGCTTTAGTAGAAGCACATAGTGACAAGCTTACAGAAAATGTAATGTCATGTTTAAAATATGGTACTATTTCATTATATTCATAGAAGTCAACTTGTGCCAGATGATATCCTGTTGAGCGGACCTATGTAAATTGTGCTAGAAATGAAATAAAAACTAAAAAAACAATATGCATGACTATATATATTAAAAATTGTGTGTTTAAGGAGGGTGGAATTGTGGGTGGGGCAAAACACGTGGCAAAAATGTGTCATTGCCATCAGTTATTCAGTCCATAGACTGGTTTTGGAGACCCTGTCTTCAGTCTTCTGCAGCACCTCTGAGTTCATCAAAGGATTTGACTGCAATGTCTCTGTAGGCCTGAGTGATGAAAATAGCCTTTGGTCGATCTCTTCCTAGTCTGCCTTGTCCTTGTTCTGCAAGGATTCCTTGTACTGGGTCAGTGGGTCTTAGATTGTGGCCAAACCAAGACAATCTTGGACTCTTGATTATTGTCAGAAGCTGTCTGGTTTCGTCAACTGCCCCTAGCACCATTTTATTTGACTTATTTCTGTTCAGCTGAAAGCTCCCATCTTCCAATAACACAAAATCTTAGCCTCCAAATATTTTTCTTTTCTCTTGTTTATAGTTCAGGTCACTGCTCCATAAAGTGCCATGGACCATATATATGCATGGAGAATTAATTTACACAGTGAGATGTTCTTACTTTTAGATGTTAGAATTGTCTGTTTCTTTCTGAACATTTTTTTTTACCATTGTAATTCTAGCCCTTATATCTCTCTGGCTACAGCATCTTCTGTCAATAAAAGCCCTGAATATGGAAATTGTGTCACCTGTTCAATGCTCCATCTTTGACTAGGTTTGCTGTTTTTGGGGTTCTTGCACTCACCATAACCTTTGTCTTCTTTATATTTATCTTCATCGCATACTCCTTTGCTAATTTTATTGAGCAACTCTTGTAGAGCTCCCTTCGTCTTCTCGACTATGGCGGCCTGATCATTTGCAAATTTGATAGCATTCAAACATTTGCTGTCTACAATTATTCCCATCTTGGAATTTTTGAAGACCTGTTTGATCATTCTTTCTGAGTAAACGAGAAATGTATAGTTCAAATTTAACTTATTATGTCTAACTATAGAACAAACAAGCTTCTGGAAAGTTGTAACAGAACGAGTTACATATTGTCAGCTACCTATTTCGATTGAGAAACGACCTCGACTATTTCTATTTCCTAGAAGAAGTAGAATATAAGGAAGCACATTTTGGACTGATATGATTGATTGTATTAGAAGCTCTAATGGTTCATAATAAGTACGGAAAGCATATTTACACAATTTGTTGTTGGGAAACCCCCAGACAAAATGGTGATAAACTTTATAAAAAAATCTACAAATTATTGGCAAAATGCAGAAGTTGATATCTGTATATTTTCTGCCTGTGTTGCTCGATAACTGATTTCCAAACACGATTCTTTTAAGTGGACCTAATATACGGAACCTAAACTTGAATATATCAATGTTAATAATTTGGTCACTTGTGTATGTCTGTAAGTATGCTTTGAAAAGAGGATGATTGCAGCACACCCAACACCTCTTCTCCTTCTTGAAGTTTATTCCTCTTCCTCTTGTGGTTTCCCTTCTGTTTTTTATTCCGTAATAAATAATTGAGAACACACTTGTTTCTAGATAATTTTAACCACACTTTAGTCCTTAAGCATCCCCTTGAGTGACATATTCGTTAGAATGTTTGCCTCTCACTGCATAACAAGAAAAAGTACATTTTCCAGCGGGTTCCATTTGACAGCAGTTGTGTAACCCATCTATGTATTACTGAAACCTCAAGGGGGTATAAGAGTTATTAACACCGTAACTCGTCGGAAGCGATTAAAAATAGTTGAACATGGACAGGGTACTCCATCCTATAGAAACTATCAACCACGAGAAGACCTGTACATTCCATGATAGGAGAGGAGCAACTAAGCCAGTATATGAGTATCAGATTTATTTGAGTTTGGAAAGGTAAGACGGCAACAATGAGAACTTTGTCAACCCACCACAAAAGACCTCACATCTTGTACAATGAGGCCTAATACTTCTTCCCAAACAGGTGTTATATGCTATGGTACTAGCATTGTTAAGTCTATGGTTTTGTTATCATATACTAGCTGGTTTGTTTTTTCCTGCTGCTCCTTATTTGTCCAGCCATTTGATGCAGTTTAAACATCTGTTAATGTAATCCTGTAGCTTGTAGATTCACAAAGTTTGTCTGGCACATTTACATTGTTTAGATAAAGATTAGGTTATTTTTAGTTTAGTCGAAGAATCAACGTCATTGCACATGGTTTAATCCGTAAGGGCTCTGTTCTTCATATTTTTGGAGAATCTCATCACAATGCACGAACTCTGTAGCACCAGCGAGGATCTCGTAATAGATTTTTAACATAATTTTTTAAACAAAGATAGTCTTCACGGAAACCATTCCACCTTATTGGTCACGGGATCTACGTCATTACAACCCGGTCATGTCAGTAGGTGCTCAATTTTTCACAGCAATTGGCAAAGAGTGTATTAATATTAAGAAGTGTGCTGTTTTGTTATGTTAAGCAAGGTTATTATCACTGCATTCTTGGAAGACCAATAGGTGCTCAGACTCTTTAAGTGAAGGGTATGAATGCTAGGGTTTGATTGCTAAGTATAAATGCTGATACCTTCTTTAGCTTGCTGACTGTGTGCACTCGTTGTTGACATTTTTTTGGAGTACAGACTCCTGTAGTAGCAATAATGTTATAATCTAGACCAGACAATCAAGATTTTAAACTATATCTGTTTTAATTGTGTTGATTTGTGTTTTGCAGTACAAGTGTTGCAACTTCGTATGTCAATTAGTTTTTTGAAAATAAAATAATATTAAATGAATTGAGCAAAAAATTGCAATCTCAAGATTACAATCTCTATAAATAAAAATTAAACTATCTATGACATGAAGTATTCCTAATAAAATTATGTGTTTGTATAAAGTGGTAAATGTGTTTAGTGCAAATGTAATAAAACAGTGTAGTTTATTTTTTGGTACTGGTACTCGCTATGTCAGGTATACATTTGAGGCACACATATGTATGTAACCTGGTTGTCTCACACTACAGTATGCCTAGTGCAAATGGAAACCTGATTCAATTAGAATTATGGCAGGGAGAAAGGGACCTGTAAACGAACACTCAAACCTCACAAATTCTCATGTCTCTTATAACAAATGAGGTTTCATCACCAACAGGAATTTTCATAATATTTATAGAATCACTGTCGTTAAGCTCTTATGTTTTTAATTTATTGATCACCTACCACTCTCCCACTGATTTTGGAAAATAACAATTTGATTGTGCTAGTTGTTTATAGCTAGTTGAACCTGTAAATTTATGTGTATGATGCATGTGCTTTCTGTTCATTTAGGAAGCTTGTACAGATTTCACTTTCTAGTTTTAATGATTTTCAATAAAAACAATTCATATTTTTTCTACTGATAGCCAGCAAATATATCTTGCAAATGTTGATTTTTGAAAATCAAGTGTCCACAGCACTGAAGAATAAATGCACTTTACACATATGTGAAGGATGAATTCATCATTAGTACAGTTTATTGAATAGTCTCACTTCTATCATAGTAATATATCATGAGTATGGCTTGTCTATCTGCTTTTTAGTTTTATGAATTTTTACATTGCTTTCATAACTAGATTTGGAAAGGCAAAAAGAGGTGCCTTCTTCTTCGATCAACTGATGCTATGCTTTTAGCTCGGTGAGGTTTACGAAGGAGACTGCATTTCAAGTATTCGCCGGTCCCCCACAGCTTTTTGAGCATGGTCACTCCACCGGGTTAGATAGGATCTCTTTCTCATTTGTCTGTATATGTAGGGCAGTCCTGCTGGATATGTTTTGGTGTTTGCTTTGGTGCTTTACAATCGCACATGTCGGTGTCTCTGAGATCCATTTTGTAGAGGTGGTCTTTGAGTCTGCAATGTTCCTTTCCGAGTCTAAAGATCTTTGTCCGCCCATCTCTGCCATGTTTGTCTATGCTGTCATTTTCTTGCTTGTATACCTTGTGTTGGTCTCTCCATTTTGTCCTCATAGATCGTTTGAAAAGTGTCTTTGCTTCTTTATAACCCCTTCTGACTTTTGCAAACTCATCTGCTTTCTCTTTTCCAAGGATCACAGTGGACTGGAATCAACTGTAGGACTAGATCTGTTTTTTTAGAAGAAGAGGTATCTTTGTGGCTAGATAGAAACACAGGAAAAAAACACATCAATTGGCAAAATATAATTTGGAAAAAAAATCTAGTTCATTCTTCTCCTCTGGAAGGCATGATAGGTGAAGAATCTTATGAGCCATAATTGGTTGAAGGTAATATTGAGGTTAAGGGCAATTGGGGAAGACATAGTTGGAAATCGCAAAGTAGTGGAAAGGATTAAGACTACAAACAATAACTCAAAAAGGTCAAGGTTGGAGAAGAAGAAAAAAAGAATAGGAGTTCCGTATCTGCTGAGGTAATGCTTCCATGTAAGCATGTCAATGGTTTATATTTGTTTTTCCCCCATAACATACAGTATCTATTCTGCTAGAATGAAAACAAAATGCTCATTGATTACTTGAACCCTGATTCCTCATCTGGGAAGCCAGTGCACTAACCACTGCGCTACATTGACTCCCAAGTTGGACCATCGATTGTAGCTTATGTTATAAATTGTGACTTCATGATATTGATTGCGGAATGTAAGGCATGACAATATTTGGTCATTCGATGCAGATCAACTATTCTTTTATTGAGACTTTACAGCAATAGATGATTAACATTTTATGACTTCAGCAACAGACGTACAATAGATTAAACTGAAATTTCTCTTGTATCAGAGCAACTAGGTTCTTAACCTCATCATGGTGTGTTCAAGTGTACATTAAAAATGGGCATCTGACTCTACTCTGAGTAGGGGAGACAGAATACGTAAAGAAACTGGTCATCTCACATTTATAAAGATGAAGTCATCTTCTGCTATTTTAACTACTATGCGACTACCAATTAAACAAAAATTATATGTATTAGTTTCTTCTGTGATCATTGCTCATTTAGACTGGGACTCCGGATTCTTCAATAAATTCTGCTACCTTTTTCAGTGTCACAATATCGCTGTACAGTTTGCCCTGTGTGTTGGGGGCAGTCCTGAAGTACATATGCTGCTGTCATATTTCCCAGGCTGCAGTAACTATATTAAATTTGGTGTGCAGGTTGTATCTCATTCTGTTGGGGTCAGTTCAAAAAGATATAGTATGATAACTTGGTCTTTTCCGGACAGTTGGTAGTATCTGTCATCTGCTTGGTATTTAGGGTTTCTTCCTTCCACATTACGTTGTATTTCCTTTTTATTGTGGCTTTGCTTCATCATATAGCTGATCAGGTGTTCTTCCTAAATCAGTTTCATTCCCTTTTTGACTAGACTATCTGCCTCCTCATTTCCTTTGATGTTACATGCAGTATGATGGTATTCACTGTATAGCTGATTTCTGGAACCTGTGAAACATTTTCGCCAAGGCTGCCATTAATTCAGTGTTTAAAAACAAATGAGAGTGCCATTATGGCTGACTGTGCGTTAGTTGGTATAATGATTTTCTCATTCAGTATGTATCGATGATTATGTAAATTATGATGGTGACAGGTTGTGTAAATTTTGAAAGTGACTATTTTGTAAAGTATGATAGCGACTGTTTTTATGTACTGTAGTGGTAATGGTTGTGTAAAGTTATGTTGGATGTGTAAAGTATATGGTAATGGTTGTGTAAATTGTGATGGTGATTGTTGTGTAAAGTTTGTTGATAATGGTTGTGTGAAGTTAATATTGATATTTGTGTGATGTTTGGTGGTAATCATGCAAAGTGTGACGATTGTGTAAAGTTTAATGGTTGTGTAAAGTATGATAGTTGTGTAAAGTGTGGTGGTTGTGTAAAGTGTGGTGGTTGTGTAAAGTGTGGTGGTTGTGTAAAGTGTGGTGGTTGTGTAAAGTGTGGTGGTTGTGTAAAGTGTGGTGGTTGTTTAAAGAATGATAGTTGTGTAAAGTGTGGTGGTTGTATAAAGTGTGATGGTTGTGTAAAGTGTGGTGGTTGTTTAAAGAATGATAGTTGTGTAAAGTGTGGTGGTTGTATAAAGTGTGATGGTTGTGTAAAGTGTGGTGGTTGTGTAAAGTGTGGTGGTTGTGTAAAGTTTAATATTAATGGCTGTGAAAATTATAATGATAATGGTTGTGTGAAGTTTAATATTGATGGTTGTGTAAAGTTTCATAATGGTTGTGTAAAAGCTGATGGTTGTGTAAAGTGTGATGGTTGTGTAAAAGCTGATGGTTGTGTAAAGTGTGATGGTTGTGTAAAAGCTGATGGTTGTGTAAAGTGTGATGGTTGTGTAAAAGCTGATGGTTGCGTAAAGTGTGATGGTTGTGTAAAATTTGATGGTTGTGTAAAGTTTGATGGCTGTGTAAAGTTTGATGGCTGTGTAAAGTGTGATGGTTGTGTAAAGTGTGATGATAATGATTTTGTAACGTGTGATGGTTGTGGAATGGTTGTGATTAGTAAATGATTAGATATTCCTTACTTGAGACATATCATCTATTGTGATGAAAGAAATGGCAATGATGCTGACCTGACAAATGAAATGTTTGTGACTATGTGGCAATCAGATTAACAATGATGATGTTGTCATTTAACATAGTATGTTTCACATGGTACTAAATGTTTGGATAATTTAAAATCGTATAGAGCATTTATTATACAGCAGTGCATCAGCTGACAGCAGCCAGAGACTGATAGCTGGCTGTTTGCATCAGGGTCAGCAAACCATAGCTGACTAAGATCCTAATCTGTCTTCACATGGCTGCACTAGTCACTAGTGTAGTCTGGCCAACAAGGATAGGGATTTCAGAGGGAGGCCAAACCTGGTACTAAAAAAACCAGCTGAAATCAGATGTGCCGGACTGAACGTTGCAGATATTTCAGCAAACTACAACATAACGTCTCAACCTCCTTTTCAGGACGAATGCTGTAGAAGAAAAAGATATTGATGCTGTCCAACATCTCATGCTTGAATGTGTTGATAGGTAGTATATATATATAACAAATATAATGACCACCGATAAAACACAATGATATAAATTTACAGTGGGTGGTGAGGAAATAGATCAGGTCACACATTTTGAATATCTGGGCTCCAGAATTGACAAAAATGGTGACTGCTCGAAAGAAATCAGAAGAAGACTAGCTATGGCAATGCAGAAGAAGCCTGAAGAAATTATGGCAGGGCACCAACAAAACGATAAAAGTAAAAGTTTTGAGAGCCTGTGTTTTTCCTGTGGCGGCTTATGGTTGTAAAGCATGGACGATTACCAAAACTTCTAGACAAAGAATCGAATGCTTCGAGTCAAAATGTTACAGAAAGATCCTCATAATACCCTGGACAGAGAAAAGAACAAATGTAGACATTCGGCAAGAGTTGAGCATAGAGGAGAACTGGTTTATCAATTCCATTTTGGCTAGAAAATGCAAATACTTTGGTCACATCAAGAGACACAATGGTCTTGAGAGAACGGTGATGGAAGGTATGGTGCCAGGCAAAAGAGGAAGGGGTAGACCAAGAAGACGATGGCACCAAGATATCCAGGAATGCCTGAGTATGACAGTGGTGGAAGTTGGTGTTTTGGCAAGGGAACGAGTTTCTTTCAGACAGACTGTGATGGAGTGACGTTCTACAAAGGACATGCTACATGATGATGATATATATATATATATATATTAAGATTGGTGTGTATAACAATTTTAAACTTCAGAAGCCTTATAAAAAAATGTGTCTTCATATCCCTGAACAACATTGCAATTTTGATTAGATATGAGACTTGGCTAGACCATTAAACCTTAAGATTCTATAGTCATTTTTCATTAGGGTGTATAGAATCCTGAATTAACAAAATCTATGAGAAATCGGTGTTTGTCTTATTTTATAGGTAACTTTTTTTATTTGTTATGATATTTGAATAAATTTTGAGTATGTTATGTGTGAATGGAGCAATGTCTAAAATGTCATGCTAGTGTGTAAAAAGTAGAAATTGTTGTAAGTGTGCACCTTCTACAATAAAAGTTCCACCCATCGTAAGCAGTGCATCCCCGGCGTCGTTCACACTAGTGTCACTAGGTCTACAATCATCGTCAACTGACCCGACCATCGTTATCATTGCAGTGGTTTAGATCTAGCTCATTGTTATCACTCTCTATCTCAATATCTGATTTGACTATCATCATAATCAAAGTAGTTTGTGAAATAAATAGGAACAGATTCCTTCTTGATGACCCTGCTTGGTCACTATCAGATAAATCAGTAATTTTTGTGTGAAAATGCACTGATTTTAACTTCCAAGCTGTTTTCCATACTGTATAGATAGTTTCTCCTTTCATACGCTTTCAAACCAGAAGATAACAATAGACGTAGTAACCGAGAAATGAACGCAATGAGAACATGCGGTTCTCAGCGGTATAGGAATTCAGAGCGTAAGGTGGTTGTCAGCAGTATTGGATCTCAAGGGTTAATTCACTTGCATCTATTTACACATTTGATGTTTTTAAAAATGTCATTGTTTTCTTTGCTTTGGCTTCCATAGAATTGAGTCACTGGTCATTTAGTGTCATTGTATGAACTTGGAGTTGATCAATTAGGGCAGAGATAAATAGATAAAGAACAGATAATGTCTACCATGAGCTTCAGGCTGATATTATCAGAGCACATTTAATTTTTGTTGCATTTTTTTATGTATGTGTCCGGCATGTTTTTTTTACCTAATATTTGTCCATTTGCTGCTCTGAGAGCATATGAGAAATATTTACAACACATCCTTAATTAGAGACACTTGTCTATGACAGGGTTAGTATTGACTCCTATACATAATGACAACACTTGTCAATTGGAAGATTAATACTGATTTTCTGTGACACAAAAATTTATTTACTCATACAAATAGAAAAAAAAAGTTTTGTTTTTCTTTGACAAGGCCACACAGTTGGAAAACATAGGGGTGGCATTTGTTTAGTTCCATTCAGTAATACATCGTTTAAAAAATATTTGAACTGTCTCAGTGATGTGGTGGTTAACCCAGGGAGGCACACTATGTGGAACAAATACCAGACCCTATGTAGCAGAGTCCAGGTATACACTGGGGCTAATGTTACCACACTCATCCACGACCACACACAGCAATTGACATAGCACGCAGCAGGTGGCATATTTATTATATCATACTCGTACAACAACTATTAAATTGAGTGCAATGAAATTACAAACATTTGAAATACATCTTATCTAAATAGATACGCAGAGTTTACAAGCATAAGCTATTGATGTTGCTCCTAACTAATCCAACCCAGTTCTAGCCACACACTCCCCTCCCCTTATCTGCACCTTCAACACACTCTCAGAAACTCGTCCTCACGTTCGTATTCTGTGACACTCAGATCCCCTCAGGCGGGTGATCTGGACATAATACATTCAATATATTCAACGTATACTTACATATGATCACACACTCAATCGATCTGTGTATACACATGCTCTGGACCATACAATGTTCCCTCTATGCCTGCACACACTACACATACACCCAGGTCCTTCCTAGTCGATCTGTACACTCACGTAACTCTTCAGAACATACCTCATTCACAAGGTGTCTACACACACCAAAATACATCTAGATCTCACCTAGTCGATCTGTACACTTGCGTAACTCTTCAGAACATACATCTAGATTATTCTTAGACACAGGGCGCCTAACACACACCTTATAGAGCGACTGGCCAAGACTCGAAGGCGTATCCTGGTTCAGCGACCCTGTTCTCACACATTCGTAAAAACAGCCTATCAATCACTCTTCTATTAAGTCGGCAAGCTAACCAGACTCCTAGCTAAATTCTCAGTCTCTCGCTCTCTCTCCATTGCCAGTCTGCTTAAGCTAAACTTTGTCTAGTATTATATAGTCTCAAGCAGTATCAGAGCTATCCAATGGATCTCTAGGGGATGTCTTGACTCCATTCAGCTGCCATTGGCACGCATATCTCTCTCCTGTCACTCAAATATCGCAGCAAGCTCCGCTGTCCTCTTGTCTGTCACTCATCCTGCCTACCCAAATCGGAATGCCAGTGGTCAGTTCCTAGTCCACTACCTGTACACATTCTTTCCCCCAACCCCGTTTTCCTTTGTGTCGAGACGGTGAGTAACCTTGGCACACATTCAGGTACCTTTGTTCTCAGAGTCGCTGACCATATCACCCCTGCCCTAAACGCTCATGCTCGGCAGGAACTGTTACACCTGCACTCACTTTGATGAAGCTGTATGGCAATGTTGGAGATCATGGCCTTTGTTAGTCATTTGTGAGGATATTTAATAGTGAACGAAGAAGAAGAAGAGTATATTAATTTTTGTTGCTTAATTATTTAATTATTCCGTTACAGACAACATTATTTCCTCCAGTGAAAAATATTGCATTTTCATTTCTAAAAAAAATAAGCAGGAACTACAACCATAATAATTGTATACTATTATTTTAACTGTACACTACTTGAAAGCATATGTTTTATGTGGTGAAAGTAGCATATTTGGAATATCTAAAACATTGAATTTAGAGCATCATCATTCATGCAAATCTTATTTTTCATATATAAACAATATTTTAAATTTGGTGTTGAAGAGTTCTTAGGTTTTATATTTTATAGAACCAGTGTTCTCACATGGAAAATAAATAGGACATGAGTACATGTCCGTTCTCAAGCCCTGAAAAAGGGCTTTAAGTAGCAGGATGTTGTCCGGAGAATGGAATGCCTACTTGCACTTTTCTGTCCGCCACACCGACTTCAGCAGGCATTCAGTGACCAAAATAGATGACTTAAAATCACAAAGTTTTACTGAAAATTTTTAGAATACCATGGATCGCTGAGAGGACTAATAAAAGTTTGCTAAGGGAAGCCAATGCTCAAAATTACTTATTAGGCACATCATAAATATATACTCAGCCTTATTTTATGTGATATTAGCACAGTGTGGCAATAGGCCAAATAGGTTATAATTATAGTTGAACGCTTAATACAGACAAATCAAATTAGCGTTACAGGTTTTGGAGTATCAAGACACTACCTCTGAGAAAAACTAAAGAAACAACTAGACCACATTTTAAGACTTTTTAATATGTTAATCTACTGAATGTGGAAATATTAAATAAAGTTACAATTTACCACTACCGCTTCGGGGAGTGCTGTTTAATAAATGACTATTTAATTTCACACACTTTAAAATTACAACAGTATCATCATTATATATTATTTATTAAGATCTTATAATTCATATACTTTATTAACTCATCTCACTAACATTAATTTTTATGCTTTTCAGAGGAATGATCACTATTTTAAAAGATTGTGTCATCTTTAATTCACTCATGAAACTTCAGGTAGTTCACATATGAATTCACTTTGATTTGTAGAAGATGTTTAATGTTTTCTGTTTAAAGTCTGTAGTGATCAGGAGATAAATAAAAATCTTTTCAACAAACGCTATTGTTCCTGGTAAGCATAAGATGAACTACTTCATCTTCTTGAAATTCGAACATCCACCACTTACACTTGATTTCAGCATTTTTAAAACATCAACACAAACTAACAACACCAACTGATGCAACTTTCTTGTATCCTTCCTCATTATTTTCTTCTGATCTCTTTTCCTTGTCAAGTTTCTTTTTCAACTCTTGCAGAATCATCTTTATGATTGAAACCTCATCAAATAGCTTGTCTATGTCAGTAACTGCTTTTTCAGATATAGAAGGAACCACTGAACTAACAAATTCTGCAGATCAACAACTGGTCACTGATGTCTTCCTGACTCATTTGTATACTAAAAAACTCCTGTGCCTCCAAGATTGTTTTTTTTCTTCATATTTTTAAGTAGACAATGCATCATTCATAAAAGTTACAACAAATGCCTTTATAAATCATTTCTGTTCGCTTGTTCGCATTGATCATATAGAGAGTTAAATTTATATTCCAAAATTGAGGTATGAACTTGTCTCTTCCGACTTTTAATTTCACTTTTGGTTCTTTGCACTTCATTGTAACCTCTAGTTGAAATATCATTTCTTTCAAAACACAACAGTTTCTTTAAAAATCTGAAGACTTCCTGAAGATATATAGCTAGTAACTAACGTAGTGGGCTTAACAAATAATCTCTGATTAGTTTGGGACAAGAATTCTCACAAATCAAAAAGAATCCTTTGTAATGTCAGCAAACTCACAATTTATCTACTTTTACTGTATAAGTGTGAAAATGCCTGTATATTTAGGAGAATCATCTTTAAATCAAAAGTCGGGATCAAGATGCTGAGCAGTGCATGAACTACAGTGGTCAGCGTCCCAAAGCTGATTGCTAGCATCTGGGCCAGCAAACCAGAGCTGTTAAAATGCTTCCACACCTCCACGTGGTGATCCTAGATAACAGGCTGCAACACAGCAGACTGGCTAAGGAGATGGGATCAAAGAGGGAAGGCTAACCCAGTATTCAAAAATGCCTGCTGAAGTCAGATGTGGCAGAGAGAAACGTGCAAATAGGAATTCCTGCTACTTAAAGCCCTTTTTTGGGGCTTGGTTTGAGGAGATTGAGAACGAACGACGAAGAAGAAGAAGAAAAAGATATCAAAAGTCAGTTGATCAGCTCTCTGTACACAATTGTGAGCACAACAACAAATACCTACAATTTTGCAAGTAATGTTATCTTGTAACGTTTGTGTAGATGTTGGTTTTGTCCTGCCTTCTCACATTCCCCAAATTTGTGTTTGTGTTATCTGCACAGTATGATACTATTTTATTTTCTAAACCAAACTTTCTAATTGTTTTGATCACATGCTGTGTTTAAATATCTGCTGTTTCTCCTGTTTAATTTATCTCACCAAACTGAGGAACAAATATTCTAACTAATACTGGGGCACGCTTCAAATCTAATCTGTTATTTAATTCATGTTGTATCTTAACCCTCACATAAGTCACAATCACATTATTAACTTTGACTTGTGATTTTATTTTGCCATTGGAATATTTGTCATCGTAAAGTTTGGAAAGAAGTGTTGATTGACAATCACATCATTTGTAGCTTTGATCGTGTACAACCACGTGAACAGAAAATGTAACTTTCAGAGTAAAGTCTTCAGATTTAGGCTATTGGTTTTTGAAAAATGAATTGAGAGTTTTACTGGAATTAATTGCTTTTACATCATTTTGATGTTCAGCAATGTCTACATATTTAGACAAGAATAGCATCACTACCCCACAAAGAGCATGTTGAAAGAGGTGGGTCATGGCCTAACACCAGACGTGCTTAGGTGGTTTGTTAAGAGCAGCATAGATGGTGCCTAACAGGCTGTGGGTCTCCTTTACTCTAGTGTATGAGTCTATTAAGATGGGCTTGCACATCGGTTAACCACCCTCCGCGGCACTTGTCTCAATGCAACGGAGTAATAAGCTGCTCAAGTCTCGCCCGCTAAGCAGGAAATCTTCCTCCCGGCTACATCCAGGTCTCACGCCAGAGCTGGGACCAGCATAGGGCCATCTGCCTCTAGAAGTACAGGTCAAACTATCTATACCACAGAACTATCTAAGGCTGTGAACATTTGGATTAAATAAATGTCATTACTCTACTATGCACATATGTGCGTGTTTTGTTTTCAAAGTTTAAAAATGCTGACACTGAACAATGAATATGGTTGAAAATTGACCACATGCTTAATAAAAACTATCCCAATTGGTTATCAGCAAACAATTTGGTCTTATTCTTTTGTTCTGCTTCTTATTTTATTGTGTGATTAATTTTAGAAGTACAGACTGTTAGTTTATTTTCCAGCAAGTACGGTAGGACATGGACAGAGCTTTTAAAATACATAATGTCCATACTGAATACAAAGGTATTGTAACTAGCAATAGAGGCAAAATATATTGGACAATTAGCATGGAGGACAATCAACAGTGGAATTGATAAACTGTACTAGGGCCAAGAAGTTGTGAAGATTCATGATTGTCTTTGTCAGTCAGCTTGACACATGATGATGTTGTTTTGTTTATTAACTCATGTAACCACCCTTTTGATGGTTATATGCTATAAAAATATGATTATATTACAATTTACTGATCAGGCTAACTTGCTGGATTATATTACAGCTTACTGATCAGGCTAACTTGCTGGCAGCTGTAGATATTATATCCAGTCATTAATTATATGATTATATTACAGCTTACTGATCAGGCTAACTTGCTGGCAGCTGTAGATATTATATCCAGTCATTAATTATATGATTATATTACAGCTTACTGATCAGGCTAACTTGCTGGCAGCTGTAGATATTATATCCAGTCATTAATTATATGATTATATTACAGCTTACTGATCAGGCTAACTTGCTGGCAGCTGTAGATATTATATCCAGTCATTAATTATATGATTATATTACAGCTTACTGATCAGGCTAACTTGCTGGCAGCTGTAGATATTATATCCAGTCATTAATTATATGATTATATTACAGCTTACTGATCAGGCTAACTTGCTGGCAGCTGTAGATATTATATCCAGTCATTAATTATATGATTATATTACAGCTTACTGATCAGGCTAACTTGCTGGCAGCTGTAGATATTATATCCAGTCATTAATTATATGATTATATTACAGCTTACTGATCAGGCTAACTTGCTGGCAGCTGTAGATATTATATCCAGTCATTAATTATATGATTATATTACAGCTTACTGATCAGGCTAACTTGCTGGCAGCTGTAGATATTATATCCAGTCATTAATTATATGATTATATTACAGCTTACTGATCAGGAAACAAAGAAGACACAGATAACCCAGAGATAAGAATGGTGTCATTTTGATGGATGAGAAATGACATACCAAACAGATGGGCAGAATATGCAAGGGAACTTTTTGAGAACAGTCGCGGAACCAAATCATCAACATATGATAATGAAGGAGCCAGCATCTTCAGATCAGAGGTGGAACATGTGATAAAAACTGTGAGAAAAGGAAAAGGAACAGAGCCAGACTTCATAAACATAGAAATGATAGAGGCCCTGGAGGAATTTGGTATAGATATACTTACTGATCTGTGTAATGACATTTACAATACTGGATGCATACCAACTGACCTAAAAACATCTACATTTATAACACTTACAAAAAACCTCATGCAACAGAATGTTCAGACTTTAGAATAATAAGTATAATGAGTCACACAATTAAAATACTACTCAAGATCATACAAGAGAGAATAAGAGGTAAAGTAGAGAGAAGAGTTTCAGAAGAACAATTTGGTTTTCGAAAGTATAATTGAACATGGGAAGCAGTTTTCTGTTTGCGAACTCTGACAGAGAAATATATAGAAATACAAAATGACATTTATATTTGCTTTATAGACTACCAATAGGCTTTTAACAGAGTCCAACATGAGAAATTAATCAAATGTCTCCAAGATATAGATGGTAAAGACATAAGGCTACTGGGAACAAACTGCAACAGTAAAATCAGGAAAGTTATGCTCTCCAAGTATAGATGTGAAGAGAGGAGTGAGACAGGGATGTGCATTATCCGCTTGTCTTTTTAATATATACACAGAACAAATATTCAAACAGGGTTTGTCATTGGAGGAGTGGCAATGAATAATCTAAAAGATGCGGATGATACAGTTTTTAAAGCAAAAAGTTAGCAAGAATTACAAGAGCTTGTGACAACAATATACAAAATAAGTCAAGAGTTTTGATTGGACAAATATAAATAAAACAAAGACTATGATAATTAGGAAAATGACAAGAAATCATGTATGCAGATACAATTAAAAGATTAACTACTTGAACAGGTACAGAGTTTCTCCTATCTAGGTCATATGGGGACGGCGTGGCCTAGTGGTTAAGTGGCACGGCTCACAACCAGAAGGTGCTGGGTTCGATCCCCATCACAGCACCGGCCGTTACCCCGGGGAAGCAAACCCTTAGAAAATGCAGGAGGAAGCAGACCCTTACATAAAATGCATGCTGAAGTCGGATGCACTGGGCCGACAGGCGCAAAATAAAAACCACAGTGTAATGCAGACACGCCTTGGGGAATAGATAAATAAGGCGAACGCAAAAAAAAAAAATAAAAAAATCTTAATCATATATAATAACGGAAAAAGGCAGCTGTGAAAAGGAAATCAGAAAGACAATAGGTATGGTCAAGATGGTATTCGGTAACATGGGACATATACTGACACCCAAACAGATAAACAAGAATTTGAAAATGAGAATTGTCAGGTGTTATGTATACTCATTACTACTTTATGATGCAGAAGCATGGACAATGAATAACAAGTTGGAAAAGGGTATTGAAACCTTCGAAATATGAGTATATAGATTATTGTATCACATTTCTTGGATAGAGAAGAAAACAAATTTGGAGGTATTGAAGAAGTGGTGCCACTGCAGGAAAGCTGTATATGAGAATTTACTGTGGTGATTTCCAAAGCAATGAATATAGATGATTAGGTTGCTAGTTTCATGTACAATCCTCTTTAGTCGCCTTCTCTGACAGGCTTGAAAAGTTGGCCATATTCATTTCAACCAGGCGTACCTGTTGGGTGACTAGGAAATTATTAGCGTCCGCACAGCCAGGCTGAGATAAAAGAAGTTAAAGAGGAAAGGCCAAACTCAGTCGAAAAATGTGCTGTACTGAAACCAAATGTTACAGACTGATATTGCAGCCTTGCTGTAAACTATGATAACAAAACATCTGTTTCAGAATGAAGAATAAGAAGACTAGCTTGTATAATTAAAACCAAATGAGTTCAGCTGGTTCACTCCATCAGGTCAGGTTAGATCATCCTGGATCTGTTGAGGTCGTTGGGGCTATCATAATGTCCTCTCTCCAGTGACTTCTGCTGACCCCTTCATGCCATGATGTTGAGCCATCCAACAAGTCTCCCTCTGTCCCTTTTCCTAGCAGTGTTGTCCAATGTTAAGTGCTCTAACCATCCTCTTCATATAACGTGCCCACATCCTGCTTTATTCTGACTGATGCCAGTAATATGCAGTCTCTGCACATGGTCCTCCCTTTGTATAGTAATCTTCTTTTGCTGTTCATGGATGGGATTTGAAATATTCTTTACATTTCATAATCAGAGTAGAGTGTAGAGAAGTAACTGTTGTGACAAGTTTGTATAAATAAGACAGCTCAATACAGTTAACATATTGCTTTATTAAGTATGATGGGTTGGACAAACAATGTCACATGTGGGCTCATAGAAACAATCACCTGATGTGTGTGTTTATGTAACAGCTGGACTTGTATTATAATGGTATCTGTAATCCTGGTATTCAATCGGGTAAAACAAATGTCTGATACCAGGTAGTCAAACATTGTTTAAACTCATTTCGGTCTTTTGTCTTGTAGTACCATGTTGGACCAAGGGCATTACTTAGGCCATCTCTCCATCTCGTTAATGGATATCCGAGGGGATGCTTGTAAGTTGCAGGACCACCAGAACAACACATTTTGTGTCTATCTGTTGTCAGGCATGTGTTGCACATGCCCAGCCTATTTGTATTTTCTTAACAACAAAGTATCTATGACGTCATTGATGATGGTTTTGAGCTTGATGATGGTTTGGTGCTTGATGTTGGTTTGGTACTCGATGTTGGTGTTGTGAATTCTTTCAATGGAGAGACTGTCAATGGTTTTGACTTGACTTCTTTGGTTCTCAATCTCCTGCTACCAAGTCCTGAAAAGGGTTGAAGTAGCAGAATGTAGTCAAGAGAACAGAATGCGTTGTGTTGTAGTTTACAGTTTGATTGTGATATTTGGACCTTTCAGTCCGACACATCTGACTTCAGCAGGTAGTTTTTTAGTACCTGTTAGCCTTCGCTCTTTGATCTATTCTCCTTAGCCAGTCTGTTCTGTTGCAGCCTGTTATCCAGGATCACAGCGTGGAAGTGTAGAAGGGTCTTGGCAGCTCTAGTTCACAGGCCCTGACACTAGCAGCCAGCTATGGGGGGCTGACTGCTGCAGCTCATACGCAGCTCAGCATCTGAAATGGTTTTCACTCCACTGCCCTTTCAACAGCATGATTCTTCCCTGCATCAACTTTGCATAGGTTCCTTACCTTGTAGCTTTATGGATTAACAATGCTGTGGAAGGTTTATACTCTTGCCTTGAAGTCTCTCATCTGCTGAAGTATGGGTTTGATATGACCGAAGCTGAACCATCATGCTGTTATCTTTCATGTGAAATCTTATTATCATTTATTTGGTGCGAGTTCGTAAATTCATGCTTGGTCCAGATAAATTTACGTATTCATGTTTTCGATGAGATAATTTCCTATCAGTTCAGTATGTAATGAGTTTTCTTTCTATTCATTTTAAGGCCAACTACAGCACTCCATTGAGCTTATTCAGACATTTTTCATCTTCTGTGATGTTGTGACTGAAGGGGACTGTCTTCAGCAAACCTCAGGTGGGCGAGCATTTCTCCATCTATGTTCATCTTCCCAATTTTGTTGTTTAAAGACTTCCTCAAGGGTTGCGGTCAAAAGTTTTGGGGAGCTGGTATCACATTGTCAAACACCACATTGTATTGGTATAGCAATTGGCCAGTAAAATATTGTAATATCGGTCGGCTGAGTAGTCCTCACTAATCTCTTCCATCAGCTGAGCATACTTTACTTCAATATCTTAATATGCCAGGGCATTCACCACTGTAGTTATTTCAATGCTGTCAAAGGCTTTTTCATAACCCAGAAACACAAGGAACAAAGGCAAAGGTTCTTCCTGTGCCCACTCAATTAATTTGTTGATTATGTATAGGTGGTCAGTGGTGGGGTACTGTTTCCTGGGTCCCGACTATACTCATGGTTGATTCTCATCAAGTTGCTACTCTAGTCTGTTCACAGTCACTCTTGTGACAAGCTTGTCTTAGTCTTAGTCGACCTGTACTTCTACAGGGACATACGCCTCTATGTAGGTCCCATCTCTGGTATGAGGTGGATGTAGCCAGTAGGAAGGTTTCCTGCTTAGCGGGCTATGCTCGAGCAGTTTATTACTCCACTATGAAGGGTTGTAAACTGATGTGCGAGTCCATCTTAATAGACTCAAACACTAGAGCAAAGTAGACCCGCAGCCTGTTAAGCGCCATCTATGCTGCTCTTAACAAACCACCTAACTATGGCCGGTGTTATTCCATGTCACACAGCCGCCTGCTACGACATGCTCTCTGTGGGGCAGTGGTGCTATTCTTGTCCTTGTCATACACATAGACCTCAACAAACCACTCGAGATGACAAGCTTGTACATGGATAAAAGCAAACAAATCAGACGGTAGTTTGTCAGTGTTTCTTAATGTAATTTTGTGTGAATCCAAATTGTTTTTGCCAGGGCTGGTTCTGGCTGGTGTGAGTGCATGCATGCATGTGGTCAAATTCATGTGGCTGGAGGGGGCCTCTTTATTGTGCACTTTTAAAGAATAAAGTTTAAATTTGGTACATTTTTCATTTTCCATACCTATTATCCTTTACGTAAATGTTGGCTCGTTTTGACTGCACATTATGTCTGTGCTCTGGTTGTGTACAAGAGGGTAGGGTAGTAGGCAGGTACTGGTAACTCCTCAAAATATGAAATTTGCTAGAGATAACAATGGAAGATCATCTTCTGTGTCACAGAATGTCAGACTTTAATCTGTGAAAACGTTCCAAGAGCTTGGTTAATCTATTCTACAAAATCCAAATGTATTGTGCTTTTGTTTCAAGTTGTTTGTTTTAAAATAAAACAATCTAACAGGTAGTAGTTACTTTGACTCTGAAAAAAAGAGCTATTAGTGAGAAAATCATCGCAATTGTTCAGTTTCTAGCAGGACAGTGTTTAACAGCCAGGGGTGAAAATAATCAATGATATAAAGCAAACAATGGGAACTTTTTTGAAGGCTGTAGAAATGTTGGCAAAATTTTAACCCCGTTATCTCACGGCATGTCAATAGCGTAACAAAATCACGACCTGCTACATGTCTTATGCCTCATTTCTTAGACCAAGCATTTCAAAATGAAAACATATCTGTTTTAGCAAGTTGCATGAAACAAAAAAATCAAGGAATTTGTAAAGAAAGCTCAATATTGTT
The DNA here is from genome assembly GCA_036924085.1 of Ariolimax columbianus. Classification (NCBI taxonomy): domain Eukaryota; kingdom Metazoa; phylum Mollusca; class Gastropoda; order Stylommatophora; family Arionidae; genus Ariolimax; species Ariolimax columbianus. The sequence goes on from JAVGWX010000003.1 coordinate 69,182,748, forward strand.
GGGTAATTCTCGACTGATTGAATGTTGAATAGACAACGTTTGTAGTTAGAATTGTGAATATTGACAATTCTCATTTTGCAGTTAGAGAACTATTTCTTGGGTTTTATCCAGTTTCAGACACTACAGGGGATTGGGGAGGGGGGATGGGGAAATTTAATTATCTTCTAAGTGAACAGATTATAAGCTAGATGTTCAAAATATGCACGCTCAGGCGTACAATAACGGGGCAAATGTGTGGCATCATCGTGGCTTGCAGAATAAACTTGGAATATAATTACTTGAGATTTTTCAATACATTGTCCATTCCATTAATTTAGTTGTAAATGATGCTGCCAAACTAACATTTGAAACACTTACTTTTTCTTTAACATTATCGAATAATTGGACTCAGTTTTTAACATTGAAGAATCGGACTCATTATTTTCTGCATATTGTTAGAGGTTGTACATTGTAAAGTGTAATATTAGTAGATTAACACTGAAATATGTAAGTAATACAAGGTGGGGAAGTAGAATAAAAGCAGTGTGAACTCTGAGATAACAATTACGTGAAGTCATGAAAAGTTTAAATGATATAACAGAAGACAATTTCAGAGACATGAAAACAGAACATACAGCTCAATGTTTGTTAGATCGCATTGCGTCTCTTTGAAATTCATTCTTGATGTTGCAGGGGAAAACACCTACATAAATACACAGGGAGATGGAACCAGTGTTTGAGGAATTCTGTTCTTCGTATGCTTCTGTAAAAAAACTGGTGTAGGTAGTTTAAGTGTGGCCGTTCCAATGTTGCTGATCTTCCAAGACCAGGAAGACCATCCCCAGAGTGCAGCGATGAAAATGCTGCAAGAGTGTAGAAAAATCAATGACCAGGATAGGAAAATGACAATTGTAGAGATATCGAGGTCAGCAAAACTGAACCAAAGTACAGTTTTTAGAATTTTGCACAACAGACTGAACATGAGAAAAAGTGTTTGCCCGCTGGGTCCCGCGCCTGCTGACACGTGAACAGAAACAAACGAGGGTTGATTGCTGTGGTCAGTTGCTGAAAATGCGTCGGTCGAAAAACATGTTGCCGACCATGGTGACAGTAGATGAGACTTTGGTTCCCCATTATGACCCAGAATCCCAAATTTCCAGCATGCAGTGGAAAGCCCTAGGCTCACCAACACATGTCAAGACAAGAGCACATAAATCTGCAGGAAAAGTGATGCTGACTGTTTTTTGGGACGTCAAAGGTGTCATATTGAAAGATTTCCGGTCTCATGGCAACACGGTTAATGGACAATATTATGCAGATCTCCTTACCAAACTAAGAAAGACTGTGACCAGAAAACGAGGAATAGCGCGCATTCAAATTCTGCCTTTGCTTCAAGACAACGCGCCCTCCCATAAAGCAAGGCTTGTGCTGCAAACAGCCAACGATTTGATTATTGAAATTCTTCCTCACCTCTCCTATTCTCCGGATTTAGCTCCATCAAACTTGTTTCTTTTCCCAAAATATTAAAAAAATAGCTGAAAGGAAATCATTTTGACAGTGACGAAGGTGTCATACTGGTTTGTGATAACTTGTTTAGTTCGAAAAATAGGTTAATTTATTCTGAAGGTCTTTTCCAAGTCACGCAGAGATGGCAGAGATGTATACATTCAGGTGGTGGCTACATTGAGAAGGAATAAGCACTGTGTCAAATTTAACCTTTCTCCTCCTACTCCTTCATGATCAGGGTACAGATTTATGACAATCCCCTTGTATGCGCGCATCTCTGGTTGGGGTTCTGCTCAAGTATTCCATCGACCACCCGTAGACGATATGTATGCACCGTGATGGTCGGTTCACGCTAGTGTTTCCCTGGAACAGGCTTAACAGGACCTCTGTCTTATTTGTATTGTTTGTGAGACATAAACGAGAGTATGCATTTGAAAACGCTTCAGTAGTGGATTGCATGTCCTGCCCTGAGCTAATGCCCAGGGTGCAGTTGCCAGCAAGCTGCACGTCTTAGATGGTAGCATCCGACATCTTAGTGATGGATCGCAGGCGCCTCAGAATGCAGAGCCCCTCGCACATCATGTGGTTGATGTTGACGACAATAGCAGTGTTTGTACAGCCTCAGATGGCATTGCTGTGGAGCGCGTGGCCGAATGGTTTCGATGCCTGCCTGCCGGCGCGGAGGGCAGTGGATCGAATCCCGGGTAAGGTATTTGTTGTTTTTCTGTTGGGCGTGAAATAAACAAACATAGCCAGCTCACGACGTGGTGTCAGCAGTGCGAAGTGGCCTGTAGTCCTCAGCCTTTACAATCTCTCGACTACCCCAGCTCACGACGTGGCGACAGCAGTGGCGAAGTGGCCTGTAGTCCTCAGCCTTTACAATCTCTCGACTACCCCAGCAATGGTACGAATGTCTTACGGCAGTATAGTTTAGCACTGCTGCAAACACTATGGTAAACTGGGTGCGACAATACAGCCCTGCTTCACGCCATGTGTTAATGAGAAGGGTGTAAATTGTTCTCACTAATTCTGGACTCGTGCCGCCATGGAATTGGCTCACAATTGTCATGAATTTCGCGGGGCACCCACATTTGCCACATCCCGCTTCTGTGTACAATGTCTAAGGCCTCAATCAAGTCCACGTAGATCACGTACAGATCATGATGCTGTTCTTGACATTTTCCATGAATTTATCGTGATGCAAATATATCGGTAGTTCTGCGACGCACCGGGAATTTACACTAGCTCTCTTGGAGTAAACAAAGATACTCATTTAGGCGATTGAGTAAGTCTCGGGTCAAAACTATATACATAATTGACAGTAAGGAGATGCCCCAGCGATTGTCGCATGATTGGATGTTGTCATTTTGCTTGTACAGATGTGCAATGGTGCCATCTTTCATCTTCTGTGAGACTTGTTCAGCTTCCCACATGCAAGGAACCAGTGTAACTGCATGACCTTTAGCCTTCGTTGCACAATCGTGCGCTTGTTTTCAGGCGGTGTTTTCATCCAGCAGGATCTTGATAGCTGCAACGATTTCGTCGAACCAGTTGTTTTACTTGGGAGTCACATGTCCCAAACAATTCTTTCAGAAAGAGGTGGGCTGCATTCCTTAAGACGGCCCATCTATCTTCTCAAGTACTTAGTGTCGGCTGACTTCTCGCCAGATGGCTGTTTCAGGTCCTTGGTGAAGGTCTCCGCATATACCGCTACGTTGTAGCTTGGATATGTTGAACCTATGCATATTTTCCCGTCACCAATGACGATATGCTCTATCTGAATGTTAAACTTCGAGACACCGAGCCTGTGGTCTTTCCAGCTCTCGGAGCAACACGTGACCTTAGTCAATCGCAAGTCTCGTCTATCTTTCTAAAATAGTAGATGAGATTCCACTAATTAGATGGAAGGTGAACCTCAGATGTTTTGGTTCGGGTGGACAGACGGAACACGGTGTTAGTGATGGCGCGATAATGAAAAGCACATGGCCTCAGCAATAGTTGGCCATTGCTTTTGAACTTTCTTGTTCCGCTTAGAACAAGTAATTCCTTCCCGAAATGATGGTCAGAGCCAACTCTAGCACTGGAGTCGCCAAGGATTACAAGCTTTTCAAACTGGTAGTTGAGAGAGAGTGAGAGAGAGAGAGAGAGAGCAAGAGAGAGAAAGAGAGAGAGAGAAAGAGAGAGAGATAAAGAGAGAGAGAGAGAAAGAAAGAAAGAAAGAGAGAGAGAGAGAGAGAGGCAGGGGGTGCGGATATAATGAAATTGTGGAAATCCTCGTAGAATGATTTCTTTGCCTCCTTAAAATTGGTCATTGTCGGGGCATATTCTCCCGAACCAATGAGTGCTGAAGAGACAGCAGTCTATCATTGACACCACTGGCGAGCACAACAGGCTGTCGGGATGTGACGGCGAATCAGACTGACATCAGACTAGCGTCGCTCGGTGCTAATACGGCCACTACAAAAGAATATGTATAGGTCCTCGTCCTTTGTAAGCTGACCAATGTTGTGCAGTTGTGTCTCGCTAAGACCATCAATGTCAACTAGGTAGTTCGCAAGCTCTGGCTATCAGTGCCATCCTTCCCTCTGGCCTGTTGGCCCTGGCAATGTCCAGCAGGGTGCGTACGTTCCAGGGACCAGCTGTAAAAATGTGAGATAGAAATCTGGATTCATCCGCGACACAAAAACTGTGACGCCGTACAATGAAGTCTCCAGACTTACTCCTCAATGGGGGATCAAGATGCTGAGCAGTGCAATAGCTGCAGCTGTCAGCGACCCATAGCTGACAAGACCCTTCTACACCTCCACGCGATGATCCTGGATAACAGACTGCAACAGAGCAGACTGGCTAAGGAGAAGGGATTGAAGAGGGAATGCTAACCCGGTACTCAAAAAATGCTTGCTGAAGTCGGATGTGTTGGACCGAAAGGTGCAAATATCGCAGTCAAGCTGTAAACTACGACACAACGCATTCGTTCTCTGGACTACATTCTGCTACTTAAGCCCTTTCATGGTTTGGTAGTGGGAGATTGAGAACGAACGAAGCCGAGCCAAGCCTCAATGGTAATGTCCCTTACGAACTACCTTTATCTATGTATGTTTACTCACCTAGGTGTCAGTGACTTGCAGACATGGCTGTTACTATGACTTTGTGATCACTGAATATATATTTGCCCGAACTCATGGGAAAATAGCCAGCAACAACCAGTTGAACAACAGACCAAACGTAGGAAATGGCCTTGGATATGACACGTTACGGATAGCACCATCAAATGGGGTCGTGCAGGTTCTGACATGAAATCCACAGGGAAAGAGGACGAGAGGTAGCTAAGAAAACACCCGGAGAAGAGACTTGTGTCAATGAATTTTGGTCCCTGGACCTGAACTGTAGAGAGGCAGAAGGGCAGCTCAGATAGGACTTGCTGGAGTACGGCTGTCTAATGCCCCAAGATGAGCGACGTCGTGGTTTTATGATGTAAAAAAACAACAACCCCCACCTTAAATAAATGTACATGTTTTTGGCAATTTGATCATTATTTGAAGTGAATGTTATGTACTAGGTGTGATCAAATGAAACCGGACCTAACTGCCCCAAGTGAACATACTTACCATGCGCATGATGGCGTCAGTTCAGGTGTATACAGCACATACCAACCGTCAAGTTTGCAAAATTGCATTAAACTCTGACTCATAGATTCCCGGGCAGAACGTGGCCGGTGTGATACGGAATCCGTCCAGCGAGCGGCGATACGATACGATAGATACCATCATTATCTTTCATATCAGCCAGCAAACAAATTTATATTTTAAAGAACACATCTCTGTATTTACAGTACAGTTTTGTTCTGACTTTAAATGCATATCAAGTAAACTCACAAATGCACAAACACATATCATGTTTCAATGTTTATCTCATCACAAAGCAAAGACCTCAACTGCATTTTGGGTCTTACGATGAACTCCTGTACCGGAGCACATTGTGTGCTCTTAAGTTGGTTGGTTTTGTAGCTACTTACTTTACATGATGAGGTTGCTAGTACGATATACAACTTTCTTTAGTCTTTGCAAGGCTGTAGTAGGCCTATTCTATTCTCTCCATTATCCACATATTCACTCCTCTTCAACCACACACACATACTGACACACACACACGGGCACCACACACACTAAACAGTGTATGTGCTAAATATGTATACATGGTTCATTCATGTGTCAAAATACATGTTCCAACATACATTTTCATCACACACGTGTCGTCATACATATGTCATCATGACGTGCCATTGTACTGTGTCATCATGACGTGTCATCACACACGTGTCCTCATACATATGTCATCATGCGTGACAGTATACACCTGTCAACATACATGTGTCAACATACAAATGTCATCAAACACGTATCATCGTACATGTGTCGTCATACATGTGTTATCATACATATATCGTCATACATGTGTTATCATACATGTGTCATCATATATGTGTTATCATACATGTGTTATCATACATGTGTCATCATACATGTGTCATCATACATGTGTCATCATGACGTGTCATCATACACGTATGATCATGACGTGTCATTATACATGTGTCATCATACATGTGTTATCATACATGTGTCATCATACATGTGTTATCATACATGTGTCATCATGACGTGTCATCATACATGTGTCGTCATACACGTGTGATCATGACGTGTCATTATACATGTGTCATCATACATGTGTTATCATACATGTGTCATCATACATGTGTTATCATACATGTGTCATCATGACGTGTCATCATACATGTGTCGTCATACACGTGTGATTATGACGTGTCATTATACATGTGTCATCATACATGTGTCATCATACATGTGTCATCATACGTGTGTCATCATACATGTGTCATTATGACGTGTCACCGTACATGTGCCATCATGACGTGTCATCATACATGTGTCATCATGACGTGTCCTCATACATGTATCATCATAACTTCTCGTCATACATGTGTCATCATGCATATATCATCATGACGTTTCAACATACATTTGTCATCATACGTATGTTATCATACATGCATCATCAATATCCTTCCTTTGTCCCTACAAACACAGATTTATGAACAATGGGAGGAGGATCGTTTACAAAAATTTGAATAATAGACAGGAAATCCTCATCTCAGTGGTCACCTGAAAATTCTCAAACATCTTTAGTGCTGAGGCTGAGGCACTAACAACAGCTGCAACAGCCATCTTGGAAAATAAGAATCATATCAGAGACAAGATAGTTTTCCTGACAGATTCCCTATGTCATAATGGCCTTCAGAAATCATACAAATAATGATCTAGACAGCCTGTCAGAGGCACTCGTGAATACCAGTTGCAATTTCAATAGAGTAGAAATTTTGTGGATTCCTGCACACTGTAATGTACATCGAAATGGGGAGGCAGATAGACTGGTCAAAGAGGAAGCAAAACTCAGCCTGAAGATGGAGCTTCATATAGAGAAATAAAGATCATTTTAAAATTTAACTTCAAAGACAGATGGTACAGAGAACACACATGATCTCATATGGCAGGAGCATACTATTCTTTGTCAAGATGAGATCAAGTGATAATATTCAAACTACGAGCAGGCCAATACAGACTGAAATATCAATTGTACAACAAATACACAATTGGACACACAGACATGTGTTGGAGAATACATATGGTGGATGCAACATGTTTTACATCTCTGCCGGTTCCACGAGAGGAGCAGAGTGACTACACGACACCCCTCCCTCAGCCAAATAGCGACAGAAGGACCGCCTGGCTTATGAGGGAAATAGATGCGATTATTCGAGAGCGAATGAAGAAGCAGCGGCGACAATCCGAGCAGGGGCAAGTATCTATCTAGAGCAGTTTGTTTTACATGATAATGTTGTCTGTTCCTGACACACCTTCCTTATCGTCTTCTGGCACACTGACAGTATCTTCATTTCATTATATTTTATACGTTTGGTTCCCCTTGGAACATAGGGCCGTAACACATGCTCTCCATATGTTCCTTTCTGAGCTGCCTTCTTGAGTTCCACCCACGAGACCCCGATCGAACTGACTTCCTCAACCGTTCGCCACAAGGTTTTTCTTGTACTTCCCACTTGTATATTTCCCTGTTGGTTCCAATCCAACGCATACCTGGATATGTGGTACAGTTTCTTCAAAGAGTATCTCCCATCCACTCCCACTTTCTCACCCTAATTTCCTGCCGCATTGGTTGTTGTGTTCTTTCCCATAGATACGCCAGTATCGTTCACAGTACCTTTTATTTTCTACGTGGAACCTAATACAAGGTATGTTCAAAAAGTATCCGACCTTAATTTACTCCACAGAAACAAACGAAGCATTGATGTTGTTCTTCGGCAAGGGAGGTATAGAAAACCGTCATACACATACGTGAATTTTTGTTCTCGTCCTCAGATTGCGTCAGTTAGCCTTTCAGTGTTGAGTATAGGGAGCACTCGTCGGGTTTTCATGCACCAGGTGCACAGCGAATTCACAGTCATGTTGAACCCTTTTCTTTTACTTCAATTGGGTGGTGTATCAATAGAACGCGCCCCAATGTCAAAATATTACTAAAGAATACTACCTGGAGGTCATCCGTCAAAGTCGTGATGCTGTTCGATTCAAACGACCGGATCTGTGGACAATGAGCCCGGAGTCCTTCTTCTTCTTCTTTGCGTTCAAGATCGTTTGGTCATGCTATATCTGCAGGCCAGTCGCCATGATGAAGTCTGTAGTCTCCACCAGGTCGGAGCGGCTGCCACACAGCGATGGGACATGCTATATCTGCAGGCCAGTCGCCACGATGATGAAATCTGAAGTCTTCACCAGGTCGGAGCGTCTCTGCCCCACAGTTTGTCTCAGCTCCACACCCTCTGGCCAGCATCCATTCTGATTGAGACTTTCTTGGCCAAACACAAAATTATTCTGGCTCGCTAGGCTTCTTATTCTCCGAAAATGGTTCCTTGCCATTTTAGGCTGTTCACCAAGCTGACAGGGACCATATTTGAGTCACGAGAAGAAATTATGCGGAATGGGTGGACCCAGACCTTCTCGCTGAAATGCTTCCAACATTGGCGGGGCGGCTGGGAGAAGTGCATCGAGTCACAAGGAGAGGACTTTGAAGAGGATTTGGATTAAAAACCTCCAGGTGAGTAATTGTATTTTTCAGATTCAAAGGCCGGATTCTTTTTGAATACATTTCGCACATCTCGTGTGAGTTACGTTACCTGGTATAGAACCAGATCATCTTTCTTCACCAAATTTACTACCGTATTTCTTAGATCCTAAGAGGCACAAAGTACAATCTTCAAGATGACGCGCCAGGTGGCATTGTCCTTTCTAAAGCCATGCGCAAATTTCGTAGTGGAAATTCCAGTGTTCGTCTCGTTTTAACATTCGGTGGTCTATGGGTTGTGAGCTTGAGGTTCAATTCACGTCATGTTCAGTCTAAAGGCCGCGCATCGCGAAGGTATCTTTCATCGTATGTTCGCTTCTTCCAATCGAACCAGCTGTAAATGGGGACCTGGCGAAGTCCAAAGAAAATTTCGGACAGTCCACGTGGAAGCTAGGTAGTTGTTTTTGTTTGAATCTCCACAATGGATAAGTTTACTCTTTTGTGCGCCCTGAAAAGGATGCTAAGTGAGCGGGTTGTCGTAGTTTTCATCCCATTCTGAGCTTGCTGATGTAGGTGGACCGGGTCCTCTAGGCGGTTGTGCTATGCTTGGCTTCACCTGCGTGTCGCTTACTACTACGGGGATTACGTCGAATCCTCACCATATTAGCCAGGCTGCCATGGAAACAGCCAGTTTTCAGGAAGGGCTACGAGGAAGCCAAGGTGAGAGTCTTGGTCAATATATTTTGTCTGACCAGACATTAGTCTTCCTCCCCAAGCTAAGTAGTTCGTGATCTGTCGCCGACATTGTCAGCAAGGCCAAGGGAATGCTCACATGTTAGGGGGCCCAGGTGTAATGAAGTCGGTTATATGTACCATTGTTCCTGAACATTGTTTCGTCATTTAAATATTGTTCATTTTGACCATTTATTACCGTTGAAGATGTTGTCAAATAGATTGCACTACGAAGCCGTATTGAATATAAAAGTTATTGTGAATGTAGGACATTTGACATTATTGAATGTCGTAATAGGCGACTAACTGTGTAACATGGCATTGCACCAGTCATGGTTAGATAGTTTGTTTAGAGCACCATTGATGATTCCTAACATGTCTACTTTACTCTAGTGTTTAGGTCTATTAAGATGGACTCGCACATCGGTTAATCACCCTATGCGGCACTTGTCCCAACGCAGCGGGGAAATAAGCTGCTCAAGCCTAGCTCGCTAAGCAAGAAATCCTCCTCCCGGCTAAATCCAGCTCATGCCAGAGCGTGGACCTGCACATGTGCATCGATCAACTGATGATATGCTTCTAGTCCGATGAGGTTCACGAAGAAGACTGCGTTTCAGGTCTACACCGGTCCCCCACAGCTTTTCAAGCATGGTCGATCCCCTAGGCCAGACTGCCTCTCTTTGGTCTGCATAGGTAGTGCATTCTTGCAGAATATGTTCTGGTGTTTGCTTGGGTGGCTCCACAATCGCACGTGGCAGTGTCTCTGAGAGCCATTCTGTGGAGGTGGGCCTTGAGTCTACAATGTTCCGTTGTTTCTGAAAATCTTTGTCTGCCCATCTCTGCCAAGTTTGTCTATGTTGTAATTTTCTGGCTTGTATTCGTTGTGCTGTTCTCTCCATTCTGTCCTCATGGATTGTTTGACGAGTGTCTTTGCTTCGTTATAGCTCTGTGGATGGGGGAATCTGCTTGCCACCACTTCCAGCTTTTGCGAGCTCATCTGCTTTCTCGTTTCCAGGGATCCCACAGTGGGCTGGAATCCATTGTAGGACTAAATCTGTTTTTAAGACAGCAATCCTATGTTGTATTTTATTTCACGTGAGAGTCTATCTTGTTTGTGGCTTGAGATGGCTTGACGTAGACTCATGGAGCCTGTAAGAATTACCGTTTTCTTTGTATTTATGTTTTGGCTGATAAGAATCTGAGTTGCTGCTTTTGCTTCAGCTCTGAAAATGGTACAAGTTTCCCCTGCTGGTATGAAGAGATTTTTTATGTCGCCATTAGAGTGTTCAATGTAGATTCCACTGCCATCTCTTGTATAGCTCACCGAGGCAGATTCATGTGTGTTCACGTGTGTCCAAGAGTTGCTAGGGTACTGTCTCTTGAGCTGCTGTAGAACGTAGATTATTTGCTCTGTTGCCGATTGCTCACTCTGTAAAGAGCAACCACCAAGGACGTTACATAACCCAAGAAAGGAAGATTTCCACAAGTAGATTAATCTGTGATAATTTTTGTCATGTAAACATTCTTAAAAGGATAAACGATCACTTTTCAAGCAATGAAATTGAAGTTCAGTGAATATTGCTAAATCCCTTGGAATAGCAGAAAGAATGTTCAAAGGCATAATAGACTCAACTAGTGAGATAGGCTCACGTGTCGTGGTAGATTTTGTTTATTATATCTAATATCTAATGCAGATATCAACTACTCGATAAGTGATTCAGAAGAATCGTACTCTTGATTGCGAGTTTGACTATTGATTCCGAAGGAAGTGTTAAAAAACGTACCATCTAATAAATTGATTGATCTTATCAATTTTTTGTGTGAATAAATAGGCAGCTTAGAATCGCAGATCTGATTTTGTGTGTGTGTGTGTATGTATTCATGGTGCTGAAATGAAGGGCTATGTTTTACAATCGATGACGGGGAGAGAAGACTAACGTTTGGTCAGGCAAAACATACTGATCAGACAAAGTTAGCCAGGTTCAGGAGAAATATACTGGCCACGACCCTCACCTGACCTCCTCGTTGGTCGTCCTGGAAACGGGCTGTTGTCGAGGACAACAGCCTGGCTAAGAAGGTGAGGTTCGACGTGATCCCCGTAGTAGTGAGCGACACGCAGATGAAGCCTAGCATACCACAACCGCATGGATGACCCCGGTTCACCTTCAGCAGCACGCTCGGGATGTGAGGAGAGCTACGACAACCCGCCACTTAACGCCCTTTTTAGGATGCACAAAAGCGTAATCCTACTCATTATGGGCTTCAACAACAACAACAACATGTTAGTCAAGGTCACTTGAAATATACTGATCAAGACACCCCCCCCCCACCCCCCCTTCCCTCAATTCCACGCAGTTGTACCTGGAAACACGCTGTTTTGTGGCAGTCTGGCTTACGAGATGGGAATCAACACTGTATAGGTACAATGGTGAGCTTATTGAGGCACACTGAAATACAGCCAGGAGGACCCGGTCTACCTTCTTAAGTACGCCTGGGAATGTTAGGAGAACCACTGAAACCCGCCACCAAAGAAAGTCGTTAGCAGTACCTAACTCAAGCACGAGTGGCATTAGCAACAACAACAACGATGCATCTTAGAATCAAATAAATACCACATTTGTTACACTGCTGCTAACACATGCAATTCTACAAGTGAACAATAACAAATGTATATAAACATTTCGACATATAAAGTGATGATTCAAGACAAACAAGACACAATATTTTTTACTATGACGTCAACATGTTCATTTTTGCTATTTGCATTTCGTACTGATAGCCATTTAGCTTAAATCTCTGTTTTCTTGTGTGCTGTTTTTTGTTTTCTCAGGCATTATAAACGTTACTACAGTGGTCAGAATACATACATGTATAGCTGTTCTAGTTGTAAAGCTGCTTTTAAACATTTCCTTCTTTTCAGCAGTTTGTCCACAGTATACTATACTGTATATATACTGAGTATATAAATAAATAAATACCATACAGTTGGGAAGGAAGACTAACGTCTGGTCAGGCAAAATATACTGATCAGACATGTTAGTCAGGATCAGGAAAAATATACTGGTCAGGACCCTCACTTTGGCTTCCTGGTAGCCCTTCCTGGAAACGGGCTGTTTTTATGACAGCCTGGCTAACGAGGTGATGGATCGACGTGATCCTCGTAGTAGTGAGTGACACGAATGTGAAGCAAAGAATAGCAGCACCGCCTGGATGACTCCGGTCCACCTTCATCAGCACTATCGGGATGTGAGGAAAGCTACTTAACGCCACTTAACGTCCTTTTCAGGGCACACAAAAGAGTAAACCTACTCATTGTGGGCATTCGAAACACCAACAACAGCCATACCTTTAGTTTGATTGTTACCAGGACGTGAAAGGAGAGTAAGGAATAAAAACACTGTGACCTGCTATGCATGTCGTAAAAAGCCCCAACAACTTCCGTAGATATGAAGAGGTCGTCAACATATATTGACTTGGGCTATACTTCTTGAAGACCTATGCTTCACCGAGATCTCAACAGGTTTTGATGGATATCGTTAGTTCATACTGTAGCTAGAGTATCACAATTATATCACATACTCCACAACCCTGGTTATCAATTGTGAATACATTCATCTAGAAACATACATTTTCCCAGTCTTCTTCACACATCACATCACCGCAGGCATCACTTGCTATATACAAACGGATATTTTATATAATGATTTATAAAATACTCATAAAAACATTTATTTTAAGTCTTCTTCTTTTTCTTCTATTTCCTTTATTGCATTTGTCATGAAAAGGATTTTTTTGACGTGTCGTAGTTTACTGCGAAATCTGCGCCGTCAGGTCCGACACATTCGATTTCAACACGGCATTTTTGGGACCGAGTTTCCCTTCCCTCTTCGACCCCTAATCTCTTTGCATTGCTACAGTCTGTGTCCAGGGCCTCAGCTTGGAGCCGGAATAGGGTTTTTGTCAGTTATGCGTCACTGACTCTGATGCAAGCACCCAACTATTAGCCGCTGCCAATTGTCCGCTCATTCACTGCTCAACCTACGGCCACAGTTATTGTAAGTTAGAACAAGATGCTTTCTGAAAGACAGAGTGCCAATATCACATTAAAATGCTGTTGCTAAAGCTTTTAGAATGAGGCAATACTGGAGAACGTTACTTACACTTCTCTCTAGACTAGCCAGTTTTGATAGTATATTTCTTATTCACTCCAGCTGAAACATGGACTACCCCTACAGCTGTACTCGTTACATGATAACCCTGCGCTATACATATTTGGTGCTATTTCAGTGGAAAATTCTTTAGCACTTTGACATGATCTGACTACACAGCCAGATTGCTAACGCAGTAATGTAACCTAACTCAATTCATGAATTACTCTTTGCAGACGGCCAAAGCCTAATGTAAGAAAATGAAGTTAGACTACAAAAATCATATGAACGCGCTTTGCACAACCTATGAAACATTTAATATGAAGATTAGCACACCAAAGACAGAAGCTTTGACGATTAACGGAACATTGGGTCCACTTAACATAAGTGCCCACAATATCACCATTAAGCAGGCACAAGAGCTCAAATATCTGGGAACTATTTTTACAGCTGATAGAAGGTTTGAAAGACAAATCGAAACTATGTGTTAAAAAGCCTCCGTCGTGATCCTAAAGCAACAACTGATACGCAACAATTTGTATACCAACTCTGTGCTACCAGTGTCCAACGTGGTCCCTATCCAAGACGCAGGAGATGGGAACGAAGACTAAGGTCTAGTCAGGGAAAACACACTGATAGGACATGTTAGTCAGGGTAAAGGAAAACATACTGATAGGACATGTTAGTCAGGGTAAAGGAAAACATACTGATAGGACATGTTAGTCAGGGTAAAGGAAAACATACTGATAGGACATGTTAGTCAGGGTAAAGGAAAACATACTGATAGGACATGTTAGTCAGGGTAAAGGAAAACATACTGATAGGACATGTTAGTCAGGGTAAAGGAAAACATACTGATAGGACATGTTAGTCAGGGTAAAGGAAAACATACTGATAGGACATGTTAGTCAGGGTAAAGGAAAACATACTGATAGGACATGTTAGTCAGGGTTAAGGCAAAACATACTGATCAGACTATGTTAGTCAGGGTGAGGTAAAACATGCTGATGAGGCGGGTTAGTCAGGGTCAGGCAAAACATGCTGATGAGGCATGTTAGGGTCAGGCAAAACATACTGATCAGGCATGTTATTGAGAGTAAGGTAAAACATACTGATCAGGCATGTTAGTCAGGGTCACGCAAAATATATTGCTCAGACATGTTAGTCAGAGTCTGGTAAAATATACTGGTCAAGACCCTCACCTTGGCTTCCCCATAGCCCTTCAAAGAAACTGGCTGTTTTCATGGCAGCCTGGATACCGGTGTAAGGGATCGACGTGATCCCCATAGTAGTGAGTGACACGCAGATGAAGCCAAAAATACCACAACCGCCTGGAGGACCACAGTCCAATCTTCATCAGCACCCTTGGGATGTGAGGAAAGTTACTGCAACCCGTCACCTAACGTTCTATTCAGGGCGCACAGAAGAGTAGACCTACTCATTGTAAGCATTCGAAACAAAAACAAAATATTAAATATTGTCCAAATGAACACAAAGAGGCGGGACTCTCACCAAAGGCACAAGAAAGTAAAATAATGGTATACGAAATGAGGTATTTGAGAATGGATGTCACGGTCACAAGGTTTGACAGACTACGAATTAATCAGACAAAGAGTGGGTGCAACACCGTACATGGAGAGAGATAAGGTGGGTGCAACACCGTACACGGAGAGAGATAAGGTGGGTGCAACACCGTACACGGAGAGAGATAAGGTGGGTGCAACACCGTACACGGAGAGAGATAAGGTTGGTGCAACACCGTACACGGAGAGAGATAAGGTGGGTGCAACACCGTACACGGAGAGAGATAAGGTGGGTGCAACACCGTACACGGAGAGATATAAGGTGGGTGCAACACCGTACACGGGGAGAGAGATAAGGTGGGTGCAACACCGTACACGGAGAGAGATAAGGTGGGTGCAACACCGTACACGGAGAGAGATAAGGTGGGTGCAACACCGTACACGGAGAGAGATAAGGTGGGTGCAACACCGTACACGGAGAGAGATAAGGTGGGTGCAACACCGTACACGGAGAGATATAAAGTGAGACAGAACTGTATCGGATGGCTCATGATAGCAAGATTTGGCATGTATTTTATTTAGGACCAATGCTCCGCAATGAGTGTCAGGTTTTTGATTGATTGATTTATCGATACTGATGGTACAGTTGCATGTTCTTGATTTCCCCACAACGAGATCCAAAGTAACCGCATGTAGAAGAGTGTCGGTATAATAAACAGTTATCTACCTTTTATTTTAATGAAATGAGACAAGTAAGGAAAGAGTTATTAAGTTATTATCCCTGGTTACACTTGCTTAATAATGTTTACATTTCCTTGGAGGAAGAGGGGATGGATGGGAAGAGGGGAGGAGGGGGTGTTTCAATCACACCTTGATTGTTGTACGGAAGAAAAACGAATACTAATTCCACAGCAAGCCGGCTTTAGACAGCACAGATCCACGGAGGACCAGGTCATCCTCATAGCCCAGGAGATAGAAGATGCCTACCAGGCACAGAAACACACAGTAGCTGTTTGGGTGGATCTGGAAAAGGCATTTGACAAAGTCTGGAAAGATGGACTTAGAGTCAAGCTAAGAAGAAGTGATGTTTGTGGGAAAATGTACAAGTGGATCAACCACTACCTCAAACAAAGAACGGCCAGAGTCCAAGTACAAGGGCAGATGAGCAAAAAGGTGACACTCGAGCAGGGAGTACCCCAAGGGGGAGTACTGTCACCCACACTCTTCCTGGTGTATATAAACGATATTACAGAGAATATACCAAGAAGAGTCCATAGCTCAATGTTTGCAGACGATCTGGCTATGTGGACCTCTGAAAAGAATCTCACCATAGCAAGAAATCGGATGCAGACGGCCCTAACATCGCTGGAAGAGTGGGCGAACTCATGGCTGGTCAAAATAAACGAGGAGAAAACCACGTGCACAATATTCTCGCTCTCATTAAAACCCCAAAGTACCAAATTAAGTCTAAATGGCAAAATCCTGCAGCCAAACGACAACCCAACCTATCTGGGAGTCACATTTGACCGGCGCATGACATGGAAAAGTCAGATTGAGAGAAACCGAATGAAAGCCAGAGAAAGAATGGCAATCATGAGGAAACTTGCTGGCACAAGCTGGGGAGCAGACGAAGGCATACTAAAGAAACTGTACACTGGAAGAGTGAGACCAGTTCTCGAGTATGGCATAGCGGCATGGACAACAGCAGCGAAGGCGAACTTCGATAAAGTTAACAAACTTCAAAACCAAGCCATGAGAATTATAACAGGTGGCATGAAGTCAACGCCAATTGTAGAACTTGAAAAGATTACAAAACTGCAATCCATGACCGATAGAAGAGACTGCAGAGCCCAGCTGCAGTCAGAGAAACTCCGAAGACTGACGGACCACCCAATGTACCAGAGACTAAACAATTTGGGAAATGGGAAACTAAAGCGGAGAAACTTTGCAGAAATAGCCAAAGCAAAGATGCACGAAGATCCCATAAACGCACTAACAACACCAAAACCCATCACTACTGCACGAAAACCTACCTGGAGGCAGGATATATTTCCAGAGGTGGTAGAAAATATACCAGGTATTGCAAACAAAAACTGCCAGACTGAAAAAGAAAGGAGAGACACTACCCTAAGCTTCATAGCGAAAAGCTACACAAGCATGGACTGGACCCATGCATACACCGACGGTTCTGTAACAAACACTACACAGAACGGAGGGGCAGGAGCAGTCCTGAACCTACCAAATGGCAGAAAAATAACACTGTCATTCGCTACTGGTAAGTACACAAGCAATTTCAGAGCGGAGGCAGAGGCACTGAGGGCGGCAGTGGAAGAAATGGTGACACACAGTGAAAATGAGAGCCATATAGTCCTGCTGACAGATGCTCTCGCCGTAGTCACAGCGCTAAAAAGCCAGAAAAACACTGAGCTTAATGACTTAAGAGCAGCACTCTGCAAACTGTGCCAGCAGTCCGCACCAAAAAGGGTGGTGGTACAGTGGGTCCCGTCACACTGCAACATCCAAGGCAACGAGGAGGCAGATAGACTGGCAAAAGAAGGTGCAAGACTACCCCAAACAGATACCAGTATGACGTACGAAGAGTCAAAACGGCTTATCAAAGCCAGATACATGACCAAATGGGAAACCGAACATACTGGTTACACCAAAAACGATGCCTATTACCAGTTGAACCGAAGAGAGCAGGTAGTAGTCTTCAGACTTCGCACTGGCCACAACAGACTGAGGTACCACCTATTCAACAAATTGAATATAGGGTGTACCGACGAATGCCCGTGCGGTACTGGTAAAATGACTACTGAACATCTGCTGCAGAACTGCCCGACATACGAGGATCAGAGAGAGCAGATGTGGCCATTACCAGTGGAACTGCAAGACAAGCTCTATGGCAGTGGCGAGAGTCTCAGGATGACCGCCGCTTTTCTCGAAAAAATAATGGTTACTGTCTGACTGTGTACGCAGAAGAAGAAGCAGAAGAAGAAGAAGATTGTTGTACTACAGCTTCATTTCAAATCAAGTGTCAGCGGTTCAATCACACCTTGATTGTTTCTGCAGCTTTATTTCAAACCCAGGGCCAGCTCGCTAACCACTGCGCTACGCGGCTTCCTTAAATAGTATGATATGGGATAACTGGAAATTGTAACTGATGGTTTCTAGAGCTATTATTATGACAGCAGAATTCAGTCTGTTGATTACTTTAGGTAGCATGAGCTAGATGTCACATACACGTGCGCAGCAAAAGATATAAAATAGCGTCTGTGCTCGCAGAGTGAACAATCAAAGAACAGTGAGACAAAAGCAGTAGAGTGTTCACACGGTTTAGCCTACATCATGACAAATAGGTTGAAAGTGACCTGCAAATGTGGCTTAGGCAGCAGACCAAAGACTTATAAGCTGCAGGTTTTGTTTGGTGCAATGATAAATTGCAATAATAAATGGTTTTTAAGTTCATAAACTTCTTAGTTTTTATTTTTGCGATATCTGGCCTATTTTTTACTTCCCTCTCACACACATTATGAGTAACTATTCTTTATTATGAGCATACAATTTAATTCTTGTTAGAAAATGACTTACAATTTACAAACCTTTAACTAAATTCATTTGGACTTTGTCGATCAGCAAATAATCCCGTAGCCTCTACATTATGATGCCAAGTTCTTGAACTGCACTATGCCATGTCATGTTATAAAACTTGTTTATTGGATAACATTATTTCTATCATAACAACTTCAACAGATATGGACAGTTCAACATTTGATATATTGACACTTATTTGTTGCAGACCTCTGCTCCATAGAGCGCTGAAAAGGTTTTGATTGATTGAAAAGAAAAACAACATTTGAACAGGCATAGTGGTTTGAGCGTATACCTCTTTCGGCTTAACTGACAAGGTGCAACCTAGTCACGCTACAGTTCTGTTAGCTGTTAATTGGTACCTTGCTGTTGCAGGCAAGCCAATGCAAAGAGAAATGAATTGTATAGCACAACCAGTGTAAAAGTTGAGACATCACTCAAACTAAAATTCGAGCGGCGTTCAAATGAAACCGAGACTTTTTGTTCTAGTTCTACCTGAATGGGTTATAGTGTGCTGAAACTACTATCATTAGTTAGGGGTACTTGTGTCCCGATACTGCTAGGTGGGCCACTTGCCATGGGTTAGTCTCGTTGCAGATGAATACAAATGGTGGACAACACTTTTAGTGCTTGTATGGTAAAGCGTGTTGCGATGCATTTTCTTTTAAAAAAAGGAATGAAACCAGCAAAAATGTACTGAAGACTGCAATCAGAATACGGTTATGTGACACTCAGCCGCGGTCAGATATTTGATTGGTGTAAACGTTTTTAGAGAAGGCCGTACATACGTGAGTGATGATCCCATCCTTCATTTGCAAGATAACGCTCGACCTCATACGGCTGACCACACTGTGTGCCATCTACAGCAACTCGTCTGGGAGGTATTGCCACATCCACCTTACAGTTAAGATCTTGCTCCAAGCGATTTCCACCTGTTTGGTAGGCTAAAAGAGTTTCTGGGAGGTCAGTATTTTAGTACTGAGACGATTTGAAACACGTTGTTTTGGATTGGTTCAGACATACTGACACATCTTTCTACGCTGAAACTTTTCAAACGTTACTTAAACGCTGACGTATGTGCATAAACGTTGCAAGAGATTATATAGAAAAAATGGCATTTTGACTAATTAAAATTGTGTTTTTTATATTACAAAAAAGTCCCGATTTGACTTAAAAGCCCCTCGTACAACTCAATACTGAAACCTTCTCATCGCTGGTCTTCACAGCGACGTTATTTACATGATTGGCAAATAAAGGCTTCAGTTTAAACATTGTATGCAGGCTAATTAAATAGACCTGGAGATCAACAGCCAGCGAATTGACAAGGAGATCTTACGCATGAGAGCGGACGGTTGGCTCAACTTCAATCGCATCCAACAGAAACTCTAGCAGATGATTGACGACAAGGCCAGGGCTCACACCTTCAATAACATGGTTATCACGACAATGGTTTAGTGGTGTGATGTTTGGTGTCTATGCAAACCAGACGCATAGAAGCGCCGTCCTACCAGAAGAACATTGTAGCGAATAGTCTTAAATTACTTCTTGAGAGACCTCATCCGACATTCCGATATCTGCTAACAGAGTTACTGGATGACGCCGACTGACGACAGATAGATGCGGAGGGTGTCAATTTGGTGGCCACACAACCACAACCGCCTAACTAACGAGACGGACACGGATTCAATCAGTTTTTGACTACCTGACATCAGGTAACCTTGCCTGAGTGAATATCAGAATGCAAGTATTCACTATACAGTCTAGATTTGTATTACAACCGAGATAGGAAGCACAGACTAGGTTTGGAACCCATGTTCTCATAGCGCGGAGGCGGTATCGTTATCCTTCCAACTCAATCTATAGCACTCTACCCATAATGGAGGAGTCTGATACTGGGCTAGTTACCAGATGACAAACACCCAAATACCAATCACGACACTGCATGAACAACTACGAGGTGCGTTCCGAAAGTAGTATCTCCTATTTTATTATGATGTCCCACAACGCCAGAAGTGGATTTTTGGCCAAATAGCAGTAAGGTTTGAACCTTCCCACCAATATCCGTAACATTTTGCTTTCGTCCGACAGATGGCAGTGGACAAACTGGCGTCTGTCATGGAAGTGTATTTTTTTGTTTTTGCGTTCGCCTTATTTCTCTAATCCACAAGGCGGTGTGCGTTCCACTGTGGTTTTTATTTTGCGCCTGTCGGCCCAGTGCACCCGAGGAAGTGTATTATAAACAGAGGTGCGTTATTGAATTCCTAAATGCGGAAAAAGTTGCACCAGTTGATATTCAACGACGCTGGCTGAATGTTTACAGAGACCACACAGTGGATGTTTGCACAGTGACGCAGTAGGTTTTGCGTTTTAGCAGTGGCGAAAGCGACGTGAAGGACAAGCCACGACAAAGCCACATTTGAGCACATTGTCAGTCTTGACTGGACTGTCCTACCACACCCATTGTATAGTCCGGATTTGGCGCCTTCTGACTTCCATCTGTTCGGGTAAAGAAAAGATAGACTGCGTGGAGAACATTTTCAATGCAACGACGCCGTCATAGGAGCTGTGAAACAGTGGGTCGCCTCCTTTAGTACAGATTTTTACAAGTCAGGCATGTATACACTTGTTCATCGTTGGAGAAAATGTATAGAGAAAAGTGGTGACTTTGTTGAAAAAATTGTTTTTTTGAAGGCTAGACATTCCTCCATGAAATTGTGTTATTGGGCTCTTTATATTTGTTATGGTTCACATGCGATACAATAGGAGGCTGTACTTTCGGAGTGACTTAACGTCAATATAAATTAAAAAGATAACCACATCAATGCATTTAATGTCTCCTGTGTCAACGTGCATACGATAATTTGTTGAGAGAAAGCCAGTAGCTTCTACAGACGTGGCAATATCTCTTGGCTGCACATGAGAAGGCTGGAAGATTTAGTCCGTGCATAGGCTGGAAGATTTAGTCCGTGCGTTGGCTGGAAGATTTAGTCCGTGCGTAGGCTGGGAGATTTAGTCCATTCGTAGGCTGGGAGATTTAGTCCGTGCGTAGGCTGGGAGATTTGGTCCGTGCGTAGGCTGGAAAATTTAGTCCGTTCGTAGGCTGGGCGATTTAGTCCGTGGGTCTGCCAGGATGTGTAGGTTGTGAGATTTAGTCCATGGGTGTGGGTAGGCTGAGAGATTTATTCCGTGGGTAGGGTGGGAGGTTTAGTCTGTGGTCAGGCTGAAGTTTAGTCTGTGGGTAAGCAGAGAGATTTAATCCCTTGATAGGCTGGCAGGTTTAGTCTGTGCATAGGTTGGGGGATTTAGTCCGTGCGTAGTCTGAGGTTAGGGAATTTAGTCTGTGGGTAGGCCTTGGGATGTAGTCTTTGAATACGCTTGGAAGTTCAGCCTTAGGTCAGTATAAGTTGTAATTGTCCGTGGGTAGGCTGAACAAATTAGGGCGTGGGTGGGCTGAGAGATGCAGTCTGTGGGTAGGCTGGGAGATTTAGTTCAGGTGCAGGTTTGGAGATTTAGTCCGTGGGTCGGTTGGAACATTTTGTCTGTGGGTTGGTTAGGAGATTTCGTCTGTTGGTCGGGCTGGGAGTTTTAGTCTGTGGGTCGGGATGGGAAATTTAGTCTGTGGGTCAGGCTGGGAGATTTATTCTGTGGGTCGAACTGGGAGATTTATTCTGTGGGTCGGGCTGGGAAATTTAGTCTGTGGGTCGGGCTGGGAAATTTAGTCTGTGGGTCGGGCTGGGATATTTAATCTGTGGGTCGGGCTGGGAGATTTATTCTGTGGGTCGGTCTGTGAAGTTTAGTTTGTGGATAGGCCTTGGGATGCATATAAATAAGCGTGGACGTTTAGTCTGAGGGAGGTCTAGGTGGGAGTTGTCTGTAGATAGGCTGGTAGATTTCGTATGTGGGTAGGCTGGGAGAATTAGTCTGTGGGTAGGCCGGGAGAATTAGTCTGTGGGTAGGCTGGGAGAATTAGTCTGTGGGTAGGCTGGGAGAATTAGTCTGTGGGTAGGCTGGGAGAATTAGTCTGTGGGTAGGCTGGGAGAATTAGTCTGTGGGTAGGCTGGGAGAATTAGTCTGTGGGTAGGCTGGGAGAATTAGTCTGTGGGTAGGCTGGGAGAATTAGTCTGTGGGTAGGCTGGGAGAATTAGTCTGTGGGTAGGCTGGGAGAATTAGTCTGTGGGTAGGCTGGGAGAATTAGTCTGTAGGTAGGCTGGGAGAATTAGTCTGTGGGTAGGCTGGGAGAATTAGTCTGTGGGTAGGCTGGGAGATTTCGTCTGTGGGTAGGCTGGGAGAATTAGTCTGTGGGTAGGCTGGGAGAATTAGTCTGTGGGTAGGCTGGGAGAATTAGTCTGTGGGTAGGCTGGGAGATTTAGTCTGTGGGTAGGCTGGGAGAATTCGTCTGTGGGTAGGCTGGGAGAATTAGTCTGTGGGTAGGCTGGGAGAATTAGTCTGTGGGTAGGCTGGGAGAATTAGTCTGTGGGTAGGCTGGGAGAATTAGTCTGTGGGTAGGCTGGGAGAATTAGTCTGTGGGTATGCTAATAGGTTTAGACTGTTGGTAGTGTTTAAGGATTAGTTTGTGGGTAGACAGAAAGGCTTAGTCTGTCGCTAGGCTGAGGTTTAGTCTGCGGGTAGGCTGCGATGTCAAGTCTTTGGACAGGCTGAGGTTTAGTCTTTGGCCAGGCTGAGGTTTAGTCTGTGGCCAGGCTGAGGTTTAGTCTTTGGCCAGGCTGTAGGTATGTCACTGCTCAAACTCGGTGACCTACTTAGATGTTTCGCAGCTCCTCTGCCAAATCTCATTACGACGATGCGTCTCTAGAATCTATGGCTGGCAGCAGTTGCTTCCTAGAATATATTAAACACAAATGTAAAAGTGTCCTTTAGTATTAGTTTGGTTTTAGTCGACATGTACTTCTACAGCGACAAATGCTCATGTGCAGGTCCTACCTCTGGTATGAGCTGGATGTAACCGGTTCTAGGATTTTCTGCTTAGCGGGCTAGGCTCGAGCAGCTTATTACTCTGTTGTGTCAGGGAAGGTGGTTAATCGATGTGAGATTCCGTCTTAATAGACTCAAACACTAGAGCAGAGTAGACCGACAGTCTGATGCTCCTAACAAACCATCTAAACATGGCTGCTGATTTGCCATGTCACACAGTGAGTCACCTCTAACGACATGTTCTCTATGGGGCAGGGGTGCTATTCTTGTCCTTGACAAACACAAAGACCCCGACGAACCACTGGTAAAAGTTTCATGCAGAAATCCTAAGACTTCAGTAATCTAGCACGAAGAACTGTCACGTAGATTTGTATTTATTCTCGATTTCCGCAATGCGTAGATTATAAAACCATTGACATGTATGTAAAATATTTTTCTTTATATGCTTTCAGATGTAAAAATGATTTTATCAGAAGAAGCAGTTGCCAACTCGACAGTATGTACATCTCTGCACAGTTTGTACAAGGCTGATACTAGTGATGGTGTTATGTGATTTCTCAGTCTTCACTTGTTGGTAATTTCTGTACGAGACGTTCGGGATTAATTTTATGAATATTACAGTTACAATGACTTTATGGTCAGGACTTTGCTGATAACTTGGCCAGTTTGTCTCACAACCACAACCAGTGGTCCCGATTGGTCCACAAGGGTCTTTGTGTATGACAAGGACAAGAATAGCACCACTGCCCCAAAGACAGCTTGTGTGAGAGGCGACTTTTTGCATGTGGGAAAAGGTCATGAAGGTTGAACATGTCAGTTGCGACCTCATTATAACAAACTAAATTGTGTCCCATAGCAGTTACACTACTTTTGGGGAATGAAGTTGTAAGAGACTTCAGTTTACTAAGCCACAGTTTGTATGAGGTAAGGTGTGAAGTTCGTTTTCTCATTGCCTTTTACTTTCCTTGTCGTATGTCAAATATCCATTTACAATTGAGTCGACCTGATCGTACCAATAGAAGGGTTCGTACCCCATACATATGCCACGAAAAGCAAGCTTTATACCACTACACTAATCGCACACTCTATTTTTCTTCATCTTTCGTTCTCAAAGTCCCGCTACCAAGTCATGAACGTTCTCAAACTCCCGCTGCTAAGCCCTGAACGTTCTCAAACTCCCACTGCCAAGCCCTGAACGTTCTCAATCTTCCGCTGCCAAGCCATGAAAAGGACTTTGCAAGTAGCAGGATGCTGTCTGGTGAACGGAATGCATTGTCTCGTATTTTACAGCTTGACTGCGACATTTACACCTTTCAGTCCTACACATCCAATTTCAGCAGGCATTTTTAGTACGGGGTTAGACTTCCATCTTCGATCCCTCCTCCTTAGCCATTCAGATCGGTTGCAGCGTGTAATCCAAAATCACCGCGTGGCTGTGTAGAAGGGTCTTGGCAGTTCTGGTCCGCTGACCCTGACGCTAGTAGACAGTTCTGGTCCGCTGACCCTGACGCTAGTAGACAGCTTTGGGTCACTCACCGTTGCAGCTCATGCCCGGCTTATCATCCTGATCCAGTACACTCTATTTTAAACTCAGTGCTGGAAAACCCACCACGGCAAGAGAATATACATGTGATGATTCATGTTTTCCTAACGAGATCCAACTGTAGTTGCGGTATCAAAATCCGTTCAAAATACGTATAAACACTGCATAGCTTAAACAGGCTCAAGAGTGTCAATAATTGGTGGGTATTTCTTTTACAGACGATTGTAGGCTTGTTAGAGTAATTGAAACTGGATGTCATAACGCCTCTGCTTTGACTAACTGATACACAATATATTTAAGTCAAATCTGGGCCCTTGTGCGTTAATTCACCCATTTTGAAATTTTATACCATTCAATGATCACACGGGTTACCGTACATAAATAATTATAGGTGTCTCGCTACAGGAGGCAAAAATTTTGTGATGTCCTGCAGAATATTGTCGAACGGGTCTAACTGACGGACTTTATTCCGATGTCGCCACAGAAACTCACACATGTAGGAATCTATCATGCGTCTGTGTGTTCCGTTTTTGTTAGGGTTAGATGCCCTGTAACCATGTGCCAGAACAAACAGGAATGTCTTGCTGACATGTTCGACATCTCTAACGACCTTGGCGAACTGTGAGAGACAAAGTCATAACATGATTTTTAGCACACAGTCGGACGGTGTGTATAATTGGTCTTTCCTGCAAAAACTGCACACAATTTATTTTCTTGCATGTCAAGTGTGACAACTGCAAGAAATCCATCTTCCACGTACGGTGTTAGATCTGAGAATGACATGGACATATGTTTACCACGCCAATTGAAGACGCGCAAATTGAAAAGTATGGTGCTTCGAGTGGCTAAATTCTACTAAATCTGACATATTTTAACCCGTGGGTGAATTAACGCACAAGTACCCAAATCTGTGCTATTGTTATCAAACATGGTCAATCTGATATGTATGTATTTCTGGATGAAGCTATATGACATATTACGCGGATCTTCTGGTAAAAATTCTCCTGATCTCTGGGTAATGAGAGCGGACTCCCGTGTGTTCAGTGTCGAGCACACTGAAATTCCTTGGCAGTTGGACTTCGAAAATAGTGTGCTTAACGGCCGCTGCCCGGACAAAATTCAAGTTAATAATCTACCCAAGTTATTTATACCTTTCCCGGGGTGGTTTGTTAAGAGCAGCTATATATGGCGCCTAACTGGCTGCGGGTCTACTCAGCTCTAGTGTTTGACTCTATTAAAATGGACTCGTACATCGGTTAAACAACCCTCCAAGAAACTGGTTGTATATAGACTCTGAAGAAACTCCTAAACCAGTATAAAGACGTTAAGTTAAACAACCAAACATCATCACGGCAAGTGAACATCAACTGACAAACAATATACTTATTTCAAATCTGTGCAATCCTTATCAAACATGATCAATCTGATATGTAAGTATTTCTTTATGAAGCTATATGACATGTACGTATATAGCTCCATCCAGAAATACTTACACGTCAACAAATTTCACGTAAAAAATGTTCAAGTCATATCATTTCATCCAGGAACACCTACTTTTCAGATTATCTCATCCAGAAATACTTAGATATCAGATTATGGTATTCAGAAATACTTACATTTCAAATTTTGTCATTGAAAAATACTTAACATATCAGATCATGGCATCCAGAAATACTTAACATATCAGATCAAATTATCTCATTCAGAAATACTTACATATCAGATTTTGTCATCCAGAAATACTTACATATCATATTATCTCATTTAAAATACTTTCAAATCAGATTATCTCATCCAGAAATACTTAGATATCAGATTTTGTCATTCAGAAATACTTACATATTAGATTATGGCATCCAGAAATACTTTAATATCAGATTATGGCATCTAGAAATACTTACATATCAGATTTTGTCATCCAGAAATACTTATATATCAGATTATGACATCCAGAAATACTTACATATCAGATTATGACATCCAGAAATACTTACATATCAGATTATGACATCCAGAAATACTTACATTTCAGATTCTATCCTTCAGAGCTACTTATAAATCAGGATTGTTTATATATCAGGAATGTGTCATCAATTATTACTAATAATAGCATATTAATCCAATGTGAAATACTTACACATCAGAATATTTCATATAAAATACTAACATATCACATTGATTTATCTATAAATGCATTCACATTATATTATTTAATTTAGAAATACTTTCATGTTATTTTAATTAGAAATACTTACATATTATATTATTTAATTCATAAATACTTTCAGATTAACTGATCTAGAAATGTTTATATACCAGATTAATTCATGCAAAAATATTTGAATATAACATTTTTCACCCAGAATACTTCATCATCATCATCATCATCATCATCATCATCACCATCATCACTATCATCATCACCATCATGACCATCATCATCATCACCATCATCATCATCATCATCACGACCATCATCATCATCATCATCACCATCATCATCATCATCATAATCATCATCATCATCACCAGTCCCATAACCTAAAAGGTTGTTGATGCACCGTTATTGCAGTTTGTCGTACCAGCTCCCGCCACAAAACAACGGTGCGTCTTGGGACGCTACACACCTGACGGAGCCCTTCTCTCCAGACTATTTACATCTGAGATTATTTCATTCAAAAATACTTTTAAATCAGATCATTTCTTCCAGAAATACTTGCACATCAAATCATTTCACCAGAAATACGTACTTATCAAATTATTACATCAGAAATACTTACATATAAAATAATATCGTCCAGAAAACAAATTCACTGTGTCGGAAACTCGATTTTTTTGGCGACAGGGCTCAGCAGCAGTAGAAAAACGGTGATAACTGTTGTAATTGCAACAAAAATCCAGAAAAAGAACTTGTCCAAAACTCTGGCTACTTCTTGCCACTGAAGTACAGCGACTCGCTCCTCCCGGCCCTTGCCGTAGGCTTCTAAGACTGTCTGTAAATACTGTAGTATTTGTGACTCCATTAAGTTTCGTGCACGATCCGGGCCACGTGAACTCTCTGAGGGGTTCTCTGGGGCCACGTTAGAGCTGCCCACGGAACCGTTACACCCAGAAGTGGTCGCAGTTTGTGGACGTTGAGAAGGCGTCGATGATTGAAAGGAAGAAGGCAATGGTGTAGACACCATGTGACTTTTTCTCAACGAATGCGAGGGCTGATTCTGACTGTGCAAATTGGCAGCAGATTGAGTATGGGAAGAGTTACTGGACAAATTATTTCTGCTGTTGAGATTGTAGTTCCTGCAACCGCTGGCGCCGCTGTTGTCCAAGTAGATGAGTCTCACACAGAAGCACTTGGCAGCGATTCTGGACAGTGTCCTGACCAATCTTGGTGGCTTGTTCAGACGCGTGCCCCTGTGATGGCAGTTTAGCACGAAGACTGACAGAGCCACAGACAAGGCTGACATAGCCATGATTACTGTCAAGTATATGCCTGGGGAAGATTGGTGACAACAAATGACATCTAAGCCGTGACATTTAGACAGCGAACATTAAAGTGTGGAGATTAAGGCCCTGACATTTAGACAGCGAACATTAAAGTGTGGAGATTAAAGTCCTGACATTTAGACAGCGAACATTAAAGTGTGGAGATTAAAGTCCTGACATTTAGACAGCGAACATTAAAGTGTGGAGATTAAGGCCCTGACATCTAAGCCGTGACATTTAGACAGCGAACATTAAAGTGTGGAGATTAAGGCCCTGACATCTAAGCCGTGACATTTAGACAGAGAACATTAAAGTGTGGAGATTAAGGCCCTGACATTTAGACAACGAACATTAAAGTGTGGAGATTAAGGCCCTGACATTTAGACAGCGAACATTAAAGTGTGGAGATTAAGGCCCTGACATTTAGACAGCGAACATTTACGTGTGGAGATTAAGGTCCTGACATTTAGACAGCGAACATTAAAGTGTGGAGATTAAGGCCCTGACATCTAAGCCCTGACATTTAGACAGCGAACATTAAAGTGTGGAGATTAAGGTCCTGACATCTAAGCAGGGACATTTTGGCAAAGCCATTTAGTCCGTGGCGGTCAACCCGTGACGTTAAGGACGTGACGTTTAGGACTTGACATTTAGGCTGTGACATTTACACAGTGACATTTACACAGTGACATTTACACAGTGACATTTACTAACCAAACTGGGGAGAGGAGACTAACGTCTGGTAGGGCAAAACATTGATCAGACTATGTTAGTCAGGATCAGCTAAAACATACTGATCAGACTATATTAGTCAGGGTCAGCTAAAACATACTGATCAGACTATATTAGTCAGGGTTAGGTGAAACATACTGATGAGAATTCACCTTACTTGCAAGCAGTTCTCCCTGGAAACAGACTGTCTAGTGGCTGTCTGGCTAACGAGGTGGGGATCGACACAGTAGCGAGTTTACTGAAGAGCCACACATTGTACTACAGACATGAGGACGCCGATCCACCCTCACAAGTACGCTTTGGAATGTGAGAAAAGCCACTGGAACCCGCAACTAAAGAAAGTCGTCCAGAGTGTCTAACTCAAGTAAGAGATCAAGATGCTGAGTAGCGCTTAAGCTACAGTGGTCAGCGTCCCATAGCTGACTGTTAGCATCAGGGTCAGCGAACCAGAGCTGTCAATACCCTTCTACACCTCCATGCGGTGATCCTGGATAACAGGCTGCAGCAGGGCAGACTGGCTAAGTAGAAGGGATCGAACCCGGTACTAAAAAATGCTTGATGAAGTCGGATGTGTTATACCGAAAGGTGCAAATATCGCAGACAAGCTGTAAACTACGACACAACGCATTCCGTTCTCTGGACTACATTCTGCTTCTTAAGCCCTTTCAGGATTTGGTAGCTGGAGATTGAGAACGAACGAAGCCAAGCCAAGCCAAATAAGAGTTACATTAGCTACAAAAACAGCAACACCACCACCACCACCACCACCACCACCAACAACAACAACCGCTGACCAAACTCGTAGCAAGCTCTTGATAAAAGTGAGACGTGCGTGGGCTTCTTCATTTCTTCTTTTCGCTTTTCTTTGTCTGTTTGTTCCTTTCAGCGTCAGGTTATGAGGAGGTTTCTTAACCGAGCCCTAGTATGTGCTTCGTACACGGGGAGTTTCACTGCTTCTTTATTTCTTCTATCCATCTTTTGCAATGGCTGCCCTTGGCTTTGTATCCATGTCTTCGTTTCTGATCATGTCCACTCTTGATTCTATCCATTTATGTTACTTCAAGCATTCTGCGCAGGCATTTTATTTCTGTTTTTATGATGGGTCTGTCATCTTTGTTAATGTCCAATTTTGGCACCGACAGCACAACGTGGGTAGAAATATCGTGTTGTGTAATGTTATTTTTGTTTCCATTGTCAAGCGCTTACATTGTAATATCGGGGATGCAGAAGACGGATGTGTCGGACCGAAAGGTGCAAATATCGCAGTCAAGCTGTAAACGAGAGACACAACGCATTCCGTTTCTCTTTCCCAAATATTTAACGCGCTATTACATTTGTTTTAAATTTCTGTCACGCCTTTGCGGGCTTCTGGGATTATGTTACCCAGATACCTGAAATTGTTCACCTGTTTTACTTGGTTTTGTATGAATAGTGTTGTTTCTTTTTCACCAATCATCATAACTTTGGTTATATCTATGTTGATTTTCATACAGTATTCCGTACAGGCTTCATTAAGGTTGTTGATATGTTCCAGCAGCTGTTTTTCTGAGGTTGCTATTAGTGCTTGATCATTAGCAAAGAGAAGTTCATTTGGGATGTGAATCAATAACATAATACTCTTTATGGTTGTCATATTAAAATGTAAAAAAGAAAGAAGTTGGGCTGGCGTGGGATGAGGTGGGGTGTTGGAGAAAGAAGACGGGCGTAGGGCTTGTGGAGCATTGGATACCGACCTCTCCTCTCATTATCCGTATTTGTGACCCCGCTACTGGCACAACATGTTATAGTTAAAACACGGACACAGGCGTGACAGGTAAGCAGGTACAGAACACAACAACAACAAAATACACCCTTTGAACATCTATCACCACTTTTCTATAAAGAGCTACAGTCGTATATCTGTCCTGGAAAAATCGAGCAGGGAGTACCCCAAGGGGGAGTACTGTCACCCACACTCTTCCTGGTATATATAAACGATATTACAGAGAATATACCAAGAAGAGTCCATAGCTCAATGTTTGCAGACGATCTGGCTATGTGGACCTCTGAAAATAATCTCACCATAGCAAGAAATCGGATGCAGACGGCCCTAACATCGCTGGAAGAGTGGGCGAACTCATGGCTGGTCAAAATAAACGAGGAGAAAACCACGTGCACAATATTCTCGCTTTCATTAAAACCCCAAAGTACCAAATTAAGTCTAAATGGCAAAATCCTGCAGCCAAACGACAACCAAACCTATCTGGGAGTCACATTTGATCGGCGCATGACATGGAAAAGTCAGATTGAGAGAAACCGAATGAAAGCCAGAGAAAGAATGGCAATCATGAGGAAACTTGCTGGCACAAGCTGGGGAGCAGACGAAGGCATACTAAAGAAACTGTACACTGGAAGAGTGAGACCAGTTCTCGAGTCTGGCATCGCGGCATGGACAACAGCAGCGAAGGCGAACTTCGATAAAGTTAACAAACTTCAAAACCAAGCCATGAGAATTATAACAGGTGGCATGAAGTCAACACCAATTGTAGAACTTGAAAAGATTACAAAACTGCAATCCATGACCGATAGAAGAGACTGCAGAGCCCAGCTGCAGTCAGAGAAACTCCGAAGACTGACGGACCACCCAATGTACCAAAGACTAAACAATTTGGGAAATGGGAAACTAAAGCGGAGAAACTTTGCAGAAATAGCCAAAGCAAAGATGCACGAAGATCCCATAAACGCACTAACAACACCAAAACCCATCACTACTGTACGCAAACCTACTTGGAGGCAGGATATATTTCCAGAGGTGGTAGAAAATATACCAGGTATTGCAAACAAAAACTGCCAGACTGAAAAAGAAAGGAGAGACACTACTTTAAGCTTCATAACGAAAAGCTACCCAAGCATGGACTGGACCCATGCATACACCGACGGTTCTGTAACAAACACTACACAGAACGGAGGGGCAGGAGCATTCCTGAACCTACCAAATGGCAGAAAAATAACTCTGTCATTCGCTACTGGTAAGTACACAAGCAATTTCAGAGCAGAGACAGAGGCACTGAGGGCGGCAGTGGAAGAAATGGTGACACA
Source organism: Ariolimax columbianus (assembly GCA_036924085.1). NCBI lineage: Eukaryota > Metazoa > Mollusca > Gastropoda > Stylommatophora > Arionidae > Ariolimax > Ariolimax columbianus. Next base: position 69,215,153 of record JAVGWX010000003.1, read on the forward strand.
CAGTGAAAATGAGAGCCATATAGTCCTGCTGACAGATGCTCTCGCCGTAGTCACAGCGCTAAAACGCCAGAAAAACACTGAGCTTAATGACTTAAGAGCAGCACTCTGCAAACTGTGCCAGCAGTCCGCACCAAAAAGGGTAGTGGTACAGTGGGTCCCGGCACACTGCAACATCCAAGGCAACGAGGAGGCAGACAGACTGGCAAAAGAAGGTGCAAGACTACCACAAACAGATACCAGTATGACGTACGAAGAGTCAAAACGGCTTATCAAAGCCAGATACATGACCAAATGGGAAACCGAACATACTGGTTACACCAAAAACGATGCCTATTACCAGTTGAACCGAAGAGAGCAGGTCGTTGTCTTCAGACTTCGCACTGGCCACAACAGACTGAGGTACCACCTATTCAACAAATTGAAGATAGGGAGTACCGACGAATGCCCGTGCGGTACTGGTAAAATGACCACTGAACATCTGCTGCAGAACTGCCCGACATACGAGGATCAGAGAGAGCAGATGTGGCCATTACCAGTGGAACTGCAAGACAAGCTCTATGGCAGTAGCGAGAGCCTCAGGATGACCGCCGCTTTTTTCGAAAAAATAATGGTTACTGTCTGACTGTGTACGCAGAAGAAGAAGAAGTATATCTGTCCTGGAAAAATCCATGACCTAAAGTTCATTATACACACACACACACATACATATGTATATATATATATATATATACATACATACACACACGTAATATCGCACACAGAAGGATAATTAAATAAATAGGTCACAAATGGCGATTTAACAAAAACCATGTGCTTTCGTTCGGTTATCCTGTTGCTGTGCTGCATTTTGCTGCGGCAGTGCCTGGCTTAAACCGTGAAAAAACAGTCTAATATGGCGTTGAACGTTCCGCTTGACTGTACCCCAGAATTCAGCCCAGGTTATAACTACTCAATGGCCTTCCTACATGGACTGAAGCCACCTACCTCCTGGCGCCTGCCACCGGAGGTTACACCATACCTCTCCGAACCTCGTATTCTCAGCACAGCAAATGTCACGCTAACACTAATTTAGAGGCTACTGTGACGGAACGCGAAGAAATAGGGAGTCAGATTTGGACAGACAAGGAAAGCAGACACAATCATTAGTTCAACACACACTCCTGACGGCCCTCATCCCGAGGCTGCGGAGTATTGGGCTCCACCTGGTGAGTCTGTAGGGATTTCGGTCAACACACTATGCACGAACAATCCTAAGTAACTGGACGTGGTAGTGGTCGATCGTCGAGACAGGCCTTTGACGCCTAAGTGAACATTATTATTAATTGAGATTCGAAATTTAAAACAATTTATTTTGCCACTTACATTGTCCTTTAATTCGCAACATAATTTCCACCAGAATTGGCGTACTTATTCAACCGCCGCATTATCATCATTAGAACAGGCCCATTTGGTTAATCTTGTGTTGGTCAGTAAGTTGCCTGAGTACCTACAGTGAGCAGTTCAATAGATCATGCAATACGCTGTAGGCTAAACCATGCAAACACCGTATTGCAGTTGATACGCTGTCTATCGTTACTCGCCTGTCAGCTCGAATCATCTCTCCCACCCACCACACGGATCCTTCTGTTGCAATCTGAACAGGACGACCCGGTCGGGCTTCATGAACCTTTTTTTGAGCGTACTTGATACAGATTATCAACCCAATCACATGAATTACGTAACAAACACTTCTTACTGTTAACAGGAAGCATTTCCTTATAAATTACCTTAGCAGAAAATTATTTTGACTTAAAAATACCCCGAAAATACTCCTCAGAAAATCGTGCTGTTCTTTGAATGCATACTCTGCGAACACGTACACCACTGTGTTTCTCAACTGCGCATGTGCATGTGACACCCACCGTCTGCTACCTACTATACTAACAATGGTGAATTATGCTGTCATCTAATGACATCTTTGTTGCAGTTACGGATCCAGCAGCATCCGGACTCTCACCGTTCGGTCCAATGCCATGTAATGGTATATGCACGTGTTAATCAGTTGCTTTCTAGTGCAATACAAAGTGTTTCATTTATCTGGCCTCGGAGGAAGAAGCATTTTTCTAAAATCGCTAAGCGCTTAGAACTCAAAGAGATGATGATCAACGGTGTCATATGAGTGTGTACACAGCTGACACTCACTAGTATGTTGTGGTTGGATTCTGTGCAGGGACTTGTATACTGGGAAGTGTTGGGTTCTCAGTCGGATAATGGTGCTCTAATGGTGCCGCGTGAGTTGATTTATTGTCATTTGGATTGGGGATCGCCATATGTCTGTAGACCTCCTCCCCGACTCCTCCTACTCCTCATCTGCTCAGCCAAGTTTTTTCTTTGATGCTCTTATGAGCTGTTTGTAAAACTGTTGCTGTATATGGCTGTTCTTGAATAGATTCCTTCTTTGCTTTGCTAGTCTGTCTGCCTTGTCATTGCCAGGTGTGTTTGAATGCACAGGGATCCACTGCAGAACTATTATGACAACATGGGAAGTGATAATGGTGTTCACGTCTATAATTGGATAAGGTCAGGTCTTCAATGACCAGAAACTGCTAATGTTTGAAATACTGACATTAAATATGGGAAAAACAGTGTTTTGGGTTAACGTAGGAAATGCATTACAAATTATCCGAAGATGGTAAAAAGCGGCTTTAAGTATAGAGATTTCAGCTTCATAGCTGGAGCGAACCTCCCAGCAAGCACGAGACGGCTCATCGGAGGATCCGTCAGGGAATTCTATATAAACCCTATTACCTGCTTTGATGGTGGCTTGAAATACAGAACCATTAGTATATTCTTGCTAGAAACTACTTTTTTCAGTTATCCCATACAGGTTTGTGACCTACTTACTAACTTATTCAGATATGTGTGTGTATGTGTATGTGTATATAGTTAGTTCCCCATCACCAGCAATGATGGCGACATCAGACCATTATTCTGTTGATGATGTACTGTATTTGAATTGTAGAGTGACAGAAACTGCACTAGTCAACAACCTCACTCTTTGTATCAAGCTACCTTGGACCAGTAGCAAGACGGCCAGTGAAGACGACTGGAGGTAAGTGAGGACGCAGGCACTCTGGTCTTACCTCCCATGAGATCACTACCCCCTCCCCCCCCCCCCCACACCCACCCCACACACACACATACTCACTCGCTCTCTCTCTCCCTCTACACGACAAAATGGTAAACAAACCTATGAGAGGTATATACTCTGATGTCGGAGGCATGTTCTCAGCGACCAGCAACATAAATACAGAAAAAGCCAGCAAAACGGTCAATCCTAGCGTGACCTTCTCTCCTGAGTCTGGCGGAAGCAGGAATCCGGTGAGTGACAGACTGGAGAGCAGCATGCACGGGATGATCACGTTTAGGAAGTAGTACAGGACGCGCCGTCTGATCTGCTCGATATACAAGGATGGCACACCGTTTGTGACAGAATAATACGTCATACAATGTTTTGTAGCAATCTCAATAGTATTATCTTAACCTGAATACTTAACTAATTTACTCTGGAATATGTTTGGCTTCTTCTTCTTTCTTCTTTTCTCTACTCCCCTTGCATGGGGTGTCGCAGAGTAGTGGGATGCATACATTTCTTGTTATCGCCAAGTGGGAGGCATGTGGTATCGTTTGATGTAACTTCCTGAGAGTGTCAGAGACACCCTCGATCGTCCTATCTGGAGGTTGGCCCCTTGCACGTGGACCGGTGACCTGTATATGGTATGCTCTCGCTGCAGGTTTATTGTCATGATGAATTCTGACTAAATGACCAAACCACTTGTTTTGGTATCAATGCAGGCACCATTTAGGTTTGCCCGAGCTGTCTATCTTAGAGTGGTGTTGAGGATTCGGTCACATATTGTCTCTCAGGCTGCACTTCTCACACAGCGCATCTCACCGCTCTGGATCTTAATCTTTGTGTTTCTAGTAAGGACCAAGATTGACATTGGTAAAACAATGTAATAATGAACATTGCGTTAATCAATCTCTTCTTAGTTGAAAAAGACATTATATAGTGTTTCAGAGTCGGTACAACTTGATAGTGACACTGTTCGGCTTCCTAATTATATATTATTATTATTTTTCTCTTCCTTATATGTTGATATGTTAGTTCAGCTTTGCTGTTATTTGTTGTCCCTGATGAAGACCTATTGGTCGTAACGTAGGTTTTGTTTGTGTTCTCATCTCGGTGCAGTATCTCACCATACACATTTTGATTAAACTTAACTTAATCAACTTTTAACATTTTTTTTCATTATTTGTTTTCGCTGAATAATATGTGCAATCTCTCTGTCCACTCTGCCGTCGTCAGTGAACATACTTCCTAGTTATTTGAACTCCCGTACTTATTTGATACTCATGTCACTGTTCTGGAAACTTCTCTGCGAGTGTTCACGTGAAATCAACATAGTTTCTGTCTTGCCTCTGTTGATCTTGTCATATTCATTACAAGCAAAATAGAGATAATTCAGGCGGTGTTGTGGGTCTTCTCCATTTTGGTAAAAGGTGACCTGATCATTAGCAAACAACAATTCATTTTTAGTTCGTAGGGATTAACAAACTGTGTAATTATATCCATGTAAATTATGAAAACAAGTGGAGAAAGCACACACCCCTATGGTACAATACTGAGCACTGGAAACCAATTTGTGGCACTGTATTTGTCTGTTTACGTACAAGGCACGAATATCATCCAATAATTAACCATCTACACTATATTCCTCAATTACCTCACATATAATGTATCGGTTTACCCGGTCAAAGGCCTTTACCTGATCAATAAAGGCCATGTGGAGTTTCTTATTGAATTCTATGAGTTTTTTCCCCACTTAACTGCCTAAATAGATACGGCTTCTGTTGACATTTATTCTTGCAAAATAAAATTGCCACTAACAAAGAGAGGTACATTTATACATTTAAGAAAACTTTGCACTGATAAACGTGTATGTTTATGAACGACAATGGTTCAAGCTGTTTTTTTCTGTAAAGAATGCAAGGTCTTACAGAAGTTTGAACCCGTTTTCTTTACTAGATGAACCAATATCTTAAACACTAAGACACATATTATTCTGGTTTACATACGAGTTTACCATAATGTAGAAGGTTACGTCCATATACGGCTCTGGACAGCAGCTGTAATGCTTGACTCTTCGTACAATCTTCGTGCCTAGAAGCTCCCATTCTCCATTGTCTACATAGTTGGAGAGATCAACGTTTTCAGATCTGTTTGTGACGTCAACCTACAAACATAAACATGTAACTTCATAGATAAATATCGACTATTTATGACGTCAATCTATATACATACACATATAAGTTTATAGATAGATAGAGGCTGTTTGTGATGTCAACCTATTTACAAAAACAGATATGTGTTAAAATAAATATAGGCTGTTTGTGACGTCAACCTATAAACATAAACAGATAAGTGTTAATATAAATAGAGGCTGTTTATAAACTGTCTGTGGGGAAATATGTAGAGGTATTTATACATAGAGGTTACTTGTCTGCGGACATTAATATACAAAGGTATAGATACATACAGGTTACTTGTTAACTGTCTGTGGACATAAATATTCAAAGTTTTAGATAAATAAAGGCTATTTGTAAACTGTCGGAGAAATATACAGTGGTATAGTTGCATAGAGGTTATTTGTAAACTTCCTGTGGACATAAATATACAAAGGTATAGATTAATAGGTATAGATAAATAGAGACTATTTGTAAACTGTTTGTGGACATAAATTTGCAAAGGTATAGATACAGAGAGGGTATTTGTAAACTGTCTGTTGACATAAATATACACAGGTATTGATTGATAAATGGAGGTTTTTTTGTAAACTTCGTGTGGACATAAATATACAAATGTGCAGATAATTAGACACAGCTTATAAATTGCTTGCTGACACACCAAGATGATTCCTGTTGTTGGAAGCCTCTCATTCTGAGTTAATTTAACTCTTGACATTTCTTTTGTGGTAGGTTACAGTGGTACATCTTACATCGGGAGGCGTACTGAAGCAGCTGGACATAGATCCCATTGTTGTAATGCAATGCGAGGTTCCCCATTCAGCTGACTACTATGGGGATTCTACTAGATATTGCAAAGGTTGCCCATCCTCCCCCCACCCACACTCAGAAAGCACTGCTGTCAGGGATGAAGTGTTAAATAATTTATAACGACGGCGGCAACAGCCACAATTACGACGACGATAATAACAATAATAACGACCACTACGACGATACCAACCACGATAGCAACAACAACACCCAACAGCAGCAACAACACCCAACAGCAAAAACAAAACCCAACAACACCATCAACAACACCCACCAGCAGCAACAACACCCAACAACAACAGCAACAATACCCAACAGCAGCAACAACACCAAACAACAGCAATAACAGCATCAACAACACCAAACAACAACAACAACACCTCAACAACAGCAGCAACAACAACAGCAGCAACAACATCCAACAACATCAGCAACAACACCCGACAACAGCATCATCAACATCCAACAACAGCAGCAGCAACACCAAACAACAACACCCAACAACAACAGCAACAACACCAAAAAACAACAGCAACAATACCCAACAACAGCAGCAACAACAGCAGCAACACCTCAACAACAGCAGCAACACCTCAACAACAGCAGCAATAACATCCAACAACAGCAGCAACAACATCCAACAACAGCAGCAACAACACCAAACAGCAGCATTAATACCAAACAACAGCAGCAACAACACCCAACAGCAGCAGCAACAACACCCAACAACAGCAGCAACAACAACACCCAACAAAAGCAGCAACAACATCCAACCACAGCAGCAGCAACACCAAACAACAACACCCAACAACAGCAGCAACAACACCAAAAAACAACAGCAACAATACCCAACAACAGCAGCAACAACACCCAACAACATCAACACCCAACAGCAGCAGCAACAACACCCAACAACAGCAGCAACAACTCCAACCACAGCAGCAGCAACACCAAACAACAACACCCAACAACAACAGCAACAACACCCAACAACATCAACATCCAACAGCAGCAGCAACAACACCTCAACAACAGCAGCAACAACATCCAACAACAGCAGCAACAACACCCAACAGCAGCAGCAACAACACCCAACAGCAGCATTAACACCAAACAACAGCAGCAACAACACCCAACAACATCAACACCCAACAACAGCAGCAACAACATCCAACAACAACACCCAACAACAGCAGCAACAACACCCAACAACATCAGCAACAACACCCAACAACAGCAGCAACAACAACACCCAACAAAAGCAGCAACAACACCCAACAGCAGCAGCAACAACATCCAACAACAGCAGCAACAACAACACCCAACAGCAGCAGCAACAACATCCAACAACAGCAGCAACAACACCAAACAACAGCAGCATTAACACCAAACAACAGCAGCAACAACACCCAACAGCAGCAGCAACAACACCCAACAACAGCAGCAACAACAACAGCAGCAACAACACGCAACAACAGCAGCAACAACAGCAGCAACAACACCCAACAGCAGCAGCAACAACACCCAACAACAGCAGCAACAACACCCCACAACAGCAGCATTAACACCAAACAACAGCAGCAACAACACCCAACAGCAGCAGCAACAACACCCAACAACAGCAGCAACAACAACAGCAGCAACAACACCCAACAGCAGCAGCAACAACACCCAACAACAGCAGCAACAACAACACCCAACAAAAGCAGCAACAACAACAGCAGCAAAAGCACCCAACAACAGCAGCAACAACAACAGCAGCAACAACACCCAACAGCAGCAGCAACAACACCCAACAACAGCAGCAACAACACCCAACAACAGCAGCAACAACATCCAACAACAGCAGCAACAACAACAGCAGCAACAACACCCAACAGCAGCAGCAACAACACCCAACAACAGCAGCAACAACACCCAACAACAGCAGCAACACCAACAAACAACAACAGCAGAAACAACACCCAACAACAGCAGCAACAACACCCAACAGCAGCAGCAACACCAAAAAACAACAACAGCAGCAACAACACCCAACAGCAGCAGCAACACCAACAAACAACAACAGCAGCAACAACACCCAACAACACCAAACAACAACAGCAGCAACAACACCAGCAACAACAACAGCAGCAACAACACCCAACAACACCCAACCACAGCAACAACACCTAACAACACCAGCATCAAGAGGATATCAATATTTTGTGTGCATGCTAATAGTGTCTGCGTCCAAAGAATTTCATGTTTAAAGTCAATTTTCAAGTATGAAAGACAAGATGCGTAACAAATTTGACGGATATCCGTGGAATGTAATTCCCTAAATAAATACTGACTGTGTCTTCGCCTACTGTGGGTAGAGAGGCTTTCTTTTCTTGATGTTGTGGGTTACAGTTTCTACAGGGTGAGGTAGCCGGTCCGACGCCTACCCCTCCTGTCCTGATGTGATATGCATGTTGCAGCCCAACTTTTGTGTACGCCATTTGGGCCACGGTAGCATGAAAGCACATCAGTCAACTGCCAGCATTTTGTTGTTGCAAAATTGCACTTGTCTTATTATCCCATTTATGGCTCTCGACTGCAGCCATCAACTTGACTCATTCCTGGGCAACGAGTGGAGCCATCAATTGACTGATAAACTCATTTATGGCCAACGAGTGCAGTCATCAATTGACTGATAAACTCATTCATGGCCAACGACTGTAGCCATCAATTGACTGATAAACTCATTTATGGCCAACGAGTGCAGTCATCAATTGACTGATAAACTCATTTATGGCCAACGAGGGGAGTCATCAATTGACTGATAAACTCATTCAATGCCAACGAGTGCAGCCTTCAACTCATAAACCCATTCATGGACAATTGTTCATTGTGATTGGACGTTCATGGTTCAGAAACTATTCCACGAACACTAACAGATTGTAATCACATGCAAGTTTAATTATGATGGTTTTGCAAGAATGACAAAACACTTATTTAAATGGCATTACCTGCTGACATTGTAATGTACATTAGAAACAAACGTTACAAACTGTCACGTATTGAGTAACAGCCCACCAATTCTCCACCTTCCTTTCTTTCAATGTTACCTCGACCCTATTTTGGAAGGTCTCGGGACCGGTCTTCAAATACAATTATCTATACACACGTATCGAGATAACTATGGTTTAAAAATATATTTGTATCATGTGACACTTATATATATATATATATATATATATATATATATATATATATATATATATATATATATATATATATATATATATATATATCATCATCATCATATAGCATGTCCTTTGTAGAACGTTGCTCCTTTCACAGTCTGTCTGAAAGAAACTCGTTCTCTAGCCAAAACTCCAGCCTCCGCCACAGTCATACTCAGGTATTCCTGGATATCTTGGTGCCATCGTCTTCTTGGTCTACCCCTTCCTCTTTTGCCTGGCACCGTTCTCTCAAGACCGTTGTGTCTCTTGATGTGACCAAAGTATTTGCATTTTCTAGCCAAAATGGAATTGATAAACCAGTTCTCCTCTATGCTCAACTCTTGCCGAATGTCTGCACCCGAATGTCTGCACCCGAATGTCTGCATTTGTTGTTGGTGCTCTGCCATACTTTCTTCAGACTGTTCAGTCTCTGCATTGCCATAACTAGTCTACTTCTGATTTCTTTCGAGTAGTGAGTTAACGCAACAAAATGCGCCTGACCTGGTCTCGGAAGATATTTAGTAAACTCACGTCCTTCTTTAAACATCGTTGTCCAGTTCGTCACTATTGTCTTCGACACACTTTTGTCACCTTTCAATGCCTGCATTCTGCGGTGAATGTCAACTGGTCGTCATCCTTCAGCTGTTAGAAACCGAATCACCGCTCGCTAATCAACTTTGGACGAATTCCGTATCATATCCGCCATGTTTTCAACGGTCTGCTGAGGAAAATATGAGTCGGAGGATAATGACATTTTGCAAACTTTAAGGTTGGTATGTGCTGTTTATGTTATCAAGCACTTCGTACGTATGTTCAGTTGTTGCAGTTTGGTCTGGTTTCAGTTGAACACGCCTCGTATGTATATATATATATGAGAAGGAAGACTAACGTCTGGTCAGGCATAATGTAATGATCAGACATGTTAGTTAGGTTCAGGCAAAACATACTGGACAAGACCCTCACCTTGGCTTCCTTGTAGCCCTTCCTTGAAACGGGCTGTTTTCATGTCATCCTGGCTAACAAGGTGAGGGATCAACATGATCACCGTAGTAGTAAGCGACACGCAGATGAGGCCACGCATAGCAAAACTGCATGAAGAACCCGGTCTACCCTCATCAGCACGATCGGGATGTGAAGAACGCTACGACAATCAGCCACTTAACGTCATTTTTAGGGCGCACAAAAGAGTAATGCTACTAATTGTCGACATTCAACAGCAACATATATATATACATTTATATATGTATATATATATCTGTATATATATATGTATATAAATACGTATATATATATATATACATATATGTATATAAGTATACAATCAAGGCGGAAGACCAGAGGAACGAGAGGTGGAAGAAGAATACACAAACAAATGCACTCAGAAACTGAGACCTCAAAGCTCCACCCCAGCGATAAAAGAGAAGGGAAGGGCTACCGAGATAATGAGGCACACGCTGACACCATACTGTCTGCATCCGAACCCTTCACTAGAAGTCTTGACAATGTCTTGCCTCTAGAACATGTTGAGTCCGGACGAGAGAGTGAGGAAGATCCTGCGCACATCTCCCTCACTATAAACACATTGCGCAACTCACGACATCACCCTTCATATCACACCCTGACTAGGAGCTCGCAACTGGCAGGGCCCCCAAACTGCAGCGGCGGAACAGGCAGAAAACGATCACGAAAACTACCCATAACGCTTGCAACATGGAATGTCCGCACGCTACTGGACAACACCAAAGCAAACAGACCCGAACGACGGACAGCACTGATCGCCAGGGAACTGGCTAGATACAACATCTGCATAGCTGCTCTGAGCGAGACACGACTGGCAGAGGAAGGGCAGATCACAGAAGAAGGCGCTGGTTATACTTTCTTCTAGAGCGGCCGCAGCAAAGAAGAACGCCGTGAAGCTGGAGTTGGCTTTGCCATCAAGACCAACATGGTCGACAAGCTCACAAGCATGCCCAGAAGAATTAATGACCGCCTGATTACACTGCGTCTCCCCCTAATAGGAGGGCGCCATGCAACACTCATCAGTGCATACGCACCCACAATGACAAATCCTCAGGAAACAAAAGATAAGTTTTATGAGGACCTTGAGGCGCTCATCGCTGCAGTCCCCAAATCTGACAAACTGGTCATCCTCGGTGATTTTAACGCTAGGGTTGGCACAGACCATACAGCCTGGGACTGGGCCATCGGCAGACATGGTATCGAAAAATGCAATAGTAACGGACTGCTCCTTCTGAGGACATGTGCCGCAAATGAACTATTCATTACAAACACAGCTTTCCGACCACCTGTCCGAAATAGAACCACATGGATGCACCCAAGGTCCCGCCACTGGCACCTCATTGACTACATTATCATCAGACGTAGGGATCGAGCGGATGCTATGGTAACGAAGAGCATGTGTGGTGCAGAATGTTGGACCGACCATCGACTTGTCATTGCCAAGCTAAACTTCAAGATCCAGCCCAAAATGCCCCCCAGGGAAAGAAACCACCGAGGAGGCTAAATGTCTCTCAGCTGAAATACGAACCCACGAGAGGAGACTTCCAGGTAGAGCTTGAGGGTAGACTGTCTGAGCTTCGTTTTGAAAAGAACGACATCGAAAAGAACTGGGCATCATTGAGAAACACACTCTACGATACATCTGTTAAACACATTGGCCCACTCACGCGCAAGCATAAGGACTGGTTTGATGAGAACGATCTAGAAATTCAGGGCCTTCTCGATGCAAAACATGAAGCGCACAGGGAATACCAGAGGAACACACCATCTCCGGCAGCAAAACTGCCTTCAATACTGCTCGCAAAGCTGTCCAGACCAGGCTTAGAGAGATGCAAGACTCCTCGCTCAGCAAAAGAACTGACGAAATTGAGATGTTCGCCGAGCGTCATGACACCAAACGGTTTTACGAGGCACTGAAAGCTCTCTACGGCCCGCAGCCCTCTAGTAATACTCCAGTTCGCAGTGCGGATGGGGTACTGCTAACAGATAAGGTTCAGATTCTAGACAGATGGGCAGACCACTTCTGCAAAATACTAAACCACCCATCGTCCATAAATGAAGAGGCCATCCGGCGAATGCCGCAGGTGGAACTGAACCTGGCGTTGGATGAAGTAATTACTGAGGAGGAAGTCGACAGGGCAATCAGTTCACTATCTATAGGAAAAGCTCCAGGAGCTGATGCAATACCAGCAGAGGTATATAAGACAGCTGGCCCATCCCTCACCAGAAGGATCACTGAACTCTTCTGTCACATGTGGGCTGAAGGTAAAATTCCGCAGGAGCTAAAGGACGCCTCAATCGTTCACCTATACAAAAGAAAAGGCAATCGTCAGGAATGCGACAATCATCGTGGAATATCGCTACTCTCCGTAGCAGGCAAGATCCTAGCGCGCTTACTGCTAAACAGGCTCAACAAACACCTTGAACAAAGCCACCACCTCCCAGAAAGCCAATGTGGATTCAGAGCCGGAAGAGGAACAGTGGACATGATTTTTGCCGCTCGCCAAGTACAAGAGAAGTGTCGAGAGCAAAATCTGGCCTTGTACACCACATTTATTGATTTGACAAAGGCATTTGATACAGTAAACAGAGAAGGGCTGTGGATGATAATGTCTAAGTTTGGCTGCCCCAACAAGTTCATAACAATGGTGAAACAGCTACACGAAGGCATGCGTGCTCGTGTACTGGACAGCGGTGCAATCTCTAAAACGTTTCTAGTATAAAACGGAGTAAAACAAGGATGTGTACTCGCCCCGACTTTGTTCAGCATGATGTTCGCGGCCACGATAACAGACGCCTTCAGATCATCGGAGCTTGGAATACCCATAAAGTACCGCACAGATGGCAAGTTACTCAATTCCAGAAGAATGAAGGCCAAAACCAAAGTGGCTGGCTACATAATCAGGGAACTTGTATTTGCTGACGACTGCGCTCTAATGAGCAACTCAGAACTGAACATGCAGGTTGGAATGGACCAGTTCTCTGCCGCATGCGAAAATTTTGATCTGACCATAAATGCCAAAAAAACAGAGGTCATGTACCAACCAGCACCAGGCATGCCGTACACAAAACCAGAGACTACAGTCAGCGGGCAGACGTTGAATGCCGTAGACAAATTCACATATCTGGGCAGCCCGCTGTCGAGATCTGTCAGCCTAGACGATGAGGTGGCAAGCAGAATAGCAAAGGCCAGCACATCCTTTGGTAGAATGCGCTCGATGGTCTGGGCACGTCGTGGCATCAGCGTCAAGACCAAACTCAAAGTCTACCGTGCAACCATCATTCCAACCCTACTATACGCTTGCGAAAGCTGGACTGTATACTCTGGACATGCAATGAGGTTAAACCACTTCCACACAGGTTGCCTGAGGCGAATATTCCACATCCGATGGCAAGATCGTGTCACTGACATCGAGGTTCTCTCGAGGGCTAACATGCCCAGCATCCATGCACTGCTAGAAAAAAGCACGACTAGGATGGGCCGGACACCTCGTCCGTATGTCAGACGAGCGGCTCCCAAAGAAGCTTCTCTACGGCGAGCTGAGAGAGGGATGGCGCGAGAGGGGGCGCCCAAAGAAACGTTTTAAAGACGGTCTGAAGGACTCACTAAAAAGTTGCCAGATAGACATCGACACCTGGGAATGTCTTGCGAAAAACAGATCTGACTGGAGAAGCGCAGTCAAATCGGGTGTAGCTGCTAGTGAAGATGACCGTGTTGTGAAAGCCCAGAATAGACGCGAGACGCGGAAATCCCGAGCAGCGGGAACACCATCCCCTTCTACAAACCTCGTGTGCCCGATATGTAGCAGATGTTTTCGTGCTCGCATTGGCCTGTTCAGCCACATGCGCACCCACATCCAACAGGGAAATCTATGACAAGGATGATGTTGGCGGTCCTCATCGACAACGATGGACAGCATCTTATTATGTATATATATATCTGTATACATATATATATATATATATATATATATATATACATATTATATATATATATATATATATATATATATATATATATACATATATATATATATATATCTGTATAAATATGTATATATGTATGTATATATATATATGTATATATATGTATATACATATGTATAAAAATAATATATATATATATATATATATATATATATATATATATATATATATATATATATATATATATATATATATAACCCACACGCACGCACAAAGGTATCCATCCTTACATAGCTTGTGGTTACAAAATGAGGAAATACAAATTCATCATGAAATGATTAGTTGGAAAAAATTTCAGAAAATTCGTAAAACTGATTGTTCATAATCAGGAAACATAGATGTTAACGTTTCCATTTTGTGTTGAAAGTATCCTGCACATGCTGAAAAATAAGCTCTCAGCCGCTGGCGCAAATGAGTGATTACTGCGTCAATTGTTGTTTTTTGACTTCATTCCGAGCTACAACAAATCGTTGTTTTGACTCAGTAACGTCCTCTGTCTTTGAAGGAAGCACTTTTTGAACCATTAGGTCCAAAATAGAACAGTTAACAGCATTTAGATCTGGACTGTAAGGTGAGCGATGTGTTCAAGAAATTGAACTATTTCTGGGACATGATGAGCGGGCATCATTTTGTTGAAAGATAAGCAGGCCTAAAAATGCTGGAATAACAGGCGAAGCTGAGCTGTTGCAAAAGAAAATTAACAATTACAACAGCGCAGCGAATTTTCTTTTTTTTAACCTACTCATCAAATATATATATATTTTTTTTTTTAAATTTATTTTTTTTCTTCTTGTTTTTCTTCCTTATTCTGCGTTCGTTCTCAATTTTCCGGTACAATGCCATGAACAGCATATGTAGTTCTGAGAACGGAATGCATTGTGTCGCTAGTTTACAGCTAAAGGCGATATTTCTACTTTCGGTTCGACTTATCCGTCTTCGGCAGCATATATATGTATATATAGTCGTGGCTAAAAGTTAAAGACTAACAACAATTTTCCCATAACAAATGGCCCTAACGTTTCATAGAAAGAAAATAATGCAATGCTCACTTTAAAATTAGTTTTTGTTTATTATCATTTGTCTCGTATAATTTCTTCCATTATTTAATATTTTGTATGTCCATCTTTTGTCTTGATAACTGCTTGAATGCGTCGAGGCGTAGTGAAGATGAGTTCAGATGAGAGAATAATCTTTTGAGATGCATGGGTCCAAGCAGTTTCTGACTTTGAAATTTCACTCCAAATAATCTGTTTTGATGAATATTGTGTATTTTTAATCCTGTCTCTTCCCTTGAGGCTTTCTTATATATACTGCAAACTGCTGAAATGTTGGTTCATCAGAAAACATAACTTTTCTGCACTGCTCTTCAGACCAATGTTCATACTTAAAAGCAAATTCCAGTCTTTCTTTTTCATTTCTGGTGTTAATCTTGGTTTTCGGGCTGATTCGTGTGATTTTAGCCTAAACTAATCCACTAATCTGCGAGACTTAGTCCTCCGACTCACATCAGCATCTCTAGAAAGCAAAGCAAAATGTATCTTCTTACATGAAACACTGTTGGAGATTGTGAACCGATGGATTTCATAACCCGGTCGTCTCTAAGCGTTGTTTTTCTAGAACAACCACTTCTCTATCGGTCAGAAAAAGTACCGCCCAATTGGTAACTGGTGATCGCACTGTGAACCATCGTCTTACTACAGCCAATTCGATCATAAATATCACGTTCCATGTACCCTTCTACATGTAATGTCGTTCTTTGAATGCCAGAATATGTCGGTTTTATGGACATTTTCTTGCGAACATAAATTCCAGAGATATTACCCTCCAAACAATCAAAAGAAACGGAAAACAGCAACAGTCTGTGTTTCCACATTTTATAGTGTAAAGATGATGCAATAGACTTCATTGATCGCTTTAAGTGTGTCATAAAATAGCAAATGATGCACAGTCGATAGTAGTATGGTAAGAAATATCAATTTTTTTACTAAAGAGACTTTTGGCCACAACTGTAAACGCACGCACCCGCGCGCGCACACATAAATATATATATATATATATATATATTTATATATATATATATATATATATATATATATATATATATAGATATATGTATATATATATTATCCCAGCACACACACACATACACAGACAGACACACACCCACACACACGAGGGACAGTCATTAAGTTCATAGCAATTTTATTAATAACAATTTTAGAAGAGTGCGAAACATAAATTATTTGTTTCTTTTTTTTGTTGAGATAGTGCCCGTTTCTGGAACACACTGTCGAGTAGCTTGTGGATGCCCTCTAGAACAAAGGATTTTGGTGTGACCCTTAACCAATTTTGCACCGACTCTATTACCTCGTTTTCAGCTGCCTTGGAACCCATCTGCTACACACTTTCCTATAACTGAGGTCATCGTGGATAATTGTGTGCGTAGATCCCTGACTCATGTTGAAATCTACGGCTATTTCATTAATAGTGTCTCGCGTTTTGCCACGGACTAGCTGGCCAATCTGCTGATTCACTGTGTCCGTTACCACTCTTAATGGTCACCCACCCAGCGATTCTGTCTTCCGTTTTGAAATCTTTCTACCCATTTTTACTCTCCTCTGCCTCAAAAAGCTCTCCATATCAAATCTTCATTCTTCTGAAGATTTCAGATGATTAAACATTCTCTAGCCACAAAAAAACCAATAACTCCTCGTTGTTCTTCACCAGTGAAAGACGATAGAGGGATGTCCATTTGGTACACTATATTGTCACAATTCCTACATCGAGTATTACTAAAAAGTCATTTTATGACATGAAAAAGATTTTCCACTTTGTAACAAAATTGATGTTATTTAATGACTGTCTCCCTCTTGTGTGTGTGTGTGTGTGTGTGTCTGTGTATATATATATACACTAACAGTCATTAACAACTCATCGCTTTACTTTATGAACCGCAACTCGTTGTGCTAAATTTAATGTTACTGAAACTGATGATTTTACATTTGTATCCCTTTTACTGAACCAAATATCAATTGTAGAACTTGAAATGATTACAAATCTGCAATCCATGACCGATAGAAGAGACAGCTGAGCCCAGCAGCAAGCAGAGAAACTAAGAAGACTGACAGACCATCCAATGCAACAGAGACTAAATAGATTTGGAAATGGGAAACTAAAGCGGAGAAACTTTGCAGAAATAGCCAAAGCAAAGATGAGCGAAGACCCTATGAGCACCGTAACAACACCAAAGACCATCCCTACTGTACGCAAACCCACATGGAAGCAGCATATCATTCCAGAGGTGGTAGAAAATATACCAGGTTTTGGAAACAATTACAGCCAGACTGAAAATAAAGAAGAGACATAACACTGAGGTACATAGCGGAAAACTACCCAAGCATGGACTGGACCCATGCATACACCGACGGCTCTGTAACAAACTCAACACAGAATGGAAAGGGAGGGGTATTCCTGATCCTAACAAATGGTAGAAAAATAATACTGTCAGTGGCAACTGGAAAATTCTCAAGCAATTTCAAAGCGGAGGCAGAGGCACTGATGGCTGTAGTAAAAGAAATGCTTACAGGCGAAAGCAAATGAAAGCCAGATAGTCCTGTTTACAAATGCCCTGGCCGTGGTTACAGCACTAAAAAGCCAGAAAAATACTGAACTTAATGACTTAAGAGCACTACTCTGTCAACTATGCCAGCAGTCCGCACCACAAAGAG
Source organism: Ariolimax columbianus (assembly GCA_036924085.1). NCBI lineage: Eukaryota > Metazoa > Mollusca > Gastropoda > Stylommatophora > Arionidae > Ariolimax > Ariolimax columbianus. The sequence continues at coordinate 69,233,193 of JAVGWX010000003.1, forward strand.
TAGTGGTACAGTGGGTTCCATCCCACTGTAATATCCAAGGCAACGAGGAGGCAGATAGACTGGCAAAAGAAGGTGCAAGACTACCACAACCAGATTCTAGTGTGACCTACGAAGAGTCAAAAAGGTTTATTAGGGCCAGATACATGGCCAAATGGGAAACAGAACATACTGGCTACACAAAAAATGATGCCTATTACCAGTTGAACAGAAGAGAGCAGGTCGTGGTCTTCAGACTCCGCACAGGCCACAACAGACTGAGGTACCATCCATTCAATAAACTGAAGATAGGTTGCACTGACGAATGCACCTGTGGTACAGGGAAAATGACCGCTGAACATCTGCTGCAAAATTGCCCGACATACCAGGACCAGAGAAAGCACATGTGGCCATCACCAGTGGCAACACTAAACAAGCTCTATGGCAGTGTCGACAGCTTCAGGATGACAGCTGCTTTCTTCGAACAAATTAAAGTTGACGTCTGACAGCGTACGAAGAAGAAGAAGAAGAAGAAGAAGAAGAAGAAGAAGAAGAAGAAGAAGAAGAAGAAGAACCAAATATACTGTATTATTAACCATGAGACAATTCAGAGGCGGCTCCTAAGCAATTATCAACAACACGTGTAAAAACAAAAGAAAGTCGCAATCACTGTCATAACGTCACATCCATCATTGAATACCGTGTGTGACCCCTTGCATCATCAATACAGGCTTGGCATCGGCGTCTCCTGCAATTACAGAGTGTCTCGAAAAAATGTTTAGTGTGTGACTTTCCATTCTGCAATGATCGCCATCTCCAGATCATTCACATTGTGGATGTCACGCTGTCGGACCCTTCTGTTCAGTTCATCCCACACGTCTTCAATCTGATTCATGTCAGGAAAGATTGCAGGTCAATCCAGTACAAGAAACGGTTGCTGGGCTAAGAAATTTCTGGTAACGTTAGCTGTCTGAGGCCTAGCGTTATTGCGCTGAATGATTTCAAGATTTAGGTGAATCTGGGTGAAAGGCACTACCATAGGTCACAATACTTGATTAACGTAGACGCCAGTGGTAACGTTAGCTCTCAAAACATGATGTGGTCATTAGAGAATCGACCCCCACACATGCACACTTCCTCCTTCCTATCTGTCATGATGGACCACACAGGCATCGGAATATCTTTCTCAAGGACGACGCCAGACACGATTTCTCCTATCAGCAAAGGATACACTAAACTGGCTTTCATCAGAGAACATCGTTGATTGCCATTCCTTCCACTGGACGACGAATACTGTGTAGGGCCTAAGCCAGTCTGTTGGTCCGGTAACGTCTAGCGAGGACACATCCAATGTTGGGATGTCTGTTTTGAAAACAAGCGGTGCGAAGTCGCACAGTGCATGCACCTGATAATTTTCACATCATCAGGTAAATAAGCTGTTGTCTGAGTTATTGTTTTGAAGCGGTTGTGCAGATGTATCAAAGAATTTGACGATATTACGCTTGTTTTGCTACATGAGGTTGACCAGGCCTTTATGATACCTGTCGTAAGAAAACCGTTGGTCTAGCCTTATTATGGTAGACTGATCACAGTTAAACTGTCTGGCAGCTTCTCTTGTCGCCATTACACTCCTGAGCATACGAACAGCTTGCAATCGCTCTTGTGACGACATTCAAAGCAGGACAAAAACATAAACTTACTTTCTTTCGATGAAAACAGATTATGGCATTTTACTCGCTTAAACTTGAATAATGTGTGTCTCAAATTACAACGGGAACCTTTTATAAACCAGAATTTATCAATTCGTTGAATGGCACACGAAGTACGTAATACGGAAGTAAACATGACATACACGGGAAAGTGAATTAGCGTGACCATCATCACTTGCACACTTTCGGGGTTTGTGTAAGTAGACTACTCTCGGTGTTAATGATAATGATTATCATAAAAAAGCGATAGATTGTTAATGACTGCTAGTACACACACACACACACACACACACACACACACATATATATATATATATATATATATATATATATATATATATATATATATATATATTCAAACAGGCCTGTTCAATATCTGTTACCAGGTAGCCGAAGGCTTCGACTACGCTAAGTAGATATTTTAGAACTCACTGCGGCTTACTAGGGTTGGGGAAAGGTACACATACTTTTGGTAGATTTTTACCTTGAATTTTGACGTGCAGCGGCCGTTAATCTTACTATTTTCGATTTCTAACTGCCAAGAGATTTTTCACGTGTTCGACACTGAACACGAGAGTCCGATCTCACTTCTCAGAGATCTGGGGAATTTCTACCAGAAGATACACGTGAACAAATCCCAGTCTCTACCGTGATTCGAACCTGCGACCTACGGCACCTGAGCCGGACACCTTACCTCAAGAGCACTGAGCCCCATATATATATATATATATATATATATATATATATATATATATATATATAAATATATAAATGTATAATAATAATAATAATAATAATAATCACAATCAATTGAAACCATTCAACTTTCTGTGGAGCATAGATCCTCAACATTTACCCGCCATAACTTCCTGCTATGTACCATAATTTCCAGTTCCCCTACGTCTTTAGGTTTGTCTCGACTTCCCTTCTCCACGAGTATTTAGATCTGCTCGTACGTCTCTTGATGTGAGGGTTGCAGAACAGTGACTGCCTTGTAATGATATAAGATGGTTTACGTAATGCGTGTCTTTTCCATCGCTAACGGCTTATTTATGTGTAGTTCAACTGGCATCACTCCAGTTCTTTCTCCCAATTACCACCACCACCACCCCCAACAACAACCAACAACCAACCAACCAAACAAACAAACAAACAAACAAACAAACAAACAAACAAACAAACAAACAAACAAACAAACAAACAACCAACCAACCAACCAACCAACCAACCAACCAACCAACCAACCAACCAACAACAACAACAACAACAACAACAACAACAACAACCTTACTAAGACAATGCATACAGTATGTGCATTTGATACTTTTTTACAAGGGCTGAAAGTAGTATACTGTTAGTCTTGTTCGAAGATGGCCCATTCTGAGTTAGGGAGTTGAGCCTAACGTCTGGTCAGGCAAAACGTACTGATAGGGCATGTTAGTCAGGGTCAGGTAAAATATACTGACCAAGACCCTCACCTCACTTCCAAGGCGGGTCTCCATGAAAACTGTTATCATTGTAGCCTGGCTAACGAGGTTGGGGATCGATGTGATCCCCGTAGTAGTGAGCGACACGCAGGTGAAGCCAAGCATTTTACAACCGACCGGAGGACTCAAGTTCACCTTCATCAGAACGCTCGGTCTGTGAGGAAAGCAACTGCAACCCGCCACTGAACACCCTTCTCTGTGTAATCTCACTCACTGTGAGCATTCAACAACAACAAAATATACGTATTCACTCTTGACAATAGACAAACATATTGCAAATTGTTCATGGTGAATGATGTTCGTCTATCATGTGTGATGAGCACAACAACTCTCTCTGTTCAACCGTGGGACAATCTTTTCATTTTGATCTGTCCGCCGAAATGGTTGATAGAGTGACCTGCGTGTTTATCTGTATAAAGTGAGAAAAGTTTGCGCAATTTGTCAACCTCACTCTGTCGTTCTAAGCTACTTGGCCCTTGGCCAGTAGAAGGATATTATCGAGACGACTAGAAATATCATATGATGCAGATTTTCCCTCGTGGTTTACTCCCGAAGCCTTTCTAGTAAACAGGTATCCCGCATGGCAGCTGGGGGTAAACGTAGACCAGACTTCATTGCACCAGAGCGCCCTATACCTGCTCATTCCCTTCTGAGGCTGGAAGTGCCATAGACAAAGCACAAACCTCGTAGTTCCTGCGGTAGCTCTGAATTTTCGCCTGACTGTCAGGTACCTATTGAAAGTTGGGTCATTTGGTTAAAGTTGTCATACAATGAAAACAACACAGGACATGCACATCTGGCAACACAACGGGATTTGAACCTGGTGCGCTGAGAATAAAACGAAACTCACAACCCATAAACCATAGAACCTCCCCAATGCAATGTATCTTTATAGTGTCTCTTCTTGTGTCCAAAATCGCACAGAACAAGGTGGGCATGGCCTCGCTTGCTGTACTGTAATACGAATCTTCTCCTTAGTGTCACCTTCTTTGGGGATCACAATGTCGATCCATACCTGGCATGGCTCATGTGGTCTTGACCTCGCTGGCTGTAGTGCAATACGAATCGTCTCCTTAGTGTCACCTCTTTTGGGGATCACAATGTCGATCCATACCTGGCATGGCTCATGTGGTCTTGACCTCGCTGGCTGTAGTGCAATACGAATCGTCTCCTTAGTGTCACCTCCTTTGGGGATGACAATGTCGATCCATACCTGGCATGGCTCATGTGGTCTTGATCTCGCTGGCTGTAGTGCAATACGAATCGTCTCCTTAGTGTCACCTCCTTTGGGGATCACAATGTCGAGTCATACCTGGCATGTTTCACGTAGTCTTGATTTGCTGGCTGTAGTGCAATACGAGTCTTCTAATTAGTATCACGACTTTAATGGGGGGGGGGGGGGAGGGGGGGGGAGGGGAAGGAAGACTAACGTCTGTTCATGCACAACATACTGATCAGATATGTCAGGGTCAAGCAAAATATACTGGCCAAGACCCTCATCTTGGCTTCCTTGTAGCCCTACCGGGAAACGGGCTATTTTCATGGCGCCTGGCTAACAGAGTGAGGGACTGACGTCATCCCCGTAGTAGTGAGCGACACGCAAATGAAACCAAACATAGAACATCCGCCTAGAGGATCCCGGTTCACCTTCATCAGCAGGGTCGAGATGTGAGTAAAGCTACTGCAACCCGCCACTTGTAGTTCTTTTTCTGATGCACAAAAGAGTCAAACAACTCTTTGTGGGCATTCGAAACAACAACAACATCAACTACTTTGAGGAACACAATGTCGACCACACCTCGAGTGTTTCACGTGATCCTGGGGTTAGCTGAAAACACATTCTACCATCTTTATATGGGAATACTACTTCCGTCGACCGGTTATAGTTGTCTCACCCCCCCCCCCCCCCCGTAAGATGAAATGTACTCTTCCAGGCCATGAGATGTCGCGAATTTGAGGTAACGGGCGGGGCCGTTGTAATTCCAGGAAATGATCTCTAGTGTAACTTGTCAGACGTAAACTTGCAACACGCATGAGAAGACGAACAAAGGGGCGAGGGGATTTAACGAATGGGACATTACGGGAGGAAGTGGGACATTAGGGCGGGAAATGATGGAGAAGGGACGCTATGGGTAAACTTGTTGAGAAGATAAAGGGGGGCGTGGGGGGCGTGAGGAAAGGTACATATTGAGATAAATTATAGAGAAAGAGCATTATATGAACAATTATGGAGAAATGACTTTATTGGACAAATTATGGAGAAGACACATTTTGTTGGAAATTATAAGGAGTGTTCATTATTTAGTTTGGGAAAGGGGGGAGGGGTGGCTGTGAGGGGAAAAGGACTTCATATGATAAATTATGGAGATAGGGCATCGTGAGGAAAGTTGTGTGAGAACGGGCATCGTGAGGAAAGTTGTGTGAAACGGGCATCGTGAGGAAAGTTGTGTAAGAAAGAGCATTTTGAGGAAAGTTGTGTGAGAAAGGGTATCGGGAGGAAAGTTGTGTGAGAAAAGGCATCTTGAGGAAAGTTGTGTGAGAAAAGGCATCTTGAGGAAAGTTGTGTCAGAACGGGCATCGTGAGGAAAGTTGTGTGAGAACGGGCATCGTGAGGAAAGTTGTGTAAGAAAGAGCATTTTGAGGAAAGTTGTGTGAGAAAGGTTATCGGGAGGAAAGTTGTGTGAGAAAAGGCATCTTGAGGAAAGTTGTGTGAGAAAAGGCATCTTGAGGAAAGTTGTGTGAGAACGGGCATCGTGAGGAAAGTTGTGTGAGAACGGGCATCGTGAGGAAAGTTGTGTAAGAAAGAGCATTTTGAGGAAAGTTGTGTGAGAAAGGTTATCGGGAGGAAAGTTGTGTGAGAAAAGGCATCTTGAGGAAAGTTGTGTGAGAAAAGGCATCTTGAGGAAAGTTGTGTGAGAACGGGCATCATGAGGAAAGTTGTGTGAGAACGGGCATCGTGAGGAAAGTTGTGTGAGAAAAGGCATCTTGAGGAAAGTTGTGTGAGAACGGGCATCGTGAGGAAAGTTGTGTGAGAACGGGCATCGTGAGGAAAGTTGTGTGAGAACGGGCATCGTGAGGAAAGTTGTGTAAGAAAGAGCATTTTGAGGAAAGTTGTGTGAGAAAGGTTATCGGGAGGAAAGTTGTGTGAGAAAAGGCATCTTGAGGAAAGTTGTGTGAGAAAAGGCATCTTGAGGAAAGTTGTGTGAGAACGGGCATCGTGAGGAAAGTTGTGTGAGAACGGGCATCGTGAGGAAAGTTGTGTAAGAAACAGCATTTTGAGGAAAGTTGTGTGAGAAAGGGTATCGGGAGGAAAGTTGTGTGAGAAAAGGCATCTTGAGGAAAGTTGTGTGAGAAAAGGCATCTTGAGGAAAGTTGTGTGAGAAGGGGCATCGTGAGGAAAGTTGTGTGAGAACGGGCATCGTGAGGAAAGTTGTGTGAGAACGGGCATCGTGAGGAAAGTTGTGTGAGAAGGGCATTTTGAGGAAAGTTGTGTGAGAAAAGGCATCGGGAGGAAAGTTGTGTGAGAAAAGGCATCTTGAGGAAAGTTGTGTGAGAACGGGCATCATGAGGAAAGTTGTGTGAGAACGGGCATCGTGAGGAAAGTTGTGTGAGAAGTGCATTTTGAGGAAAGTTGTGTGAGAAAGGGTATCGGGAGGAAAGTTGTGTGAGAAAAGGCCTCTTGAGGAAAGTTGTGTGAGAACGGGCATCGTGAGGAAAGTTGTGTGAGAACGGGCATCGTGAGGAAAGTTGTGTGAGAAGGGCATTTTGAGGAAAGTTGTGTGAGAAAAGGCATCTTGAGGAAAGTTGTGTGAGAAAAGGCATCTTGAGGAAAGTTGTGTGAGAACGGGCATCATGAGGAAAGTTGTGTGAGAAGGGGCATCGTGAGGAAAGTTGTGTGAGAAAAGGCATCTTGAGGAAAGTTGTGTGAGAAAAGGCATCTTGAGGAAAGTTGTGTGAGAACGGGCATCGTGAGGAAAGTTGTGTGAGAAGGGGCATCGTGAGGAAAGTTGTGTGAGAAGGGCATCTTTGGGAACATTGTAGAGACAGGACTTTATCGGATAAATTATAGAGACGAGACATCATGGGGCAGTTATGGAGAATGAACATTCTGTAGGAAATCGTGGAGAATAGACATTCTTGGAAAATTCTAGAAAATGGTCAAATTGGAAGAAGTTAGGGAGTATTTTTTTTTTTGCGTTCGCCTTATTTCTCTAATCCCCAAGGACGTGTACGTTTCAATGTGTATTTTATTTTGCGCCTGTCGGCCGAGTGCATCCGACTTCAGCATGCATTTTATGTAAGGGTCTGCTTCCTCCTGCATTTACTAAGGGTTTGCTTCCTCGGGGTAACGACCGGTGCTGTGAGAGGGATTGAACCCAGCACTTCGAGTTGAGAGCCGTACTATTTAACAACTAGGCCACGCCGCCCCCTGTTAGGGTATGGAAATTATTTGAGAAATGTGGGAAGAATGGGACAGCATGAAGAAAACGTCAATGATGGGAGAAATGTGGGAAGATAGGGACATAATGGAGAAAACGTCAAAGATGGAAGAAATGTGGGAAGAAAGGAACATAAGGGAGAAAACGTCAAAGATGGGAGAAATGTGGGAAGAAAGGGACATAATGGAGAAAACGTCAAAGATGGGAGAAATGTGGGAAGAAAGGAACATAAGGGAGAAAACGTCAAAGATGGGATAAATGTGGGAAGAAAGGGACGGAATGGAGAAAACGTCAATGGTTGGGATAAAATAAAATAAATTGTAAAACAAGGCACACACAGAGAAATATAAATATGTTTAAAACAGTGTGAGTATCAGATATTGTAAACGTTCATAAATGTATTTGACAGTGTCCATGTCTATATGAATTAGCATACTGTATGTCGAATATTCTTGTTTTTTTTCACATGTCCTAACCTAAATATTGTCTAATGTTCATGTTCCCGTTTCCTAACCTAAATATTGTCTAATGTTCATGTTCCCGTTTCCTAACCTAAATATTGTCTAATGCTCGTTTTCACATGTCCTAACCTAAATATTGTCTAATGCTCGTTTTCACATGTCCTAACCTAAATATTGTCTAATGTTCATGTTCCCGTTTCCTAACCTAAATATTGTCTAATGCTCGTTTTCACATGTCCTAACCTAAATGTTGTCTAATGTTCATGTTCCCGTTTCCTAACCTAAATATTGTCTAATGCTCGTTTTCACATGTCCTAACCTAAATATTGTCTAATGTTCATGTTCCCGTTTCCTAACCTAAATATTGTCTAATGCTCGTTTTCACATGTCCTAACCTAAATATTGTCTAATGTTCATGTTCCCGTTTCCTAACCTAAATATTGTCTAATGTTCATGTTCCCGTTTCCTAACCTAAATATTGTCTAATGTTCATGTTTCCGTTTCCTAACCTAAATATTGTCTAATCCTCGTTTTCACATGTCCTAACCTAAATATTGTCTAATGTTCATGTTCCCGTTTCCTAACCTAAATATTGTCTAATGTTCATGTTCCCGTTTCCTAACCTAAATATTGTCTAATGTTCATGTTCCCGTTTCCTAACCTAAATATTGTCTAATGTTCATGTTCCCGTTTCCTAACCTAAATATTGTCTAATGTTCATGTTCCCGTTTCCTAACCTAAATATTGTCTAATGCTCGTTTTCACATGTCCTAACCTAAATATTGTCTAACGCTCATGTTCCCGTGTCCTAACCTAAATGTTGTCTAATGCTCATGTTCTCCGTGTCCTAACCTAAAAATAGTCTAATGTTCATGTTCCCGTTTCCTAACCTAAATATTGTCTAATGTTCATGTTCCCGTTTCCTAACCTAAATATTGTCTAATGCTCGTTTTCACATGTCCTAACCTAAATATTGTCTAACGCTCATGTTCCCGTGTCCTAACCTAAATGTTGTCTAATGCTCATGTTCTCCGTGTCCTAACCTAAAAATAGTCTAATGTTCATGTTCCCGTTTTCTAACCTAAATATTGTCTAATGCTCGTTTTCACATGTCCTAACCTAAATATTGTCAAACGCTCATGTTCCCGTGTCCTAACCTAAATGTTGTCTAATGCTCATGTTCTCCGTGTCCTAACCTAAAAATAGTCTAATGCACTTGTTCCCGTGTCCTAAGCTCAATATTGTCTAATACTCTTGTTCCCGTGTCCTAACCTAAATATTGTCTAATGCTCTTTTTCACATATCCTAACCTAAATATTGTCTAATGCTCTTGTTCCCGTGTCCTAACCTAAATATTGTCTATTGCTCTTGTTGCCGTAACATAATCTAAATGTTGTCTAAAAATTAAAACAAAAAGTAAAGATCCCGTCACGCCGTGCGGAGCAGAAGAAATATGTTGTTAGGCCCATATTATTTTGTAACCAACGGCATATAGTGGATGATGTGGTCCGCATCATGCCGGACGCCTTTACGTCACAGATGTTTCTGGTACCAATTTTCTGTGGCTGGGTCGACCACATCGACCGGTTTGTGATTGGTAAAAAATGCCGCACCAACTGGCGATTTAACCTTGATCGCTCGACTGGGCAGCCAGTGCACTAATCACTGCGGTACCGCGGCGCAGCTCTTGTTTGTATGTCTAAACCAAATGGTTGTCTGATATTCTTGTTCACGTGCCCTAACCAAAATGTTGCCTTATGTTCTTGTTCCCGAGTCCTAACCAAAATGTTGCCTAGTGTTCTAGTTCCCGAGTCCTAACCAAAATGTTGCCTAATGTTCTTGCTCACGTGTCTGAGCCAAAATGTTGCTTAATGTTCTTGTTGCCGAGTCCTAACCAAAATGTTGCCTAATGTTCTTGTTCCCGAGTCCTAACCAAAATGTTGCCTAATGTTCTTGCTCACGTGTCTGAGCCAAAATGTTGCTTAATGTTCTTGTTCCCGAGTCCTAACCAAAATGTTGCCTAATGTTCTTGTTCCCGAGTCCTAACCAAAATGTTGCCTAATGTTCTTGTCCACGTATCCTAACCAAAATGTTGCCCAATGTTCTTGTCCACGTATCCTAACCAAATGTTGCCTAATGTTCCTGTTCACGCGTCCTATCTAATATGTTGCCTAATGTTCTTGTTCACGTGTCTGAGCCAAAATGTTGTCTTATGTTCTTGTTCACGTGTCTTAATCAAAATGTTGCCTAATGTTCTTGTTCACGTGTCCTAACCAAAATGTTGTCTAATGTTCCTGTTCACGCGTCCTAGCCAAAATGTTGCCTAACGCTCTTGTTCAAATGTTCTAACCGAGATGTTGCCTAATGTTCTTGTTCACGTGTTCTAATCTAAATATTGTGTAATGTTCATTTGTACGTTAAATGATTGTATTGATCTAACCATTACACAATCAGGCACGACAGTCTGATTCAAACTATTATTAGCTGTACAACATAATACAAATAACTACGTTGACATAGTAGAAGACTGTAAATACTCTCAGAAACAAGTATGTCAATTTCAGGTAGGCTCAAAAACAATATGACAATCTCAGTTATAACCAAATGATCTTCGTCATGTACATGCCTATTCTTCTGTCACCGAATTTTTACACTAACTGCATCTATTCAATATGCAGACATATACACTGCAGCGTAATGCGTCTTACCTGAAAGCCATCGTAAGCCCATGATCCTAGGACTAATGCACACAGCTGGTCATCGAAAGGGAAAAATGTGATGTCCATTTTACACGAGCTGCGCATTCGTACAATAGGCGGCCAGAAGACATTTCCGTCACTGTGAACCATAGCAAGACTTTTCATGTATCCCTTGTTGTGGTTATCCACGCTGAAACAGTTGAGAAACACGCGCATTAAGTGTGAATATGCATTTGTGTCAATTTGTTGTTCAATCAAAAAAGCAAATGAGTACTTGCGGTATAATATATCCCAAACAGAGTTCGGGATCAATATGCTGAGCAGAGCATGAGCTACATCGGTCAGCGACCCATAGCTGACTCCAAGCGTCAGGGCCAGCAAACCAGAGCTGCCAAGACCCTTCTACACCTCCACGCGGTGATCCTGGATAACAGGCTACAACAGAGCAGACTGGCTAAGGAGAAGGGATCGAAGAGGTAATGCTAACCCGGTACTAAAAAAATGCTTGCTGAAGTCGAATGTGTTGGACCGAAAATTGCAAATATGGCAGTCAAGCTGTAAGCTACGACACAACGCATTCCGTTCTCTGGACTACATTCTGCTACTTAGGCCCGTGTCAGGGTTTAGTATCGGGAGACTGAGAACGAACAAAGCCAAGCCAAGCCAAACAGAGTTCTCTGGGTTCCGATCGTACGTAACAGGACATTGCATTTCGTTTAAAGCGGAGGACAGGTCGATATAATTTTATTTTCAGTAAAAGAGTAAATACGAGATAGAATTACAACAGCAATAGTACCTTTTGAAGACCTCTTGGCAACTGTCAAAAAGAAGGAAACTCGCTTGGTACGGTCACATATTGAGATTAAATGGTCTTGCAAATACAATCCTCCACGGAAAGGTGCACGCAGACGACGAAGAGGTCAGCCAAAAAGGAGGTTGGAGGACAACATAAAAGAATGAGCAAATCTCCGACCAGAAGAGGCACAGGCAGCCGCCACTGACAGAGAAGGGTGACGTGGAATGGTGAGAATGTCTTCATGTGTGCCCCAACGACCTCATCGGTTACGGGATGACCTGACCTAATCTGAAAAGAGTAAAGATTTAGGTACAGATAGAAGTGTAGAAAAGATCATTATATTCAGTTTTGTGAAGGTTTAGGGATATGGGTATGGTTAGTGTTTGGAAACATGGTTGTTGTTACATCGTCTGACAGCATGGATAATTCTGTGCCACAGTAGAAACTGGATTCTATTCTAATTTTTGCAGTGCCACAGGATGTGGTGAAGGCAGGGTCATTAAATGCATTCAAAAATAGATTGGATGCTCACAGTTAGTTTTAGTATCGGTGGACTGGAACAAACCGGTTCACTCTGCAGAGCCTTCTAAACTAGTATAATGAAGTTAAATTAAATTAAGTTATCATGGACCGACGTTGACAGATTCAAGAAATTCAATTCTATGGTCGATTACTGGTTTATTACTACATTTAGCTTCTTCAATCCTCAGAACGATTACTGGTATATGAGTACTTTTAGCTTGTTCAATCCTAAGAACAATTACTGATATATAAATACTTTTAGCTTGGCCAATCCTGAGAACGATTACTGGTATATGGGTACTTTTAGCTTATCCAATCCTCAGGTCTATTACTGATATATGAATACTTTCAGTTTGCTCAATCCTGAGAACTATTACTGATATATGAGTAATTTTAGCTTATACAATCCTGAGAACGATTACTGGTATATGAATACTTTTAGCTAATCCAATCCTCAGAACTTCTTCTTCTTCTTCTTCTTCTTCTTCTTCTTCTTCTTCTTCTTCTTCTTCGTTCATTCTCAGATCAAGGTTCCGGTTTCTCTTACAAAGGACACCGTTGTTTGTAAGGCTGTTTCATCTACATTCAGCTTCTGTCTCATATCTGTCTCACGAGGCCAGCATTGTTCTCTCTTTTCCTGCGTTAGCATGCACCTTTGTAGGATGTGTTCCACGGTCATAATATGCTCCCCACATGAGCACCTGTCATCTGTCACAATCCTCATTTTCTGGTAAAGATGCCTCTTGAGTCTGTTATGCCCAGTTTTTAGTCTGAAGATCATGACTTGCTATTCTCTAGTTAAGTTATAGTAGCTGTCTTCTTTTCGGAAGTCGGGGTGTTGATCAGCCCATTTTACCCTGAAGTTGGCTTTAATTATGGTCTTGGCCTCATTATATGTGATACTCAGGTCTGTTTGTGGGGATGCTCCTTCACTCTTTGCTAGTTTGTCTGCAGCTTCATTGCCTTCAATATTGCAGTGGGATGGGATCCACTGTATGACCAATCTTGGGTGTTCTGCTGAGAACTGTGTCAGGGGGAACATACATTGCTCGAGATCTTCATCTTTGTGTTGTTTTAGTGCTGATATTGCTGAGGCAGCATCAGTCAGGAATTCTATGTTTTCTTGGTGAATATCTTTATCTTGGATTACAAGCTCAGCTGCTGCCTTCAGTGCCTCTGCTTCTGCATGGAAATTACTGGAATGTGTTCCCGTAGTTAAAACTCGAGTTTTTTCTTCTCCATTCCTTAGTCTGTAATAGACCCTTCCACCTCCATTGGATGTGGCTTTGTTAGATGAGCCATCTGTATATACGTGTGTCCATGTTTCTGGTGGGTATACTCTCCTAAGATATTCTTCTGTGACAAAATTCCTTTCTGAATCTGTCTAAGTTCCCTTTTTCCCTATTCCCTCTATGGTTTCTACCATATCAGGGGACTTGGCTTTTCTCCATGGTGGGATTTGGGATGATTGTTTTAGATCTCTAACTACTGCCTGGCTTATGATTTGGTCTGCTCTTGCAAGTTCTTTTGTTTTTGATATGAAGTGGTTTCTCTTTAATCTCCCTCTTCCCATGCGATTTATCCTGTCGTATATTGGCTGATCAGGCATTCGTTTGAACTTCTCCCTCTGCTGGAGTGTTTTTTGGTCTCTGTGCGTCTCCATACTTTCAATTCGTGTGATGTTCCCCATTGAATTTATTGGTGTTGTTCTCATAGCTCCAGTGATGATACGTATACCTTGGTTTTGCGTTGTATTTATTTTGTGAAAGTTTTTGTTTGTTGCTGTGCAATCCTCAGAACGATTAGGTTGAGATTGTAAAACTATAAAAGCCTTATTACCACAGTTAACAACCTGTAATGGAGATAAAAATGTTGAACGTCTGGAATACAAATTAACAAGATGGAGTGCGAAAACCTTAATCGTCAGAAACGAAGGATGTGTCAATGCAATTGCTTTCTACTTAACAGCTCTACCACTTTAAGTCTTATTATAAGTGTGCAGCTATTTTAGAAAGTGGTAGTGTGTAGTTTATATTCTAACTGTTTGCTTTACCCTTTAAAGTTCAGCCTAATTGATTAAATTTGTTTCTTAAGACACAAATCCAGTCAATTTAGCTCGGAATGTAAAGGGTTAGGACATATAATCCAACCAAATTAGTCTAGACTGTAAAGTGTTAAGGCATAAACCTAATCAATTTAGTCCGAAATGTAAAGTGTTAAGACATAAACCTAATCAATTTAGTCTGAAGTGTAAAGGGCTAAAGACTGTTTCAGATCCTTTCTCTGGTGTGCAAATACATTATATTGATCAGAAGCACAATCTCATTCCGGTAGGGTAATGCCCACATGATCTATCCCATTTTACTGTTATTTTTATTATTGTTTCAGGGAATTTTCAAACTGCTGGAAAATGTCACGTTTCACGTAAAATCGACAATTTAAAGGAGAATGCAGACACATGTCGCGCCAAATTGTAAACTACAAGAGAATGCCGATACATGTCGCGTCAAATCTTGAACCTACAGGAGAATCATGACACCTGTAATGCCAAATCTTGAATCTACACGAGAATGATGACACATGACACATCAAATCTTTAATCTATAGGAGTGTGACGACACCTGATGCGTTAAATCTTGAATCTACACGAGAATGATGACACATGACACATCAAATCTTTAATCTATAGGAGTGTGACGACACCTGATGCGTTAAATCTTTAATCTGCAGGAGAATGATGACACATGTCACGCCAAATCTTTAATCTACAAGAGAATGCCGACACATGTCACGCCAAATCTTTAATCTGCAGGAGAATGATGACACATGTCACGCCAAATCCTTAATCTACAAGAAAATGCCGACACATGTCACGCCTAATCTTTAATCTACAGCAAAATGACGAAACCTCAAGATAAAGAAAAAAGTAGCATGGACTGGCTTCAAAATGCATTCTAGAATAGAAAACTGGTTCGCCTTTATCACTGAATGGCTGTAATAACTTCAGCATATACGAAGTTGTCTTGAAACCCGTATATGTCTGGCCGTGTGACATTCCAAATAACATACTTTATGTTCACGCTTCCGGATAACATGACGTATGAAACAATTCCGAGAATCAAGAAGCGCGGACCGGAGGCATTTTAGATGTACACTTCCGATTCAGAAACTCAACTGGGAAATCAATATATCTATTTCGGTTCTCTGTATGCGCAAAGCCTACGATTTGATGGATGTTTTTTCGCTGTGGATAGATTTACAAATTTCAGAGTTTCTTTCCGCAGCGGTGGCATTTTTGTTTTCAACTGGTCAGAAAGACAGATTTTTGTGTGTCTACATTTCAGATTTCATCGGATTATACCGATTTGGTTGACACAAGACTTTTACAAGCTCAAACGGAAGAGCCGTCTTCTTCTTCTATTTATCTTCTTTTTCTTCTGTTGCGTTCGTCCTGAGAAGGCTATTTTCTACGTTGCGTTGTAGTTTACGACGTGGTGACGATATCTTTCCATTCGGATCGACACCTCCTGTTACAGTAGAGCTTTCCTTAGACTAGGTTTGTCGTCACTCCATGATCCTATTCTGTCAGCCAGCATACAATAGTGCAGTCTGTTTCCAGAGCCGAAATAAGGTTTTGGTCAGCTATGGTTCGCTAAGCCTGACAGAAGCATCCAGCTATGAATTGATGGCATCCACCCGCTCACTCACTCCTACCTCTTATGATTCGGAAGCACCTAGTGAATCATTCTGTTCTCTCTCTTCGTCTTCTTCTTTGTCTTTTCCTTTTTCTTTTCTGTTTCTTCTTCTTTTTCTTTATTTTCTTCTCCTTCTTCTGTTCTTCTTCTCTTCTCTTTTTCTCAATATCCCGTTACTCAAGCCACGAAAAGGGCTTTGCAGTAGCAGGATGTTGTCCTGGGAACATAATGCGTTGTGTCGTAGTTTACAGATTGACTGCGATAGTTGCACCTTTCGGCCCAACACATCCAACTGCAGCAGAACATATCACATCAATTTGTGTTAATCTTCCACCTTGCGTGTGTTTCAGAAGTGAACATGAAGATGTGTAATGAGAGCATTGGTGATCCTCAGATGATCTGTATCTCCAATATTTTGAAGATAGCTCTATACGCCCTCCCTCTTCCTAATAATATGTAAACGGTATCCTTCAGCAGACATATCTGCTGATCGGGAATGACTGTTTACTAAGGGACATCTTGTGTAAGGTGAAGTTGTCAGTTCCCTTCCTCGTTGTCTTATCTATTCGTACTAATAAGTCAGGTACCGATTTACAGCTGGGTCGACTGAAGCGTGACGGTTGCGGAGTTGAACACCGTATCTTTGCCGCGAAAGGCAAGTGCTCTACCTCTAGACACATCATATACCCCATAATTCCACTTAGGAGTGTTCTTATTTCCGTACTGACAACTCTTCCGTTGGAACTAATATTTGGCTGAGCATTTAAAGACCACTATCTCTCTTATATGTAGCGTTCCATGGAAACGGGCTATTTTCAAGACAGTCTGGCTGACTAGATGTGCATCGATATGATCTGAGAAGTAGTGACCATCACGCAGATGAAGTCCAGCATAGCTCAACCGCCTGGAGGACCACCTTCACCAGCAAGCTCGGAATGTGAAGAAAGCTGCTACAACCTGCCATTTAACACTCTTTTCAGAGCGCAAAAAAGATAACATTTACTCATTGTGGGCTTTCAACAACAACAAAATTGACTCTCTTGTTGTACATGACCCAACCCCGGCGAGTTTAGGCCCTGTACTATTCATCCTCATGTTAAATGCTTTGTTTCGTGTTTCTAAAGCTGTCTTGTAAACATGGAATGCTATTCTATTCTCAACAAATTTTCAGAACATACTTTCTTTGCTCGTTAACTACACATTCAACTCTCTTGCTTGGAGTGAGAAGAGTAGAAATCTGTTATTCAGGAAACAAAAAAAGTTAAGGCCAAAATTAAAGTTGTTTTAGTCTTCAAGATCACATGACCACGATGATCAACACCGGAATTCTAAAAATACGAATATTTTCAGAAATATGGACTGGAATTGATTTAAAAAAAAAAATTTAGAATTGAAGACTGGAATTGATTTAAACAAAATAAATACACACATTTAAGAAATATGAACTGGAATTGATCCCGTAAGGAAGATTAGAGTTCATAAATTTACCTGGATCAAGAAATTATGAGTGCCCACGGAATACACTGCGATTTCTCGATGGAGATAACTGCATAATGTTTCAGCTTCAATCGCCACAGGCCCACACTTCACCCGATAAGTGAATATAAAAACATCATGTTTTCGGTATAAGTTTTCAATTATAAGAAACTATTTCTGTAAAAAAAACACGGAGCAATGCAAATGTGATTTTATCCCCCCATCCTTAGTTTCCTTGGAAACGTAACCTTTTTAATGTGTGAATTAGCGTTTCTGTATTTTCGTAATTTGAGAAATAATCCCGGCCACAATTTGACAGATTAACAGGTCGTACTAGTGGTGGCTGTGTACAAAATATCAGCTCATGAGGCCATGGCAAGTTGATTAAAATAGGAGAAATAGAAGTCCATGCGTAGGGTGCAACGATCTTCTTCTTGTTCTTCTTCTTGTTCTTCTTATTATTGTTTATTTTCTTGTTCTTCTTCATGTTCTTCCTCTTGTTCTTGTTCTTCTTCTTCTTCCGCCCGATAGTTCTTCTTGTAGTTCTTGTTGTTCTTGTTCTTCTTCTTGTTCCGTTTTCGTCTCATTTTCTATCGAGTTGTAGTACAGTGTGATGGCATCTATTTGTCAGCGCCTCTCTCGTGGCCAGAGTGACATTCCCCCCCCCCCCCCCCCCATTTTACGCCAAATATCGTTTACGATATCTGTCCACCTCTCCTGGGCGTACCTCTCGCCATTCTTCTTGATGTTCTCATTTAGTTAGAATGTTGCATGAACAATGGTCATGTTAAGTTAAATAAAAGTTGTAAAACCAGCGACGGTATAAATTCCAGTCCATATTTCTTAAATGTGTGTATTTATTTTGTAAAAATCAATTCCAGTCTTCATTTCTAAATTTAAAAACAAAACAAAATCAATCCCAGTACAAATTTCTGAAAATATTCGTAGTTTTAAAAATCCGGAATTGATCATCGTGGTCATGTGATTATGTTTAAAACAGATTTAACTTTGGCTTTAACTTTTTTTGTTTCCTGGATAACACATTTCCACTCTTCTCACTTCAAGCAACAGGGTAGATTGTGCAGTTAACGAGCAAAGAAAGAATGTTCTTAAAATTTGTTGAGTAAAGAATATCAAACCACCTTGAACAGAAAGTTGACTCCGACCACGGTCAGTGACTGATGTGGGGAACGTACGAAAAGTGGATGCAGAGCGGCTCAGAGTTATTCAACGTGCGATGGAGCGTCGAACATTACCAGTCTCATTACGGTACCAAAATATCAGTAACACTGTCATCGGGACTGAAACTTGCTTCAATGTCGTCGTAGACAAGAAAGTGCAGGTGGATCAGACATGTAACACACTTTCCGGGCAGTAGATGGACGCGCAAAGTGACGTCACAGCTGTGCTACATCTTCATTCGTCCACCTAGACGTCCATCAATGAGATGAAGCAAAACCTCGACATGGTATGATACTCCCATATAAAAAGAGATGCGTTTAGATGGCATTTGGTTTCATGGCAAAGGGCACATTTTATGTCTGAATAAATACAAGGATTATAGCAGGAAGTCGCGGGTTCAAATACCGGTGGAGACACCGCAATGTTTTTACGTGGATCATCCGGTAAATATTTCCCCTGATCTTTGAGCAGTGAGATCAAATACTCGTGTGCAGTGGCGCGCACGTTAAAAATACTTTAGCAGTTGGAAATCGAAAAAAAATAAGCCTAACAGCCGCTGCTCGGGCAACATTCAAGTTAAAAATCTACTCAAATTATTCCAGGGATTCTCGCCCACAGAGAATATGTCGCAAAAAAGGGGACTGTTTGGCCATAACAACAGGTCTTGGTTATATGGTTAGCGGAGCGGGTTAGATGGGGCCTGGCAGGCTGCGGGTCTACCTTGCACTAATGTACGCGTCTACCTCCAGCAGTCTCAGAAATAGTCGATCGAATATTCCAGGGGCTAACAGGAGCTGAGATTGACCTGGCAAGTCACCAGTGGATTTTCACCTGCCAAAAAAAAATATGAAACAAGGGAGGTCGCACCTCTCTACGACATCTAACGACATAAGTGGACTGAAGATAGATAGATAGATAGATAGATATATAGATAGATAGATAGATAGATAGATAGATAGATAGATAGATAGATAGATAGATAGATAGATAGATAGATAGCATCAATGAAATTAAGCAATCATTCAAAGATGGCGTAACAGCTGGGTGTGGATTTTCGCTCAGTCTCTTGAACAGGCTAATTTTTGAGGCCAATTAATCGGGATATGTGTTTTTTTCGAAGGAATGAGCAGTCTAGTGCACACTATACTACATCTTGCTACTTGCGAAGCCCTTTTCAGAGCTTGGTAACGGGAGTGTGATAACGAAGAAGAAGAGGTTTCCCTGTTCCACCTGTATTTGTTTTATTCTCAATCAAAAGATTTCGTTTAATAACCACGCTGAAAAACTGTGGGGCATGAATCCTTTTTTTTTGGAGGAAGGGGGGGGGGGGGGGGAATTGTTGATAAAGTCTTGTAATCTTTTAAAACTGAGCTTTGTCATCCGTCCTGTTTCCGCTCCACATAAAAGCAAGCGTTGGCAGTAGTGGTTTTAGTAACAATGGTTTTACACGTTGATGTTGTTAATCCTACACACATCAGATGAACTTTCTGATCAGTCTATGTTAGTCTAATCGGTATGTTTTGCCAAACCGGACGTTAGTACATTCGACCTGGTTGATACAATATAGATTGCACGTGAATTAACTGGCTAAGACTAAATACCTCCCAAATTGAAATGATGCTTGCAACAAAAGAAAAACATACGGCGATCAAATGTGAGGGAAAATATGAAAACAAAACAAGAAATTGCAGATATCTAAGAGTTGTAATAACAGATGGAGGTAGTTGTATAACATACTTGAAGAACAGACTGACGCTAGCTAAACCTGACTGTTTGAAAATGAGAAACATAAAGAAACAACAAAAGGGGACATGAAGTCTTGTGCTGGTACGCAGAACCAAGAGCTTCATGAAGGCGTGTCCTACGCAAGGAATAAACAGACAGAAAACGCTTTCCGCAACAGAAATGTGATTCCCGAGTAGAACTTTACGCATATCTACGAGGCGTGTTCAAATGAAACAGGACCTAACTGTACCAAGTGAACATACGTACGATAAGCACGATGAAGTCATTTTTGGTGTACAGCACATACCAACCGTCAAGTTTGCAAATTGTCATTATCCTACGACTCATAGTTTCCCCAGAAGATCGTTGAAAACATGGCGTGTGTGAAACGGAATCCGCCCAGAGTTGATCAGCGAGTGGTGCTTCGGTTTCTAACAGCTGAAGGAACATCGAACGAGACGTGTTTACTTGCCACTATGCGCAAAAGAAACGAATCGTATCGCAGCAAGTGGTTCAAACTCTATCCCATGCGTTCTTCCTTATGACGGTTGGTCATCAACCGAGATACACATTATGAACACACCTTCCGATACTTCAGTTTCTTGCTAACCACCATTTGAACTGTCCCTAGCGACAAAGCCAATTCCTCTGCTTGCGAACGTAAGCTCCGGTCCACCCGAATTGCTGCATCAATTTTGGCGATGGCCATCTTCTGACGCAACAGTATGCGCCTGATCTGGTCTCGGACGATATTTCGTTAACTCACGTCCTGCTCCATTGTTGTACAGTTCTTCACTGTTATCTTCAACACACTTTTGTCAACATACACTGCCTGCATTCTGCGATGAATGTCAACTGGCCGACATCCTTCAGCTATTAGAAACCGAATCATCGGTCACTGATCAACTCTGGACGGATTCCGTATCACACCCGCCATGTTTTCAACGGACTGCTCAGAAAGCTATGACTCGGAGGATAATGACATTTTGCAAACTTGACGATTGGTTGGTGCTGTATACACCAGAAATGACGTCGTCGTGTGCATCATAGGTGTGTTCACTTAGTGTAGTTAGGTCCGGTTTCATTTGAACACGCCTCGTATATAGGAATACGTTTTTGGTCAAATAAAAAAAAGCCGAGGAAGATACAAGAAAACATTCTCTTACTTACTTACCCTGCCCACTCACCACACTATACAGCATGCTTCCAGTATTCAGCGTCATGGATTCCCTTGTCATTTGCCTCCAGCATGTCGCACCTATTGCATGTTTCCTGGAGGTTGGGTCAGTTCATCAGGTGGTCTGGGTCCTGTATTGCGCCAAAGTCACATGTTTCATCCTTTGTGTATCCCCGTCGTTTGATATTCCTCTTGCACCGTGATACACCAGTTCGGAGTCTGTTCAGCGACTTCCATGTCGTGTATGGTAGATGATGTCCAGGAGCAGGTTCCTCCCGAAGTTCCATCTCTGGGGCCTGCACCAATTCGTGCCACCTCTCGATACAGCGACTTTCAGGGTTTGTATGTATGAGATATGTTGGTTTTAGGAAGCTTTGTCTGGATCTGAGTCGTATGCTTGTACCTGATGTCCAAACATTGGGTGCCTTGGGTCGTGCTCCAATTTTTCTCGTTCGATTTCTTCTGCGACGCTTCTTCGAATCTCGGGTGATGCGAATTGTCGGTTATATTTTATCAATGGGAGTGGTTTTAGGCACCCTGATACTATCCGACCTGCCTCGTTTATTGCTGTATCAACAATTTTTGCATGATGCAGAGTATTTCCAGACTGGGGCAGCGTATTCAGATACGGAAAAAACACAAGCCAAGTGCAGATGTCCAAAGGACTGACAGTTGTGCCTCCCGCCCACCCATCCCCCATGTTTTACTGGTAATTTTTCGGATTATGTTATTCATTCACTTAACTACAAGGGATGGTCGAAAAGTTGGCACTTTAGTAAAAGAGAATACCCCAGTTTATCAGGGAGTAGTACTGGACAGTTCAAATTTGGCAGACACATCTACAATGTTAGAAGTAAAGCAACCAAGCGTTTAAAAGTAATCAAAAGACTTGCTAGTACAAATTGGGGAGCTGATAAATAAAGTCTTCGACAACTACTGCTAGTTATGTAAGACCGGTGATGGACTACAGCCTTTCCATACATACCACTGATGAAACAGTTCGACACCTAATTATTAAGTGCAAGGCGCTTGCGGACATGGAGAAACGATTCTTACAAGCACTGCCAACAATTGCTAACACACTGTGCGGAGCAGTGAACCAACTGAAGAAGACCTGTATCTATATAAGAATGGCATTGGGTTGCCAAGAGCAGGCTTGCTCAGCAGCTATAGGACAACAAGAACACAACAGTCTGAAGACGTCAAGATATTTATCTGGAAATTGGTGTGAACTTTAGTCCTGCTCTAAGAATTCACCATGCAAGGCGATACATTTAACTTAACATCTTGATACTGGTTTAGAAGATTCTGCAGATTCTGCATACAACCAGTTTAATTTATATTTCCATAAAAAAACGTGGAGGTATGAAATCATGCCCCATTCACCATACTCACGGGACTTGGCATCTAGTGGACTTTGTCATGTTCCCAAACATGAAGAATCCGCTTTTTGCACGTGGATTTTCTAACGTGCAGAACTTGATTACTGAAATGGAGACGTGGTTCCGGGTTCAGATGAAGGAGTTCTACAATCAGGGCAGCAGGGAGGTCAAGAATAGATCGGAGAAGTGTATCGCCTTGCAAGGTAAATTCATAGAGGACTAATGTTCACACTAGTTTCCAGGTAAGTGTCTTGAATCCTTCACTCTAAAGTGCAAAACATTTCGACAAACTCTCGTTTAATAACATTGAGAGGCAACGTTTATGTGACACATGCCCGGAAAATAAAACATGGAAACCTTTGTAACAACTGGACACATTGATCGCACGTAAGGCCGAGTAAAACAGAGAAAGGAGATTTGCTGCATCAATTTTGGCGATGACATCTACTGACGCAACAATATGCGCCTTTCGTTAACTCACGTGACAGACTGGGTGGGGAAAACGCAGATCATCTGAAGTGCTGATATGATCAACGGGTAGATTGTGTGGAAGAAATGTATGTTCAGCGCCATGTGGCACGACACTTGATGATGATGAAGATGAATTATTGGTGTTTTTAAAACAAAACTTTGAACCGTGTCATGGGCGGCACAAATCATTATTGATGTGTATCTACTGTCCTGACATTCTGAAATACATGTAGACCACATTATTGGAACATGGAAACTGTTCTAAAATGCGCAAATATTTGATAAGTAACTGCTTCGCTGGTTTTCCAGTCACAGAAGTACAGACTCATCGAACATGTATAAACAAATCCTCAAATAGAAACCACTTCATATTTTTAACTTACAAAATACAATATGGTTACCATTTTCTCCAAATCTTTGTTTTATTCGCCATCAACATAATTTCTGATATTGTTGTTGTTGAATGCTGACAATGAGTAAGTTGACTCTTTTGTGCGCCCCGAAAAGGGCGTTAAGTGGCGGGTTGTAGTAGCTTTCCTCACATCCCGAGCATGCTGATAAAGGTGGACCGCGATCCTCCAGACGTTTGTGCTATGCGTGGCTTCATCTGCGTGGCGCTTACAAGTACGAGGATCACATCGATCCACATCTCGTCAGCCCGACTGCCCTGAAAACAGCTTGTTTCCATGAAACGCTGCATGGAACATAGACTGTGGTCTTGGTCAGTATATTGACCCTGACACGACGTCCTGGTCAGTATGTTATGCCTGAATAGACTAGCATCTCAGTTCCCCATAATCTCTGATAGAATACAACAATTGCTAATCAGTTCATAAATAAAAAATAGCTGCATTTTGTAATAGACGTATCTTGAAGGAGCAACGGTTGGTCGTTGTTTCTGCTCGCATAGCAGTCCTACAGTTTGATACATCTTGGAGATAATCTAACTTATTTCAGGAAGATGAACTTCCAGGTGAAACGCATCAACTGCACGTGAAACTATCCTGTAGCGTACTCTACATATGAATGTCCTGCAGCGTACACATCTCTTCTCAATCATAGACAGGCTACCTAAGACTTTCATGTGGCGTACACATCTCTTCTCAACCATAGACATGCTACATAAGACTTTCCTGTGGCGTACACATCTCTTCTCAACCATAGACAGGCTACATAAGACTTTCATGTGGCGTGCACATCTCTTCTCAACCATAGACAGGCTACATAAGACTTTCATGTGGCGTACACATCTCTTCTCAACCATAGACAGGCTACATAAGACTTTCATGTGGCGTACACATCTCTTCTCAATCATAGACAGGCTACATAAGACTTTCCTATGGCGTACACATCTCTTCTCAACCATAGACAGGCTACATAAGACTTTCATGTGGCGTGCACATCTCTTCTCAACCATAGACAGGCTACATAAGACTTTCCTATGGCGTACACATCTCTTCTCAATCATAGACAGGCTACCTAAGACTTTCCTGTGGCGTACACATCTCTTCTCAACCATACACAGGCTACATAAGACTTTCATGTGGCGTACACATCTCTTCTCAACCATAGACAGGCTACATAAGACTTTCCTATGGCGTACACATCTCTTCTCAATCATAGACAGGCTACCTAAGACTTTCCTGTGGCGTACACATCTCTTCTCAACCATACACAGGCTACATTGAACTATCAGTATCCAACCATTTTCTTGTTAATCATAGACATATAACACGGGGATATTCTGCGTACACTTTCGTAAGGAAGTACAGACATATTTTTCAATAAGAATTGTTCAGATACTAACTGGCGGATGTCCGATCAATCTTGTTCCTAACTATACTGACTGAAAGATACATTTAATGGCTGTCACTAACTGTCAAGATTCAACATTGATGTAACTCTCGTAATTTGAAATCATATATTTATTACAAGTCACCCACAAAACGGCACAGCAGTGACATTTTCTAATTGAAACAAGAGCACGCTCTCGACGTCTGTATAATTGATATCCTGCTTATTCTGTAATTATGTGCTATGTAAACTGCTTCTATACATTTGGCCTGCATTGATCTTTGTCAAGCGTGGTGCCTATGCACTGACAACTCCACAGAGAACACGACTATTTGTTTAAGTGCCAATTTAATTTAGATTTGAATGCTGTAACCGCTGTAGCATATCTGGTCGGATGTACCGATCAATTATACGTGTATCGTTTAGTTTGTTGATTATCTCAGCGTGAGATAGTTCTCGCTTTAGAATTCAATGGGGTATGTATATATAATATATATTGTGAGGCATTATAAATGACATAGGCTTTCCGACACACCTGGTCCACCTACTCGAAACATTATATATTGAACAGGAAGTAAGTGTTAGGATTTGTTGTGAAACATCAGAATGGTTTGCTGTACAAATGGACATGAGATAGGTTTGCATTATTGTCCCACGCTTCTTCAACATTTACGCAGAAAATATAATGCGAGATTTCTAAATCGATCAAAACTACAACAACATTAACCCGTTCACAATCGGTGGAAATTAAATTCCCAAGCTCTGACACTTCAGAGTCTTTTAAACCAGTACAAAGAAGTTAAGTTAAGGTTAAGTTAAAGTTTAAGTTTAAGTTTAAGTTTAAGTTTAAGTTTAAGGTTAAGGTTAAGGTTTAGGTTAAGGTTAAGGTTAAGGTTAAGGTTTAGGTTTAGGTTTAGGTTTAGGTTAAGGTTAAGGTTAAGGTTAAGGTTTAGAGTTGAGTTGAGTTGAGTTGAGTTGAGTTGAGTTGAGTTAAGTGGGTAGGGTAGGGTAGGGTAGGGTTGGGCTGGGCTGGGCTGGGCTGGGCTGGGCTGGGCTGGGTTAAGTTAAGTTAAGTTAAGTTAAGTTAAGTTAAGTTAAGTTAAGTTAAGTTAAGTTAAGTTAAGTTAAGTTAAGTTAAGTTAAGTTAAGTTAAGTTAAGTTAAGTTAAGTTAGGTTAGGTTAGGTTAGGTTAGGTTAGGTTAGGTTAGGTTAAGTTAAGTTTTACGCTGACGACACAATTATCTTTTCCAACAGCGTCAAAGGATTAGAAGAATTACTCCTGTCTGAAAACAAGCATAGTGAAGTTCAAAACCTTCGTTTGACCACCAACAAAACAAAAGTAATGTCTGCAGTTCAATTATTACGCCTGCACAACATTGTCCCCCAAGATGAAGTGGTTGGAAACGTAAATGGTTTTGAATATGTTGGCCCTATTATTGGCAACGATGGAGACTGCCCGAAAGACGTAAGAAAAAGGATTAAAATTGCGCTGAGAAAATGCAAACAAAATTAAGAGCAAGTCCAGGAAGCAGGTAAAAAAAGGGCAGATGCAATGTTATTTCTGAGAAAAAGAAATATTGAAGAAAAGAGATGTGAAGTGGCTTGGCTTGGCTTCGTTCATTCTCAATCTCCGGCTACCAAACACTGAACTTGCTTAAGTAGCAGAATGTAGTCCAGAAAACGAAATGCGTTGTCGTAGTTTACAGTTTAACTGCGATATTTGCACCTTTCGGTCCAACACATCCGACTTCAGCAAGCATTTTTTGAGTACCGGGTTAGCATTCCCTCTTCGATCCCTTCTCCCTAGCAAGTCTGCCCTGTTGCAGCCTGTTATCCAGGATCACCGCGTGGAGGTGTAGAAGGGTTTTGGCAGCTTTGGTTCGCTGGCCCTGACTCTAGCAGTCAGCTATGAGTCGCTGACCACGGCAGCTCATGCGCTGCTCAGCATCTTGATCCCAGATTGGAAATTATAGTGAAACTGTATAAAGCATTAGTTAGACATAGATTAGTGTGCTGTGTTCAGGTGTGGAGTTCTTATCGTGGAATAGATATAAACACGCTGGAAGGGATATGCAGAAGAGTGACAAAGCTGAAAGTGGGATACCGGAATTACAGTTAGGAGGAAAGACTGACAAAAAAGGCCTACAGTGTCTATTAAAGAATAGAATTCGATGTTATTTAATACAGGTTTATAAGATAATCAGCGGAAAGGATAAACTGGATTAAAACAAGTTTTACAAAATACAGCCATCTACAAGAACAAGAGGGCACAGCTAACAATTAAAGTAAGGTCCAGATTTGATACCAGAAAATATGTTTTTAGTAATTTAATGATGGATGCTTGGAATGCACTGCCACCGGAAATAGTGGAGGCAGGGTCAATTAATGCATTCAAGGATAGATTAGATGCGTATATGATTTTTTTTAAGTGAATGGAAAAGAAACTGATTGGATACATACTCTGCAGAGTCTACTAAACCAGTATATAGACGTTAAGTTAAGAATTTATGAAATAACGTCAACAGATCAATAAAAGCAGTACCTATCTAAACAAATACTACAGCCAACCAAACATTATCGTATATAACCAACGTCTTCACGTAGTTGATAGCTTCCCTTAACTGGGCAGTACCCTCACCACAGAAGCGCATATCGATTCTGAGGTCAACAGCAGGATTACAAAATCAGGCTCTGCGTTTGGGCGGCTGCAAGGAGACGCTTAGAACCAACAAGGCATCAGCGTCGACAGCAAGGTAAAATATATCGTGCGGTTGTGATAAACACATTGATGCATGTCTGCGACACACAGGCAGTGTATATCATACACGTCAGACTGCTAAATCGTTTCCACTTGAGTTGTATGTGTAGGTTGTTTAGGATTGGGTGATAGGACAACGGGCTTAACTGAAATTCTTTGCATGCCACACATGTTGAGCTTCAGCAAGAAGCCCAGTTCAGATGGACGAGACACGTTCGCATGTCCGATGAGCGCGTATCAAGAATCTGATACATGATAAGCTCAGAACAGGAAAACGTTCCCCAGGGAAACGCTACCGAGATGCCTTGAACGTGTATCTGAAACGCTTAAATATTGATATTGCCTGCTTGGAGTTGTTTGCACAGAACCGTTCCATCTGGTGCGCTAGCAGTAAACGAGATGCTCAGACCGCAGAGCAAAGCTCCATCGCGTTTGTAGCAGCGAAAGCGTGCCGCCCGAAAGAACAGAACGCATGAGGGTTCAACAGCTGACTCCTCACATGTGTGCGCCTGGTAACGGCAGGGTTTGCTGTGCAAGGATTGGTTTATACAGTCACGTGCCATCACATCATGCAGCACAAGTCTGATTCTGGCGCCTCAAATCCTTTCTATTTGTCCCACGCACAGTGAAGGTCCAACATGGCGAAAGAGACAACAGCATTCACGAAATATGGAGCTACTGGAAGTGAACATTTACTCCAGACAGTCAGTCACCTCCAACGTGTATGGAGTAATGGAAAAATCTTCCTTGAAATAAAAATTCGCATCTGTCAGTCCTCATGACCCCAGTCCTGCTTTACTGCTACGAAACCTAGATATTACTCACACATTACATATCGAGACTGGCGGCCTTCCACATCCACAGCCAGCGGCGTATCCTTGGTATGCAATGGCATGACTACATCGGCAAAGTGGAGATATCCGTTGAAACATGTTTCTACACAATCTCAGAGACATTTGACAACATACATAGAATTAGTGGCAATTAATAACTTTCAGTTGTGGCTCTGATTTCCATCTTCAATTTCAACCTCACTCAGTATTCGATAAGTGGGACTAAAAAGTGCACACAATAAGGTCGAAGCGTAAAGATTTATTCTAATATGACGCCTATTATGTTGTTCTCTTTGGGAAGAACAGTTTCTCAGATATGACCATCACAACCCTCTGCATGCTATTTAAATTTAAGCTTCCAGTATACATGAATGAGCGAGTAAATCATTCGTTGTCCCAAGGACAAGCAGAACAAAAAATCGTTGTTATAAATTTGCTCCGGTCTGGTAAAGTTGATCTCCACGATCGAACACCTCAGGTCTCATCCTGGGGGCCACTCTTCCCCTTCTCACCTCACTCTGTTTCATTTGACTCTGTCCTACAGTCACACCCTTGCACAACTTTCACACGCGCCCTCGTGGTAAAGCCCTTCCATTGCACTTTGGTTGGGCTAGCTTCTGAGGGCGCACAAACCTAGCATAGGTACATACAGATGCACACATGCATCCAAGCACTGGTTTATGCGTCCTGATATCGCCCAATTGACTACGGTCTGGGGTGGAAAATGGCGCGCCTCCGCCAGTAGAAACTAGTGAGGCAAACATTTAAGCAAAAAAAAAAAAAAAAAGTTGATCTCCCATGCAAAGGAATTTGGTAATCCACGCTTCTCCAAATTAGGCAAACCAGCGCCAACATTGCGCAATCTAGACCAATTTGTTGCCCCTGGTAGTTGTTTCCTAGCGATTGCTCCAGCTAATCTTCTCATCTCCAACCCTGCTCCTTCCCGTACCGTAGAGAATATGAAGGGAAAATCCATGCTTCTTCACGTGTTCTCTTGCCAATGTCTGACAGAACGCGCTCGAGCGGATACGACGTAATTTGCGTACAACGTCTGATCATTAGGCGGACGATCTAACTCACGAACTAAACCTACCCGCCTGCCCCTTCCCCTCCTCAGGATTGAAGAGCCCCTACATTTAGGTTTGCAAACATCGAAAACTGCGATTATACGACATTGGGAATTCAAGATAAATTAGTGGCCTTACCAAGAGGTTCAGACGAATCATAACACACGAAAGGTTTGTCTCAACAGACAACAGACCAAAAGAAGGTGAGAGTTGGGAGAAGGATTGAAGGAAAAGAAGAGTAAGAAAGGAGAGAGAGAAAGAAAGCAGGGGAAGAAAGAAGAGGAAGAAAGGAGAGGAGAAAAGAGGGAGAAAAGGCTAGTTCAGGAAATCCAAGTCATATTCGAGCAGGTCAAGCGTTCATTAAGTGGAAAATCCCAAACCAGCAGAAATTAACATTGATGACGCAGGTGAAGAAAATCGATATAAACGATGATCATTTTCAAAGATTTAAGTCGGCAATAAATGTTGACAACTTGATCTCTTCAATTTCATTACCCAAAAAATTGATGAAAAAAGGAACATCCCCAAAAAGTCAATGCACCAATTCACCAAAGAAACACCCACAAAACTACACTCTTGTAGTCTCTTTAAAAAAGTGAGAAGTAGAGTCGTTAAAGATAAGACACGACCATTCCCTGAAGATTCACTAGTGGCGTTGAAGCATGAAAGAGGAACAAATAGCAGTAACACTCTAGCCTGCCAGACATGTCGCAGGAGGCGACTAAAGCGAGTTGGGCATTGGGATGGCTCCTGTAGAAATGCCAACAGATAAAGGATGGTCATCATTTGATGTTTTGGTGTGTGTTTGTCCTATATGAACAAACTAAATTGGACCTAATAAGTCCTATATGGACAAGCTAAATTGGGCCTCATAAGTCCTATATGGACAAAATAAATTGGGGTAAAAAGTCCTATATAAGCAAACTAAATTGGGTCTAATAAGTCCTATATAGGCAAACTAAATTGGGCCTAATAAGTCCTATATGGACAAACTAAATTGGGCCTAATATGTCCTATATGAACAAACTAAATTGGGCATAATAAGTCCTATATGAACAAACTAAATTGGGCCTAATATGTCCTATATGGACAAACTAAATTGTGCCTAATATGTCCTATATGAACAAACTAAATTGGGCATAAAAAGTCCTATATGAACAAACTAAATTGGGCCTAATATGTCCTATATGCACACACTAAATTGGGCCTAATAAGTCCTATATGAACAAACTAAATTGGGCCTAATATGTCCTATATGGACACACTAAATTGGGCCTAATAAGTCCTATATGGACAAACTAAATTGTGCCTAATATGTCCTATATGAACAAACTAAATTGGACATAATAAGTCCTATATGAACAAACTAAATTGGGCCTAATATGTCCTATATGAACAAACTAAATTGGGCATAATAAGTCCTATATGAACAAACTAAATTGGGCCTAATATGTCCTATATGCACACACTAAATTGGGCCTAATAAGTCCTATATGAACAAACTAAATTGGGCCTAATATGTTCTATATGGACAAACTAAATTGGGTCTAATAAGTCCGATATGGACAAACTAAATTGGGCCTAATATGTCTTATATGGACAAACTAAATTAGGCCTAATAAGTCCTAAATGGACAAACTAAATTGGGCCTAATATGTCCTATATGAACAAACTAAATTGGGCATAATAAGTCCTATATGAACACACTAAATTGGGCCTAATATGTCCTATATGGACAAACTAAATTGGGCCTAATAAGTCCTATATGGACAAGCTAAATTTGGCCTAATATGTCCTATATGAACAAACTAAATTGGGCTTAATATGTCCTATATGGACAAATTAAATTGGACCCAATGAGTCCTATATGAACAAACTAAATTGGGCTAATATGTCCTATATGGACAAATTAAATTGGACCCAATGAGTCCTATATGGACACATTAAATTGGACCCAATGAGTACTATATGAACAAACACTAACACCACATTTTCATACTCCACTATATTCGTTCTTCCAATTCGTTTCAAGACGACTTATTTAACCACTACTGCAGTTTTCTTCATCACGTGTATAAATTTACATCATCATCCTGTAACATGTCAATTGCTGATCGTCGCTCCCATCACAGCCCCTTTGAAAAAAAACAACAACTTGATATCTTGCAAAATCTCCAGCCTGCTCCAGATTCACGCCCAAGCATTCATTGACATCTTGGTGCCATCGCCTTCTTGGTTTGCCTCTGCACTATATCTTCCTTTGCCGTTCTTTCTCAAGACCGTTGTGTCATCTGATGATGCTATAGTCCCGAGCGGTCCGCCCGGGTCTTTGTGTATGACAAGGTCAGGATTAGCACCACTACCAAAACAAAGAACATGTCGTAAGAGGCGACTAACTGTCTTAGTTAGTTAGTTTTCTTTCCACTTGTGCCGTTGAATGTCGTGGGCAGCTTGAGTTGTCTATCATGCGCCAAGTAGGATTCGTCGGTCAATGTGAGCCCGTGTCTCTGCACAATCACTCTAATGCCATCTATCCACCTATCCCACTGTCGGCCCCTTGCCCTGTAGCCAGATCTACAAGAGTTATAAGCCATAAGTGGAATTTGATGAGGGTGTATTCTCATGAGTTGACCAAACCAACTTATTTTCTGCCTATTCGGCACAAGGCGTAGTGCCATCCATACTTTAAATGTGGGGGTGTCTTCATGGGTGCCCCAACGACCACACCGGTTACGGTTGACCTGACCTGACCTGCAGGGGGAAACTCGTGGACATACACCGGGCATGAGTTTAGAATGAAGAACAACAAACTTCCCCTACAGGAAATTATAAGCGCCCAAGATGGCAGCAGTAAAATATAACGGGCAAACAGAGACTTTGCAAAACGATCAAAGGAGAGAGCTCAACTATGAATCTAAACAACATGCAAAAGCAAATACAAGTGGCGTCTCATCGTTCAAACTGAAGAGCGCTTTTTTCTGCCTTATGCGCCATGTGTAGAGTTGAAAAAGCACAGATAGAAACCACTAGACAGAAATTTATATCTGATATATTCCAAGGTCAGAACGGAAGGAATGGAAGGTGGGAACAGTGGCGTAACTAAAATGAAAGGGGCCTCATGCACTTTTTAAGTGGGGCCCTTATTATAATCTATAAGTTGGTCCGACATCTATAATCAACATCTGGCAAGCTTAATTATTAAAGTAGTTGGGGTTTAAGTGGTGCTATTTTATTGTACGAAGTCTAAGCAATTTGTGAGATGACGGTATGTCACGTAACTATTTTCAACTGGGTAGACCACAGCGTTGCTTGTCTGGACCTCGTGGCCCATTAGAAGATTGAAAATGGCCGACCAGCGCAGTTACATTATGTAGATAAGTATCTTTTTATATTTTGTTTATGCGCCCATATTTCGTTTTGATTTGTTCACCTCTTCTTCAATGGCGTGTAGTTCATTTGCATTTTCTCCATTGTACCCGATGAAGGCCTTTTGGTCGTGACATGGTTTACGTTTTTGTTTTTGTTCCAGCCCGGTATCTGAACCCTACATATCTTCTTGTGAGGAATGTAAGGAGAGGAGGAAGTGTAAGGAGAAGAGAACGTCTATGGAGTAGAGGAAGTATATAGAGGTGGTGTATAGAGGAAGTGTATGAGGTGGATTAATTGTAAGGACAGGAGGAAGTGTATGGAGAGGAGGAAGTGTATAGAGGAAGTGTAAGGAAGGGAGGAAGTGTAAGGAAGAAGTGTACGGAGAGTAGGAAGTGTATGGAGGAAGTGTATACAGTGGAACAAGAATGAAGAACAGAGAGATTTTGAAAAGCAAGAACACAGCAAAAAGAAAAAAAATGAACAAGTGCTGAGTGATCTAAGAAAGTTGAAACTATCATTTCTGTGTTTTCCCGAAAACTAATGTCCAGCGGATGGATTGATGAAGCAGAGGAATAAAGGCTGCTAGTAGACACAGTGATGTGTGCAGGATAGATTAAACATTTATTCTAGATATTAAAAACCTAAGACGACATGAGAGTTTGGACTACTCGTTCTCCGCGTCGGATTAGCATAGTGATAGACCCCTCGCATTTCACGGCACACGTATGTGGTTCAACTCCTGTTACAAGCACACTCCAGCTGTAAATGGGAGCCTCGCTTACTGCCAAGGAAGGAATGGCAGCGGGGAAGGGAATTGACCCACCCTAACCTCATAGACAAGCTGGTCAGGTCAGGTCATCCCGCAACCAGCGACGACGTTGGGGCCCATGAAAACACTCCCACAACCAAACACAACCCTTCTCTGTCAGAGGCCTCTACCTGTGCCTCCTCTAGTTGGAGATTGGGTTATTCTTCTATGCTGCCCTCCCACATCTCTGTTGTACGACTTCTTCGTCGCCAGTTTTGCATTTTTGGGAAAACCGTTTGATCTCGACATGTGACCGTACCCAGAGAGTTTCTGTCTTTTAACCGTTGCCAAGAGGACTTCAAAAGGCCCTATTGCTGTTGTAATTATTTCTCATATTTCCTCATTTGTAACTCGATCTTTGTACGTGACGTTTAAAAGTTTTTGGAAACATCTCATCTCCAAGGCCTGTATCCTTCACTGAAGGTCAGCTGTAATTGTCCATGTCTCACATGCATAGAGGAATGTTGACGGGACCAAAGTAAGCATTTTATCTGATCTTCGTGCATTTGAATAATCATTTGTCCTGCCAGATTTTGTTACGCCGTGCAAGCGGCGCTTGCAAGCTGGGGACAAGTACAATGTGATCTCTAACACTTTATCCCCGACAGCAGTGTCTGATGTGGAAGTTGCGTTTTACAACAATTTATTAACTTGACATGCACATGATCGTTATCTATGACTGTTGCCCGTTTTAGGGGACTTTCTATTTCTCCTATTCTACGAAACTTCGTTAAAACCTAGAGAAGCCTTTCCCAACCATTGTACGCCTGAGGACCGGATAAAATATAAAAACCTTCTCGCAGACCGGATAAAATGTAAAAACCTTCTCGCAGACCGGATAAAATATAAAAACCTTCTCGCAGACCGGAGAAAATATAAAAACCTTCTCGCAGACCGGAGAAAATATAAAAACCTTCTCGCAGACCGGAGAAAATAGGAAACATTTTTCGCGCATAGTATTAACCAAAATAAAAACCATTATTTATTTCATATTTTGTGTTTAAGTTTTTAAATCTAAAATCAAATTAAACTTCTATAGTTGTCTAACATAACCAGAAAGCGAGCGGTAATTACAAATGCTAATAATATAACGTTTTGAGAAAGCAATATTTCATTCAAATTAAGGTTTGTTTGAAATCTGTTGCTAATTATTTTATTGAAATATTTGAATTCCGCGATTACAGCGTTGTTTCTGAGAGACGAAGCGATGCATTTTTTGTTTTTTTGCGTTCGCCTTATTTCTCTATTCCCCAAGCGGTGTGCATTGCATTGGTGGTTTTTATTTTGCACCTGTCGGCCCAGTGATTCCGACTTCAGCATGCATTTTATGTAATGGTCTGCTTCCTCCTGTGTTTTCTAAGAGTTGCTTCCCTGGGGTAACGGCCGGTGCTGTGATCGGAATCGAACCCATCACCTTCGGGTTGTGAGCCGTGTCACTTAACCACTAGTTTACACCGTCCCCTCAAAGAGATACATTGAAATCCAATCTGTTTCTTCGCTTGATTTCTCACACAAATAGGTAGTCAAAAATACAACCAACAATTTTATTATAGCTCTAATACTACGTTTAGTATTCGTTTTGTAGTAATATCCAATATTGAGACAATAATTGTATTTTATGTTTGGACAACAGAATGACATCACAAGACAACTCGATCAGGATTTCCTTTCCTCGACGATTAAGTGCGGATAAGTTGATGTTTTCCATGAAAGGGTAAAGCCGCAATAACTTCTTTTAGCAAACCAGCAGGAAATTTCTGCTGACAGCTACCGTTCTGGTAGGAAAACACTGACCTAAAGAGCTGACATTTTGTAAATACTCTACTAGTGCGATCTGTTAATCTATCAAATGGTGAGTAGTCTTGAACAGATAATTCAAGAGCTTCTACCGAAAAACATCGTTATTAAATATTTGTCTGCATCGACAGGCGGGTTCAGGAAATCCAAGTCATATTCGAGCAGGCTCAGTCGTTCATTAAGGGGAAAATCTCAAACCAGCAGAAATTAACATTGATGATGAAGTAGGTGAAGAAAATCGATATAACCGATGATCAGTTTCAAAGATTTAAGTCGGCAATAAATGTTGACCAACTTGATCACTTCAATTTAATTACCACAAATATACGTGTTTAAGTGATGAGCGGCACAGGTGCCAAAACAAAAACAAAAAAGATTTAAAAAAATCATCCCCAAAAAGTCAATACTCCAATTCATGAAAAAAAAACACAAAAAAAACTATC
Source organism: Ariolimax columbianus (assembly GCA_036924085.1). NCBI lineage: Eukaryota > Metazoa > Mollusca > Gastropoda > Stylommatophora > Arionidae > Ariolimax > Ariolimax columbianus. Next base: position 69,269,259 of record JAVGWX010000003.1, read on the forward strand.
CCACAAAATTACATTCTTGTAGTCTTCTCTCCCCCCCCCCCCCAAAAAAAAACAAAAAAACAAAACAAAAAACAAAACAAACCAAAAAAAAAAAAAAAAAAAAAAAAAAAAATTAATAAATCTGTCTTAGCAACAAATAAAGGTAATAAAATGTACCTGTTACCTCCTGACTAGAAGATATATATGATAACAACTTGGACACCCAATCCTACTGATCGATTACTCACCTGTTATACAAGACAATGTCAGGTAGCCATAGCAGGTCACATGGTACTCGAAGGATGGTGATGTTGTTGTAGTCGCTGATGTTCCATTTCAGCTTTTCATCATTCCACTCCTGCAGACAAAACAATAGGACAAGAGATAAACATGCTTTATTAACACTTCCTGCAGACAAAACAATAGGACAAGAGATAAACATGCTTTATGAACATTTCCTGCAGATAAAACAATAAAACAATAGATAACAATCTTTTCTTGACATTTTCTGCAGACAAAACAATGAGACAACAGATACACATGTTTTTTTGGCATTTTCTGCAGACAAAACAATAATACAAGAGATAATCATCTTTCCTTGTCATTTCCTGCAGATAAAACAGTAATACAAGAGATAAACATGTTTTCTTGTCATCTACTTCAGACAAAACAGTAAGACAAGAGATAATCATCTTTTCTTGACATTTCCTGCAAACAAAACAATAATACAAGAGATAAACATGCTTTCTTAACATCTCCTGCAGACAAAAAACAATAGGACAAGAGATAAAACATGCTTTCTTAACATTTCCTGCAGTCAAAACAATGAGACAACAAATACACATGTTTTTTTGGCATTTTCTGCAGACAAAACAAGACAAGAGATAAATATGTTTTCTTGGCATTTTCTGCAAACAAAAGAAGACAAGAGACATATTTTTCTTGACATCTCGTTCAATAAAAAAATACAAGAGATAAACATGTTTTCTTGACATATCCCACAGATAGGACAACAAAATAAGAGCTAAACATGTTTTGTCACAAACAAAAGAACAAGACAAGAGATAAACATGTTTTTCTTGACATTTCCTGCATTCAACAAAAAAACAACTAGACAATAGATAAATATGTTTTTCTTGACATTTCCTGAAGAAAAAAGGAACCAGACAAAAGATAAACATGTTTTTCTTCACATCTCCTTCAGACTTAACAAGGACATATGTTTATGCTCTTCTTGACATATTGTTTCTTGCACACTCCTACAGACAAAACAACAGCACGAGAGATGCGTCAGTTACTCAACCCAATCATGTAGGCAAACCAATACGATGAATGATAAATAAAATCCTGCTAAGTGTAAAGTAACAGCATTCAATGATTAAAATATATCCACACACAAAAAAAGAAAATGCGGACAATTACAATACACGTACGAGACGTGTTTAATTGTAACCGGAACTCACTGCACCAAGTGAACATACGTACGATGGGCATGATGACGGCCCATCAGATGTAAACATCACATACCAACCATCAAGTTGGCAAATTTCATTATCCTGTGACTCATAGTTTCTTCAGCAGACCGTTAAAAACATGGCGTGTGTGATACGGAATCCGCCCAGGGTTGATTAGGGAGCCGTGATTCGGTTTCTAACAGCTGAAGGATGTCGAGCAGTTGACACTCATCGCAGAATGCAGGCAGTGTATAGTGACAAAAGTATTCGAAGACAACAGTGAAGAACAGGACAACGCTGTTTAAAGAAGGACGTGAATTAACGAAAGATTATCCGAGACCAGGTCAAACGCATATTGTTGCGATGAAGAAGATGCCATCGCCAAAATTGATGCAGCAATTCGGGTGGACCGACGCCGTAGTTTCTGTTCGCCCCACATTTGTCCCCATACACTGCCTGCATTCTGCGATAAATATAATCTGGTCGACACTCTTCAGCTGTTAGAAACCGAATCACCGCTCGCTGATCAACTCTGGACGGATTCCGTTTCATACACGCCATGTTTTCAACGGTCTGCTGAGGAAACTATGAGTCAGAGGTTTATGACATTTTGCAAACTTGACGGTTGGTATATACTGTTTACATCAGGATTGAAAATGTCACTATACGCATCTTACGAATGTTCACTTGGAGCAGTTAGGTCCGGTTTCATTTGAGCACTCCTCGTATAAACACGTGAGTTCACGTGTTATTTTTGGTTATCGTTTGATGGTGTTACAGATCACTTGGACATATCCAAAGTTCGGTTCTACTAAGAATCGACGTGACTACTCTCCGGGCAGATCTATAGGCGCTCAGTTCCTCTCAACAAATGCCGAATAGTGTAGATACGGATAGCTTCTGTAACTCGATTGTTGTTGACACTTTTGCTCCGTCCTCTGAGAAGCCTCTCTCTGCTAGACCCGAGTATATTCTTACCGCAATCTTTGCACTGCTGGTTCATTGTCGCAGTGTCTTTATCCGAAGGACAGTCGTTGATCAACTTCTAAATGTCACATTTATCCATTCCCAATGTCTCCACTGCGAGTGCCCCTGAGGCGAGGATGTCAGCTCTCCAATTGCTGCACACCCCTGCATGTCCGGAACGGTGGATCCACACAAGATCCTGGGGCTCGAGGCGTTTAATCCTCTATCTACTCATGTCACGATCAGTCATTCTTGACCTTCCGAAGCAAGGATTGATAGTCAGAGACGATTACAACTCTCATTAAAGAGGTCCTAGGTCAGAGCGGAAGTTACTGCTTCAATGTTCCTTCTGATACTGGAAGCTGTTGTCAAGTATGCACAACTTCTATCAGTATCAACCCAGTCCTCTTTCTTACCGCATAGCATAGATCCAACGTAGATTTGACAGCATCAGAATCCTGGACATTTTCACTTATTAGTTATTTAGCCTCTTGGTTCGCTTTTTCGCTGCACCGGTCTCCGCATTCTTTTCTAACAGCGATAATGACTCGGTGGTTCTCTACCATTTTTATCTCAAGTATGAATCCATTTTTTTCCTTTGTTTATGGTCTCTACTGTAGTTACCTCACCAATGAAATGCAAAGCAATGTCATAAATGACAACATAAAAAAAATAAAAAAAAATAAAATGATCATTTGTTCACAAACGATGTTCGCATGTGCCTGCATAAATCCATGTTCCCCTCAAAATAGAAATGTGAGATGTGTGCTAACGTCGCTAAAAAGGTGAAACAGAAGTTGAAGAGCTTAAAACATATACTTTATGATCTAAACAAATTATGGAATTGCAATGTCATATCGTGATCAAATGTTAGACGCGGCTGTACAGCTGGAAATCATTATATCAAACATCAGAGCATGTGGAACAGCAATAAAATTACTTCAAAGAAAGTAAGGTTGGATAAGCATATTTTACAATTGATGTTTAGAAGACGAAAGCTGAATTGAGGACAACTCAAAATGTGAGAATCGAAACGTTGAATGAAATGACACAACATTAGATGCAAATCGAGAGAAGAAACCAGAACAAAACAGAAGTGATAAGAAGAAGTGAACAAAATTAATTCTATATACACGAATAAATAGGAAGGATTGCGCAGAAGAACACTGAAGGAGAGCAGTAAAGATGGCGCCTAACAAGCCGCTGGTCTAACGGTTTCCCTGGAGACAGTGATGTAAAAATTGGTGAAGTTGTCTAATGATTGAAAGGGGCTCCGATGTCTAGGTCGCGAAGCACGTCACCCGGGGCAGGCTGAAACTCGACTCCGGTTTTCTTGTGTGTTAATGGTAACAACGAACAAGTTACAGACTGTAGAGAACTTATCCACAAGGTCTGTAGGTCTCTTTCGGTGCTGACAGAGAGGGAGCAGTCATAAGCAAAAGTTACGTTAGAGATGGTTGTGTCCTTTACCTTGCTGTGAGTTTGCAGTCAACTGAGAGGGAAAAGTTATTCCGTCGATCATGTATTTCATTTCAACTTGGTAATTAATAGGGAGCCGCGTAGCGCAGTGGTTAGTGCTATGGCTTCGCATCTGAGTGGTCCTGGGTTCATTCCCCAGTTGAGGCGGTAGTGTTTTTTCTGACCGCAATGGCTCTTGGGTCGACCCAGCCTTAAATTGGTACTGATTCAGTCCGGGAAGTAAAAGCGGCGAGGGAGAGGAGATGGCTACCGCCCTCATATAGCCGAACCTTTGAAATGTGAGATCTAACACCTTACACCCTTACGGCAGTAATGCTATGGGTTACTTTACTTGAATTAATACAACCCTGAGAGCTATCACTGACCATGGTGACGAATGGTAGGACTTGTACACAGCCCTGCTTGACGCCATTTGAGACAGGAAAATCATTTGACGTTTCTCCATCACCCAGCACATGCGCATCTACATAACAAAAATATATTGAGGAATCGAAGACTGTTAATTTATTCAGGATGCTGTCTAGCCGTTTGCAATGAGATCTCCATAAGGCCAACTGATGGTATAAAACGACTAAGTAGTCTTTGCCCCGAGTTTACAACTGTCAGTGATTTAATTATCGCCAATTCTCGCTTACATTTGTCTCAATATAGTCTGCTCAATACTGTACTGGGGCTGGTCATATATCCAGAAGACAAGATGAACGATGGAGTATCATATCCACCATGTGGTACCAGCGCGACAAAAAGAGACCTCGGGGATGACCCCCAACTTGCTGGTGAGATTCACTAGAAAAATACAACATTCACGACCCCACAACAGACAGACTACTATCACGCTGGACGATACGGGTCCGCGTCAGAAACGACTGTATCCTGAGTTGGGACTCAAGGGTGACCACCCCTTGACAAAGAACGGGTCGAACTTAGAACTTAGAACACTGTACTTTTGTGACAGACTAAACATTGCTACAAAATATTTCAACTTGTCACGCATTTCAGTGTCATATATACTGATAGTAATGCTACGGACGCCAATCTTCATTGTCCAGTAAAAAATACAACAGAAATATGTAGGTAGTGGTTTAGGAACCGCACCTTTACAAAAATAGAAACGTAACTTACGTTATAACCAAAATATCTTCTGTCAGGAACAAAGAACGAACGAAAACAAGTAACAAATCACACAAATTCTGTTGCTTTTGTTCGTTCTTTGTGTCTGACGAAGACATTGTGGTTGTAACGTAGAGATCATATAGTTCCTGTTCTGGTACATTCAATGAGCCATTACCTATTTGTGTTTTTATCGATTTATGACATTTTTATTTGGGGCGGGAGGGGGCAGGGAGGGTGGAGGGGTTTCGTTCACTTTTTTTTATCTATTCCACTAGACGGTGTGCGTTACATTTCGGTTTTTATTTTGCGCATGTCGGCCCAGTGCATCCGACTTCGGCACCCATTTTATGTAAGGGTCTGCTTCCTCCTGCATTTTATAAGGGTTTGCTTCTCCGGGGGAACGGCCAATGCTGTGATGGGGATCGAACCCAAGACATTTGGGTTGTGAGCGGTGTCACTTAACCACTAGCCCACGCCGTCCCCGCTTCTGACCATCATTGTCGATGTCGCGTCGGTTTATTAATTTACAATATATATCATTATTGTGACTGGCAGTTCAGCTGGACTCTTCACTGAATCCAGACACTACCTGTCGACTCACGCTAACAATTCTGCTTTCCTGGGACAATTTTTGTTTCAACATTAACATTGAACATAACATGTTCTCATGCAGGTATTTTTTGTTTGGGGGGTGTGGGGGAGGGGGGACGAGAGGAAGAAGAAAACACTAACGTCTGGTTAGGCAAAATATAGTAGTTCTTAGTCTTAGTCGACTTGTACTTCTACAGGGGCAGAAGCCACTGTGCAGGTTTCATCCCTAGATTTAGCCGGGAGAGGATTTCCTGCTTAGCGGGCCAGGCTTGAGCAGCTTAATACTCCGCTGCGTTGGGACAAGCGCTTACGGGAGTAAAGTAGACCCACATCCTGTTAGGCGCCATCTATGCTGCTCTAGACAAACCACCTAACCATGCCCGGCGTTATGCCATGTCATACAGTTAGTCGCCTCTTACGACATGCTCTCTGTGAGGCAGTGGTGCTATTTGTGTCCTTGTCATACACAAACATCCCGGCACACCACTCGGACAGCAACATATAGAAGCCGGACATATTAGCCAGGGTCAGGTAAAATACATTGACCAAGGCCTCCACTTCACTTCCTCGCATGGCTCCCGGTAAATGAAGTACATTCATGGCAGCCTGGCTAAAGATCTGCGATGGTCATAGTAGAGAGCGACGCGCGGATGAATTTCTCTTGTATGGCCGACAATTCTTGAATGACCTTGACAATTACGTGTCTGCCAGAGGGAGTCCTGGTTGTGATCTATAGTTGGCCAACGATTGGCTTAGTTCTAACAACTACAGATAGGAGTCGATAGACCGAACAGATATTACGGATCATCATCAGAACAGCAGTGACATTTCGTGTGTATGTGTGTGTGTCGGTTTGTGTTTGTGTATGTCTTTTTGTGTGCGTCTCTATGTGAATGTGTGTGTCTCTGTGTATGTCTGTGTATGTGTTTGTATCTATGTGTGTCTCTGTGTCTGTGTGTGTCTATCTGTGTATGTCTGTGTGTCTTTGTATTTTTGCGTGTGTCTCTGTGAGTGTGTCTCTGTTTGGGTCTCTGCGTATGTGTCTGTCTATCTATGTCTGTGTATGCGTCTGTGTGTGTGTGCCTCTGTGTGTGTATGTCTGTGTTGGTGTTTCTGTCAATGTGTGTGTCTATGTATGTGTGTCTGTGAATATTACTGTCTATGTGTGTGTGTCTGTGCGTGTCTCTCTGTGTGTCTGTGTTTGTGTCACTGTTTGTGTCTATGTGTATGTCTATGTGTGTGTGTGTGTCTATGTGTGTGTGTGTCTATGTGTGTGTGTGTGTCTATGTGTATGTGTCCGTGGGTATCTGTGTTGTCTGTGTGTCTCTTTGTATGCGTCTCAATGTGTGTATGTTCATATGTCTCTATGTGTATGTTTAATCAATATGTGTTTGTGTATATGTCTCTGTGTGTATATTTAATCAATATGTGTATGTGTTTCGCCGTGTGTGACACACACAGATACAACACACAGAGTCACACACACAAACAAGCAGACAAAGACAGACATACACGGATACATGCAGATATATTCACACACAGATACATACACATTCAAATATATAAACACACATACACACAGAGACCTTCACAGATGCACACATATATACTCTTACAGACTCATCACACAGAAACATTCACATATACAGTCACATACATACAGACACACAGATAGAAACACATACAAAGCGAACACACACTTACTTACTTAGTCGTTCCTCTTCTACCGTGAGGTGTAAAGGTTTGCCAAAGAAAACGCCACACTGCTCTATACGCCGTCTTTTTCCTGGCCTCTTTCCAATCCAGACCTCTATCACTTAGGGACTGTCGTATGTTGTCTTCCCAACGTACTTTGGGACGTCCTCGGGGTCTGCGTCCGTGACTTTTGATCTCCCATGACCGCTTTGGTATCCGATCTTCTTCCATTCTACAGACATGGCCAAACCACTGTAGTTGGGACTGCTCCACTCGTGTCTGCAGGGGTTGAACTTCCAGATTGCTACGTATTGTCTGGTTACGGATCTTGTCCCTTTTCGTCACCTGAACCGCCTTTCTTAGGTACCTCATTTCTGAAGTTTGTAATTGCCTTTCTTGAGCTGTAGTCATTGCCCATGACTCACATCCATATGTCAGGACAGGCACATAGGTCGAGCGGTATACATCCATCTTTGTTTTCCTGCTTATTTCTCTTCTACTGAGGAAACCTCTGTTTATTGCATGGAACAGTCTACCTGCTGCTGCTCTTCGTGCAGTTAACTCCTCTTTGATTCCTCCCCTGCTGTCTATTACCACTCCTAGATATTTAAAGTTGCTGACCTGCTCCAGTGCTCATGTTCCCAGGGTTATCTGATGTCTTTTCATCTCTGGCGATCACCATGGTTTTTGTTTTGGAGTTGCTGATGTGCATTCCTCTCTTCTTCAACTCTTCTTCCAAGACCTGCAAGTTGATCTGGAGATGTGCTTCGGTTTTCGTGATCAGGGCCACATCGTCTGCAAATGCTAGTTCTGATATGTAACTTGGTCTCATCTTTCAGTACCCTACTTCATACTTTTTTGTCCGTTCCTTTCAGGCTTTGATGACTTCATCCATGAGGAGTATGAAAAGGTACGGTGATAGAATGTTCCCCTGTCTTACTCCGCTAGTGGTCTTGAACTCTCCTGACTTTTGATTTGATGTCCGCACATAATTTCTGCATGTTTTATAGAAACTCTGTATGGCAGAGATCAGGGGTCCTGGGATGTTCTTCCTTGTCAGGCACTCCCAGAGTTTGTCCCAAGGAACTTTATCAAATGCTTTCTCCAAATCCAAAAAGCAGAGATGCATCTCTTTATCATATTCAAGAGCCTTTTCACTTAGCTGTCTGAGTGTAAAGATAAGGTCTTGAGTACTTCTGTTTGCCCTAAACCCACATTGAGTTTCATCCATATTTGGCTCTGCTAGACCTCTTAATCGCCGTTCTAGTATCCTAGAGTAGACTTTCCCGGGGACACTGAGAAGGGAAATACCTCTGTGATTTTCACATTGTCAATTGTCGCCCTTTTTAAATATTGGTATTATTATTGCAACCTCCCAGTCTCTTGGTATCTTCTTGTGGCGCCAAGCTGCCTTGAGAATCTTCATGAATAGCATCTCTCCTGCCGCTCCCATGTATTTAACCATTTCTGGTGTTATGCCATCATGTCCTGCTGCTTTACCAATCTTAATTTTCTCTAATGCTGCCTTTAGTTCTTCCATTGTGATATTATCGTTTCCCTCCATGGCTCCATCTTCTTGAATTGGGACTGTTACTTCCAGAGCTTGGTTTTCCTCCACTCCAAGGAGATCTGAGAAATATTCTTTCCATCTGTTCATTACCTCTTCTGGGGTGGTCAACAGCGCACCTTGTTTATCTTTAACAAATTTCAGGGGGCATTCCTTTTCCTTTCTCGTGTTCTTTAAGGTCCTGTAGAACAGTTTCTGTTTTTCTCCAGGATTATTTTCCAGTTTCTCTCCAAATTCTTCCCAGGATTTCTGTTTGGCCTTGAGCACAGTCTTCTTTGCTTCTGTTCTAAAATTTATATATTCTTTATATTTCTTTGTTTGTTCTTCTGTATTCCTAGCCCCTAGGTATTGCTTCCATGCCTTTTTCTTTTCTCGTATTATTGTTTTCACTTCTTCTGTCCACCATGGTGTACTCTTTCTCTTCCACCCTTTTTTGGTTTTACTGCATGCCTCTGCTGCAGCCTCTTTGAGGATGTCTTTGAATTTTACCCAAAGCATTTCCATATCTTCTTCAGACTCCTCTATCCTTTCTATTGCTGTTGTTATGAGCCTTTGGTATCTCCTCTTAACATCTGGTTCTCGTAGTTTGTAAGCCTTAATTTTATTTTCTCCTCGTGTATTATGTTTCATGCTTGCTGATGGGTGTTGCCTAGCTGGATAGTGTTTTTTCAATTTCTCTCTTTATTTTAACTAGGTAGTGGTCGCTTCCTATCTCTGGTCCCCTGAACACTCTAGCATCCTTTACATACTTGCAATCAGTTTTCCTCACTATTGCATAGTCAATTATGGATCTTTCATTTCTTGCCGGCTCACATCTTGTGTAAGCATGGATACGCTTGTGTGGAAACCTTGTATTTGTAATGACAAGGTTTTTTTCTATGCAGAATCTCAGCAGTCGTTTTCCATTGTCATTTAAGACATCTTCTCCATACCTACCGATCACTCCATCCCATCTAGAATAGTCGTTTCCAACTCTTGCGTTGAAGTCTCCAAGGAGAAGTATTTCATTATGGCAATCGTCAACGGCCCTTTGAAGGAGCTCATAAAATTCATCTTTTATGTCAGTGCTCTGATCTTCGTTTGGTGCATACACAGTAACGATATCCATTTGACTATCCTCCTCTTGTAGACTTAGAACCATCAGTCGTTCTGAAATGAACTTCCATCCTTTAATGTTTGCTTTGCTGTTACCATTCACTATATAACCAACCCCTGCCCTGGCTCGTTCACTCATGGGAACTCCGCTGTAGTATAGCATGTTGCCGTCATGGTCCAGAACGCCCTGTCCCTTTTTCTTTGTTTCTGTAAGTGTCAGGGCTGTCAATTTCGCTCTCTTCATCTCCTCTATTAGTTCTTGTTCTTTTCCGTTTATGCTTCGTACATTCCATGTTCCGTAAATCGTGGTCCTTATTTCTCGCCTGTTCGTCGCCGTTGAGGTCAGTCCGGTTTTCTCTATGTTTTGACTTGTAATCGTTTTTTAAGACAAACAGGTGATTAGCCTGTTGTGTCTTTGCATGGTGGAGGGGCTGCCTCCTTACAGCCTCCATGCCTGCCGACCCGTTTTTGTCCACAGCTGCTTATTTATTCGCAGCTAACCTCCAAATTAGGAGGCCTTTCAGAAATCCGCAACCCTGCTGACGCGCCTGGTAGGAGGTAGGTGCCTCCACCAGGGCGAACACACACACAGACACACTTATGTACACGCACTAACACATGCACACACAGACACACACACACATACACCACACAGAGAGAGAGACACACATATACAAACACAGACGCACACATAGACAGAGAGACACACTCAGACACACACACAGACGCACAAACAGAGACCTACACGTAGACACGTACACATACGCATACAAACTTACACATCCACACATAGACACACGTGCAGACAAATAAACCTATAGACAAACACAAAAACACGTTTATGTGTGCATGCGTATAATTAGAACTTTAAAAGCTGAGCAGTACAAGTAAACGAAATAACCGTCGCACACACCGAAAAGGACATAAACTAGCAACTTTCTTTGGATAAGAAACGTCTTCGTTCACAGATGTGCACTATCGCCGGTTGTGTTTCTCCGTATTCAGTGAATGTGTCAGCTCATTCACGTATGGTGTGTTGGATATATGCTGTGGACGGACATAATATAAGCAGCATGCTTTACGTTAATGGTCGAGCTTAGCAGCTACCAAACACTGAAAGGGCTTAAGTAGCAGAATGTAGTCCAGGGAACGGAATGCGTTGTGTCGTAGTGGTAGTTTACAGCTTGACTGCGATATCTGCACCTTTCGGTCCAACACATTCAGCAAGCATTTTATGAGTACCGGGTTAGAATTCCCTCTTCGATCCCTTCTCCTTAGTCTGTCTGCCCTACTGCAGCCTGTTATCCAGGATCACCGCGTGGAGGTGTAGAACGGTCTTGTCAGCTTTGGTTCGCTGGCCCTGACGCTAGCAGTCAGCTATGAGTCGCTGACCACTGCAGCTCATGCACTGCTCAGAATCTTGATCAGCAGGGAAGTGACAGAAGTGGTACAGGAAATTGTTGATAACAGAAACACATTACGGATGCAGTGGAAATAGCGAACTTGTAGACATGCTGAGAGCATCTGCCGGTCAGTTCAACTGTACATTGCGAAAAACAAGCTACAATCAGATAAACAAATTGAAGGTTCTCATCTTCCGCAACCCATCCCCTGCTAACATCCCCATTACTCCATCCTCACGCTCCAACTCGCTCATATAGCCCCCCCCCCCACCGCACCAACCCGTTTCTTATCAACATGCTCATCACTTTTTCCTTCAAGCGACTGATCACACGATCCTCTCCTTCCCGCCCATCTCATCTCCCTCCAAACCGTCCATCCCTTCAACCCGCCCATCTCATCTCCCTCCAAACCGTCGATCCCTTCAACCCGCCCATCTCATCTCCCTCCAAACCGTCCATCCCTTCAACCCGCCCATCTATCTCCCTCCAAACCGTCCATCCCTTCAACCCGCCCATCTCATCTCCCTCCAAACCGTCCATCCCTTCAACCCGCCCATCGCATCTCCCTCCAAACCGTCCATCCCTTCAACCCGCCCATCTCATATCCCTCCAAACCGTCCATCTCTTCAACCCGCCCATCTCATCTCCCTCACGTGAAAACACGCTTGATTTTTACAAACTTAACGCACCAGGTTCGATTCCCACCATGTCAAGTTTGGTAGACGCTGGTTTTTTTTTTTTCTCGGGAGGTTGCTCATCCACGCCAGGATTGACAGATGCCAATGTGGTCCTCTTCGATTAGGTTGATCAGCCATCGACGAACCCACTCCAGGATTGACAGCCAACAATGTGGTCCTCTTCGGAAACGATGGTCAAACAACTTTTATCTATTCTACTTGTCCAATTACCATCGTCTTTGTCTTCAATTCTTCAATGTGTTTATTTTCATGCCAAACACTGCATATTATGTATTATCGTAAAACTAAAAAACAAATCTTGCGGAACATCCCCCCCCCCCCCCCCCCCCCCTCCTCCGCCATAAACGAATTTCATTCATTGCCAATGTTAAAATCCGAATGGTTGATCTAAAAAGATGAAATCGTTCTAGTGGTTCCTTAACAATTTATTAAATATTTGTTTGTAAAGAAAGTACATATGCACCTGTTTAAGTTTTTTTCATTTAGCAAGTTCTAGAAGCAGACATATTGGTATGGTGTTAATGTTTTTAAAGAGTTCGTTCATGCATTTTCAAATGTTTTGAAGATGTGTCACTCTCTGAATCAGTTAGAAACACAGGTGAAAGATAAAAGTGACATTATCTGCGACATTTACATTATGAAAGGTCAAGGTTGCTCTAATACGAGGGTTGGGCGAAATGTCTTGCACTTTAGTATGAAAGAGTCAATGCACTTTCTTGAAAATTGGTGTGAGCTTTAGTCCTTCTCTGTGTACTCACTCTGCAAGGCGATATACTTCTCCCATCTATTCTTCACCTTGATAATGAATTGGTTGTAGAAATCCTCAGTCCTGGATCCACTTAACTTAACGTTTTTATACTGGTTTAGAAGCCTCATCAGAGAATGTAGACCACCAGTTACATTTGCATTACCCTGCTCTAAAAGCTATGCGCATCTAATATATTCTTAAATGCATTAACTGTCTCTGCCTCCACTACCTCCTGGAACAATGCATTCCAAGCATTCCTCACTCTCTGACTAAAAAAAAATTTCCAAATATCCAATATGGACCTTCCTTTAGTTAATTTGTATATGTGCCCTCTTGTTCTCGTTGGTGGTTGCATTTTGAAAAACTTATTTTAGTCTAATTTAAACTTTCTTGTGATTATCTTATAAACCTGTATTAAGCCACCACAAATTCTTATATTTTCAAAGCACTGTTAGCCGTTTTTGATGAGTCTTTCCTCGTAACTGTAATTCTGTAATCCCACTATCAGATTTGTCGCTCTTCTTTGTATCCTTTCTAGCATATTTATATCTTCTCTGCGATAAGGACTCCACACCTGTACACAGTATTCCAATCTAAGTCTAACTAATGCTTTAGATAGTTTGACCATCACTTCCTTACTTCTATGTTTAATATTTCTTTTTATCATTCCTAACATTGCATTTACCTTATTTTCTGCTACCTGGACTTGCTTACTCACTTTACCTGTATACTCTATTATAACCCATAGGTCCCTTTCCTATCATTCTAATCATTCCTATCTATTATTTTAATATTGTTCTCGACCATTCTGTAATTATGTTCTATATTGGATCCATGTGGATGACTGTACATTTATCTATATTAAACGATTCCAGTTGTTCAGTACGGTAATCAAGTCTTGGACGACAGAACAAAGACATCGACGAAGCGGAAATGCCATGTGCAGGTACAGAATAAATCAACTAACTGCCAAGTATGGTGGATGGGGTATGATTATATACCCACACGTTTTTCTGACGTGCAGGACTTCAGGACATTAGGATGGTGAAGAATAGATGGGAGAAGTATATCGCGTTGCGAGGTGAATACATAGAGGAGGACTAAAGTTAACACCAATTTCCAGGCAAGTGTCCTGAGGCTTTCATACTAACGAGCAAAAAGTTTTGACCATCTCTCGTAGACATGCTGGCGTTGAGGATGGGGTGTTACATTCATCATTTTACGAAGGGTCAGCTTTTGCTAGCTCCCCGGCTTGCCTTCTCGAACTCTTAATAGAGTCAGGTCACATTTTCAGCTGTGGTTAGCGTAGTGGGTAGAGCAATCGCCTTTCACGACAAGGGTACAGAGTTCAACTCTCACAACCGTCACGACGGTCAAGTCAACCTAGTTGTAAATGGGTACCTGCCTTATGATTAAGGAAAAAACAGCGAGGAATGGAACTGGCTACCCCGCCTCACACAAGCTGGGGCTAAATATACTGAAGTCTCCAACACTTCATTTATGACCAGCGGTTAGTCTGCTAAAAGGCACCCTTTACCTTCAGACGCCACTATCTTATGTGTTGGATTTTACAATATGTGGCAGATGCAGAAATCCAACAATGATGACGCCTCATATCTAGTTCTCAAATTTTCATTGCTGCGGTTAGACAAGCTGAAAACTAGAGACCGCTTCACTACTGCTGTAGCCACGGCACGAGCTGGCTAAGTTTATTTATTGCATCATCAACATATGCCTTGCCGGGGATTCAATCCACTGCTCTCCTTGTCAGCAGGCAGGCATAGAAACCATTCGGCCACACGCTCCATCAAATTGTATAGTGTGAGTAGTATGACCTTCACCGACTCCACGTTCAGGTCATTGTACTCATGCGCCCACAAAGCATCATTTACCAGCGAACAAAAAGTCTTTCAACGTTTCCATTATGAACATAAGTACAACAATAACTGTAATCTATTTTACCTTATATCTTATTTTATTTTACAGTATATTTACGTCAAACCAATTTAACTGTTTCTAAGTTCACACACAGCTTGTTCTACCTTATCCTTTTAAATATTATTGTTTTTTTTGTTGCTATAATGTATTAATTTATATTAATTTACCGTATCTTATTAAAACATATCTCCTGTTACTTCGTTTTCTTTAACCATATCATATGTTATTCCATCGTATTTTTACATGATCTAGTTCAGTTGTAATGTATCTTAAGGAGTGTATAGCCTAGTCGACAGTGAAATGGCTTACTAAGACTGGGATTACACCGCGCCATGGTTCAGAATAACGGCCGGACAGAGACAAACCCTGGCGTGGTTCGTTCCTGGTCCGACCGATCCTCCAGTCGACCCAGCTGTAAATGAGTACCTGACGTATGAAGTTGAGGAAGGTATAAACAGCAAGGCAGGGAACTGGCCACCCCACCTAACATTGGCTACGGCATAGCCCATGAAGATTTATCGTGATCCCCAACGGCAATGCCATGGAACCCACCTTTACTTTAAAGGATGATATTTTAAGGTGGAAGGATTACTTATACTTCTAATGAAAGGGGGGAGTGATATGATAACCGTAGATGTACAACAGTTTCATCTAGATACGTTACCCGGATTACACCAGCACAAAAGTTTCATCTAGTTACGTTACCGGGATTACACCAACACAAAAGTTTCATCTAGTTAAGTTACCGGGATTACACCAGCACAAAAGTTTCATCTAGTTACGTTACCGGGATTACACCAGCAGAAAAGTTTCATCTAGTTACGTTACCGGGATTACACCAACACAAAAGTTTCATCTAGTTACGTTACCGGGATTACACCAGCACAAGTTTCATCTAGTTACGTTACCGGGATTACACCAGCACAAAAGTTTCATCTAGTTACGTTACCGGGATTACACCAACACAAAAGTTTCATCTAGTTACGTTACCGGGATTACACCAGCACAAAAGTTTAATCTAGTTACGTTACCGGGATTACACCAGCAGAAAAGTTTCATCTAGTTACGTTACCGACATTACACCAACACAAAAGTTTCATCTAGTTACGTTACCGGAATTACACCAGAACAAAAGTTTCACCTAGTTACGTTACCGGGATTACACCAGCACAAAAGTTTCATCTAGTTACGTTACCGGAATTACACCAGAACAAAAGTTTCACCTAGTTACGTTACCGGGATTACACCAGCACAAAAGTTTCATCTAGTTACGTTACCGGGATTACACCAACACAAAAGTTTCATCTAGTTACGTTACCCGGATTACACCAGCACAAAAGTTTCATCTAGTTACGTTACCCGGATTACACCAGCACAACAGTTTCATTTAGATACTGTATCCGTCTGTATACTACATTGTCTGCCTCCACCATACGTTGTTTACTTGGAAACTCGCTGCCCTTTGAGATGTGTATTAATGAGGATGCTGAATAATTTTCAAAGATTTATAGATTGTCCTCATATCAAATCCAGCCTGTGCTCCTGCTTCAAGCCAATTAACACTGGTTATAACAACGTCTGTTCAAAATGTATCGGACATTTGGTCCGCAAAAATACAATTACTCACCTGGAGGAGGTCTGAAACTATAATTTCCTTCAATGTTCTCGCATTAGGACTTCACACATTTCTCAATGTTATCCTGCTATTGTTGAAAGCATTTCAGGAAGACTGTTTTTAGGAATGTACTACAGTTTGGGCAGTCCGGTCATCATTATGTCTTCTTGTGACTCAAGTGAGATTACTTTCAGCGGTATTTTCAGCCTATGGAACAGCTAAAAATAGCAAGGAGACTAGGGTGCTGACGAACCAGAGGAACATTATGCTTGACTAAGAAAGTGTGATGCGACCAATGATCGAGCACATCATTATGTGCGGACCACAGGTTCGATCGTTTCCGCCAACACAGAATCAAGAATGGCTTTCGTAGAGACAGCAAATTTTGAAATTCATTTATTGGTATATTTCATTTTTATGATCCCTTCCTTTATGAGTCGCTAAATGGGCAGACAAAGATCTTTAGACTCAGAACGGGGGCATTTCAGATTTAAGGTCAACCTCTACAGAATTGACTCCAGAGACACCACCGAATGCGATTGTGGAGCACCCAAACAAACATCAAAACATATACTTCAGGACAGTCCTACCTATATAGATCAAAGGGAGGCAATCTGACCCGGGGAAAGCGACCATGCTTAAAAAGCTGTGTCAACCGGTGAAGACCTGAAACGCAGTTTCCTTCGTGAACCTAACCGGATTTGAGCATAGCATCAGTTAATCGAAGAATAATAATAAGAAGGCAGCTGTTACGTTGGTTTCCTTCCTGTTTTCGTCTTAGTACGTATTTTAACTACACATACACATGTTTATTTTTTATTACATTTTATATTGATCCAGGGGGGTCGCTGTAGTCAAGAGGTTAAGGCACTCGCCTCTCACAGTGATGAACGAAAACGGTAGGCGATCGAATCCCGGAAGTTTCGAGCGACCCCTTGTCTTACGGAAGGTAAGACCAGAGTGCCTGCATCCAGTTACCTCCAGTAGTCTCGACCAATAGTCTTGCCACTGATCCAAAAGAACTCGGGAAAAGAATGAGGTTGATGACCAGCGCATATTCTTCCTCACTTTATTCCAAATACAGCACATCACATTATTAAGACAAATCGAACTGATGCTATAGTCATCATCGCTTCGCGATGGGCAATATCTTTACATTGACTCACACTGCCGCCGCAGCCTCGCCGTATTGTTAATTTTATTTTTGTTGATGAAAAGATTGCCAGCCCCTAGAACAACACTCTTTATGTGCCTCTTACGACACGCTTGGAGTTGCAGTATTTCTATTCTTTGAGTTCTCCTGCCACTCGGGAAGACAAGTTAATAACCAGAATTTGAATCCCTTTATACTGAGCTTAATGACTTAAGAGCAGTACTCTGTCAACTATGCCAGCAGTCCGCACCAAAAAGGGTAGTGGTACAGTGAGTGCCATCCAACTGCAACATCCAACGTAACGAGGAGGCAGACAGACAGGCAAAAGAAAGTGCAAAACTACCACAACCAGATACTAGTATAACATACGAAGAGTCAAAACGGCTTATTAGAGCTAGATACATGAAAAAATGGGAAACCGAACATACTTGCTACACCAAAAACGATGCCTATTACCAGTTGAACAGGAGAGAGCAGGTCGTGGTCTTCAGACTTCTCACTGGCCACAATAGACTGAGGTACCACCTATTCAACAAATTGAAGATAGGTGGCACTGACGAATGCCCGTGTGGTACCGAGAAAATGACCGCTGAGCATTTGCTGCAAAACTGCCCGACATACGAGGATCAGAGAGAGCAGATGTGGCCATCACCAGTGGCAACACTAGACAAGCTCTTTGGCAGTGTCGACAGCCTCAGGATGACCGCTGCTTTTTTCGAAAAAATTAAGGTTGATGTCTGACTGCGTACGAAGAAGAAGAAGAAGAAGAATCCCTTTATAATGTGTGTCGTTATTGCTCATTAGTAACAATTAATATAATAGTACAACATCAACTAGTACCAGTAGAATAAATATATTAATACGGTAATCAGAACCTTCTCATCAATGTGTACTGCTCGCATGTAAAGATATGAACGAGGGGGGTTCAAGTTAAACTAGGACTGGTTTTTATGTTATGAATTTTGTGTCTTTCAAATAGTGCAAATGCCATTTATTTTTCGATATAAACTTCTGCATCGTTTATGCACTTATCCCATCGCTTAAATAGTGATTTAAAACCTTCAGAGTAGAAAGATTTGTCAGTATGTCTAAACCAATCCAGGACAACCTGTTTCACTACGCCATCAGTACTGAAATGCTGAACTCCCAAGAATTCCTTTAGGGGTTTAAACAAGTGATAATCGCTTAGAGCAAAATCTGGTCTGTAAGGTGGATGTGGCAATACCTCCCAGCTAAAATACTGGAGAAGGCACATAGTGCGGTGATCCGTATTAGGTAGAGCGATATCTTGCAGATTTATCTGTCACGTTACTTGCCCATGGCAAGTAAGCCACGTACCAGTAATATGACAGAAGTGCCCTTAACTAATTATAGTAGTTCCAACACGACATAACCCATTCAGTTAGAAATAGAACAAAAAGTCCGGGTTTTATTAGAACACCCCTCGTACAATCAAAACCTTTTCATTAATGTGTACCTCCTGCATATAAGGATATGTAGTTGTTGCAGTTTCTACTCGGAAATGAGAGCTGGCGAAATCGTGCTCCCAATTACTGAAGTGTTTAAGATAAACGTATGCTGCATGCAAAGTTAGTTTTTAAATTGTATTTTCAAAGACCAAAAAAATTAATCTTACCGTCACACGGGCTGTAGAACGATTACAGTAAAAAAAAAAAAAAAAAAAAAAAGGATATTTTATGGATATTGGAAGATTGCAGCTTTTTTTGTTTTGTCATGGGGAATTATCTTTGGATCATGAAATGAACCCAGTAATGTGTTATTACAGCAAATAGCAAGACTGACGCTAAATGGCTAAATCTGATATTCGCGGGTCCTGCACCTAGCAGACGTATACGGACGTCTTCGCCAGGGATATCTGGCAATCCTTGATCCTCCATATTTTTTTAATTTTTGAATTGTAAATGAAAACTCAGTATTTAACGTTTTGATTTATAAAACGCTCGCAATAACAGTTTGCCAGGCTGTGCAAAAACATATTAAAATAATCTCAAAACAGCGAAGCACCAGATAAGATGAATAGCAGACACATGTCTACATCTCACAGAGAAAAGCTCAAGAAAGTTAAAGATCTGGTAAGTCACGTTGATCTTCATACATGGATCAGAGTCATCATCATCTCCAGGTATCCTGTCGGTTGACGTTGTCGATCATGGACCTTCATCCACTTCTATCATGTGTGCCGTTTACTAACTCTGTTGTTGATTGTCGCTCATGCCATTCTCTCAGGCTGTCCAGCATCTTCGCTCTCGGCCTTCCTCTGTCTCTCAGGCTGTCCAGCATCTTCGCTCTCGGCCTTCCTCTGTCTCTCAGGCTGTCCAGCATCTTCGCTCTCGGCCTTCCTCTGTCTCTCAGGCTGTCCAGCATCTTCGCTCTCGGCCTTCCTCTGTCTCTCAGGCTGTCCAGCATCTTCGCTCTCGGCCTTCCTCTGTATCTCAGGCTGTCCAGCATCTTCGCTCTTGGCCTTCCTCTGTCTCTCAGGCTGTCCAGCATCTTCGCTCTCGGCCTTCCTCTGTCTCTCAGGCTGTCCAGCATCTTCGCTCTCGGCCTTCCTCTGTCTCTCAGGCTGTCCAGCATCTTCGCTCTCGGCCTTCCTCTGTCTCTCAGGCTGTCCAGCATCTTCGCTCTCGGCCTTCCTCGGTCTCTCAGGCTGTCCAGCATCTTCGCTCTCGGCCTTCCTCTGTCTCTCAGGCTGTCCAGCATCTTCGCTCTCGGCCTTCCTCTGTCTCTCAGGCTGTCCAGCATCTTCGCTCTCGGCCTTCCTCTGTCTCTCAGGCTGTCCAGCATCTTCGCTCTCGGCCTTCCTCTGTATCTCAGGCTGTCCAGCATCTTCGCTCTCGGCCTTCCTCTGTCTCTCAGGCTGTCCAGCATCTTCGCTCTCGGCCTTCCTCTGTCTCTCAGGCTGTCCAGCATCTTCGCTCTCGGCCTTCCTCTGTCTCTCAGGCTGTCCAGCATCTTCGCTCTCGGCCTTCCTCTGTCTCTCAGGCTGTCCAGCATCTTCGCTCTCGGCCTTCCTCTGTATCTCTTTATTGCTATCTTTCCCGTTGTCATGCTCCAAGCCGCCTCTTCTCATAACAAGCCCCAAAAAGGATGACTGCCTTGTTCTAATCCTTGCAATAAGTTGTGTTTGTGCCTCGTCGAGTACAATGTCATTAGTCTTCTCTGCAGTCCATTGGATCCAGCGTTCTTCTGTAAAACCACATCTCCGTTGCTTCCAAAGAACTGTGCACTTACTTGCTGATTGTCCATAATTCACTGTCATATGTAAGTACTGGTAGCATCACAAAACTCTCTTTATCAGTTTCAGCGACAAGGTTTTGTTGTACAATATTTTGTTCATGGTCTTGAAGACCAATTTTCCATGGGCTATCTCTGCATTTTATTTCGCAATTGCGTCTTCCACCTGAAGTTATGTATGTACCCAGGTATTTGAACGTGTTAACTTGTCTCAATTCGGTCCATTTCACTTTGACGCAGCATTTTGGAGAGTCCGGTTTCTTAGTCACTACTATCATTGTTTTCACTTTGCTGAACTACCGTGTTCACCATTTCCTGCAAGTGGATTTCATTATAGGCTATCAATTCAATACCATCAGCATATCGTAGATTGTTAATGTTCTGTCCTCCAGAGTAACTACAAACTATATGGTAACGAAACACAATAACAGTAAACAGAATAGAGGGAAAAATTAAAACATTTCAAAGGAAAATGTGTCGTGTGAAGCCTTTAAAAACTTTGATTTGCCAGAAAGGCAATAGCGTGAAGATTATTGACAGTCACCCTAGGAGACCGAATTCACAACATGAAGATCAGACGCCGAACCACATTCAATGACAGGAAGATTATTGACAGTCACCCTAGGAGACCGAATTCACAACATGGAGATCAGACGCCGAACCACATTCAATGACGTCGTAGATAGTTCATAGTTAAGTAAATGTAGATGGATCGGGCCTATGGTGTCTATGCACGACAACAGATAAGCACTATAAGAGACCCTACAGCCTTAAGAGCCCAGGCAGACATCCGCTTATAAGTAACGAGATAGTATGTATAAAGCTCTGTTCCAACATGAGGCTCTAAGACAAAAGACCGAAATAAGTTTCAATATTTGTCTACTTGGCATCATGCTCTTGATTGAATACCAGGATTACAGATTACAGACATAATGAAGGTTATTAGCAGTCCTAGTGTGGCTTTGACGTTTAACTGATGTTCATCAGGCGTCAGAAGGGTTGTGATCTTTCACCACTTCTCTTTGTGACTTATATGAATAAACTCACACAGGAGGCAAATATAGGATAGAAAAACACCACGGAATTGCTCTTCACTGACTACCAATGTTGGATCTATTCCAATGAACCAATCCTACAATGTCATATTGACTCAATTTAAACTGTCAGAAGTACGATATGAATATCAACACATCAAAACCAGAGACAATGAATGTAGGTAGAAAGTAAATCACACTTCATATTCATGTGAATGAAACAAAAATTAAGCAGCTACAACATTGTAGGTATTTGAAACTGTTTTTGCTGAGGATGGCAGTCTCGATAGAGTGCAGAGGGCAAACACTGTCACCTACCAGCTGTCTCCACTACTAATACACTCCAAGATTTCACTACAAGCAAAAAAGCAGATGATAAATAGTGTCTTCATTTCTACCCTATGCTACCAGTGTCAGACATGGGCATTGAATAGGGCCAAGGAACGAAATTTAGTTCTTTCGAAATGCGGCGCCTAGAAAAGGTCCTTAACAACACCAGAAGAGACATAATCACAAATATGAGTATTCGGGAGAAGGTTGGGACAATTCCCTGCCTACATTACATCGAGCAACAGAGAATGAATTGGTTTGACCACAATGACAGAATGCAGCCAGACCAAATTGTTCATGCAACCTTCTACGGAAAAAAACATAAGAAAGAACGGCGAGAGGTAGACCGAGGAACAGGTGGATTGACAGCGTAAACGAGACTTGCTGTAAAATGGGTAAAATTGTTACTCGAGCCACGAGAGAGATGGAAGACAAATACATTCCACGACACTGGACTACAACCCGGTAGAAAGTGAGACGACAAAAGACGAAGAAGAAGAAAACTTAAGGTAAAGGCCAGTCCCATGGCAGCGATTGTAGTTAGGGATGAAGATAACTCTTCAAGTACTATACCTCAGCCTATGCGAGGTGGAGTCGCCAATTCCCTTCCTAGCTGTTTATTCCTTCCCAAACTCATAAGCCAGGTATCCATTTACAGCTGTATGAGTGGTCGTACCAGAAACGAATCACTTCATGATTTGTTTATGTCCATCCGTGATTTCGAACCCCAGACGCTCTGTAATCCCAGTCTTAGAAAGCAAGTTCACTGTCGACTAGGCTACGCGCTCCAATATGCGCATTATGAGTTATTTAACGTCATAATCTTATTAAGTTATTTTCATGTGAGAACTTAACTCAAACAGGTAAGTGAATTAATATAACTGGGTAGCATTTGCAACACAAGATGGAAGGATACATAGAGAAGTGGATCCAAGAACACAGAAAGAAAATGCGGTTTCATATCAGCTCACACTATTATTAAGTCACAAACATATCCCAAGGGGCAGTTGATAAATAATATTGTTATACCAACTCTCTGTTACCAGTGTCAGACATGGACTTTCACCATGGCACAAGAAAGAAAAAATCGTGATATGCAGAATGAGGTGTTTGAGAACGGCTGTTAGGGTCACAGGGCTGAACAGAGTATAAGGCGAAGAATACAGAAAGAAGGTGCAAGCAGCATTGTGCATGGATTACATGGAAAACGGATAATAAAATGGATGGGAGTGACAAGAATGAATACAAATTTATCAGCTGGGCGAATTCACAACACCAAAACAACAGGGTTGCAGAACACGAGGGAGATCAAGAAAAAGATGGAAAGAAGATGGATTTTATCGAATGAAAAAAACCTGGAATATCAACAACATCGCCGAGACATCTGCCACTCGAAAGAAAACTACACCTCCCCATGACGTCTACCGACATAAGTGAACGGAAAATGATGATGAATACACAGCTAGAATGATCAGACCAGCTATAATGTTTCATTATTGATTAACGTATTCCTCATAGATCAATTTAAAATAAACACACATCTACTTCCTTGACAAAATTGACCTCATGTCGCTGTCTTTAAAATAACCACACAGCTATTTCCTCCATATAACTGGCTTCTATCAACGCCATACATCTAGTTGGAAAGGGCATGTTGACATTGATACATTTGTGGAGCCCATAGACTTTGGAAAGACACTAGCCTACGTACGGACATCTTCGACTCGGTAGTCCCACCAGCGCTCTGCTATGGTAGCGAAACATCGTCTCTAACAAAAGCAGGAGATAACTATCTGAGAACAGCTCACGCTTCACTCGAAAGATGCCTCGTGGGCATACCTCTCAGACAGCAGATGCAAAGCGAACTACCCAATAGCGACATTCGGAGAATGCTATAAATCAAGGGTGTTCTACAGCACGTCAACCAATCAAAAACACCGCTGGGCAGACATACAACCAAAAGACAAGACGAAAGATGGAGTACCATAGCCACCATGAGGTACCCTCGCGACAAAAAGGACCTCGGGGAGGACCCTCCAATTGATGGCGAGATTCACTAGTAAAGCACACCATACACGACCCAACAACCGACAGACTACTATCCCACTGGGCGACATACGCGTGCGACATAAACGACAGGGTTACTGGGTTGGGATCCGTTTAAGGGTGACCACCCCTTGGCGAAGAACGGGTAGAAATAAGAACTGAGATAGACTTGGGAAAACATGTTTTATCGTCAGTTTGTCTTCATCATATGAGTACCTATATGTGTATCCAAATATCAAGCTAATATGTTCGTTTGGGGATGGTATCCGAGATTTCTATGGCCAGTTTTCAGATTAAATATTGTCACTTAATCTCTGCTGGGTAAAGAATATTCAGCTTATGTTGTTTCGGAAACACTGTGCCAGTTTTTTGTGGAAGTTTTTATATTTAATGCCACTACACCCTATTTATAGAAAATGAGCACAGACCAGACAAAGACCAAACCTAGTTATTCAAGAACAACAAGAGATTAAAGAAGTCACAAGTTTTGAGTACCTCGGCTCAATTTTAAGCAACAGTGGAAATTGCCTGAAAGAAGTAAGACGGATGATGGCTATGAAAATGGCGAGGTTGACAAAAAATGAGAAAATTATGGCAGAACCCTAATAAAATGACGAACACAACAATCCTGCAAACTTGCATCTTCCCGGCAGCAACTTATGGATGTGAAACGTTGACCACCACACAAACATTGAAGAAAAGGATTGAATCTTTTGAACTAAAATGCTGCAGGATGGTGTTAAAAATACCGTGGATAGCGAAAACGAAAAATCCAGATTTTCTAAGAGAACTGGATATCGAGGAAAATTGGTTAGTAAACAATATCTTGTCCAGAAAGCTAAAATATTTTGACTACATCAAACGTGACAGTGACCTGGAGAGAACGATACTGGAGAGTATGGTGATAGAAAGCGGGGCAGAGACAGACCAACGAGAAGATGAACAAAAACATCACGGAGGCCCGGAAGATGACAGCGATAGAGGCGGGAATTCTCGCTAGTGATGGATAGTTTTACAGATCGGCTGTTGTGAGATCGACGGTTAGCAAATTACATGCTACATGATGATTTGTGTTTTCATTAGTTGACCACTCTCCATAGTGAACAGATATTTAATTTAAGGCTGCTAAGCGAGAAATATCTAGAACAGCAGCAAAAACTGTATCATGTGTTTGTGGATTTTAAGAAGGCGTTTGATAGGGTATGGCATAAATGGCTTCGGGCAACCATGAGGATGTATAATATCAACGGAAATATTATAACGGTCCTTGAACACCCGTATGACAAGGCGTCTAGCGCAGTTCTTGTGAATGGGAGGCGAGGGGACTGGTTTCGCACATCAGTTTATGTGAGACAGGGGTGTACACTCTCTCCAACTCTTTTCAATATATTCCTTGAAGGAATTATGAGTGAGGCACTTGGAGGTCACGTTGGTACTGCCAAGATAGGGGGCCGAACGATTCGTTTTGCAGATGATATCGACGAGTTGGCGGGTTCAGAAGCAGAACTCCAGGAATGGGTCAGAAGGCTCGATGAAACCGCTCTTGACTATGGTATGGAGGTAAACGCTGGATAGACAAAATTAATGACCAACAACGCCACGGGCTTCAACAGCAGGATACAAGCTAATGGTCAGGAGCTCGAAGTGGTTGACCGTTTTAAATATCTTGGGTCGATTGTCAGTGATGAAGGATCAAAATGTGAGGTGTTGGCCAGAATAGCACATACAATAGCGTCGCTTGCACGGCTTAACACAATCTGGAAAGATTAACGGTTAGCACTACGCAGGAAAATCAGATTAATGCGTACACTGGTCCTGTCAATATTTCTCTATGCGGGTGAGACATGGACAGTTACAGCTGACCTTCAACGAAGGATACAGGCCTTGGAGATGAGATGTTTCCAAAAATTTTTAAACGTCACGTACAAAGATTGAAATTCGAGATAGAATTACAACAGCAATAGGGCCTTTCGAAGACCTCTTGGCAACTGTCAAAAGAAGAGAGCTCACTTGGTACGGTCACATATCGAGATCAAATGGTCTTGCAAATACAATCCTCCACGGAAAGGTCCATGGCAGACGACGAAGGGGCCGGCCCAAAAAGAGATGGGAGGACAACATAAAAGAATGGACCAGTCTCTGACCAGAAGAGTCACAGGCAGCGGCATTTGACAGAGAGGGGTGGCATGGGGTTGTGAGGATGTCTTCATGTGTGCCCCAACGACCTCACCGGTTACTGGATGACCTGACCTGACCTCCATAGTGGGTTTTTCTTCCTACTTCCAGGACTTGGCAGTCTGAGCCCTACATGTGCATGTATCTAACAGAGAACAGGGATAGGTTCTTCCAGCTGCTAAATATGTATAGCAGGTTTTCGCGCATTATTCACAATAAGGGGTAGTACGCTCCCGTCAATCCGCACTTAAAACTGGAGGGAAGTGGAAAATTATCGAAGTCTGGGGTGTTCCTGTGAATCTATCAATCTCCCAAAGGTAGTAAATTACATCCGAGATAATAGACGTGATCCGGTCATAAGTGGCACACAGAGAGGATACGGAAATGGTTGCTGAGGAGTTTTTTTAGAACGATGGAAGGTGAGAGGATAAGAAAAGAGACAGAACAAGTGCAGTCGGGTCAGTGGAATACATTAAAAAGTAATTATACAGAAATCTCAAACAGGAAATGGCATCGTTTACGGAACCCCCACAGTTCAGCATCACTATTGAGTTCATGTGTGGTCGTCTGCAAAACGTTAGAGTTCATTGCGATCTGCAGACGATAAAAACACATAAAGGTCATGGCTCAGTGACCGCACCAGGACAAAAACAAAATGCTAACTACGTTACAGCTACAAGCAAGAACTTCGTGAGGAACACATAAATTGAACTGAAACAACTAAAAAAAATCAAGACATTATGCAACTTGAGCTGTTTAATTCTGCTGACGAAGGCCTTGTGATGTAACGTTGGTAACATTTTCTTGTCCTGTTGCGGTCACTGAACCTTTACCTATATGTGCTTTTATTGACTTTTAACCTTCAGTACCGCTGGAGCTACTTATACGAGGGGGCTTTAAATGAAAACTTTAAGAGGGGGATAGAACTGTGAAAAACTATGCCTTTGTATTGTAACTTGTTAATTCATCAACAAATGAAGGTCCAGAACGATGATGCGTTTATTTTTCCCAGCAAGTGTATTAGGGGAGTAGGAACTTTCAAAACGGCGTGAGTTCTGTGATAGACTGTTCACGAC
Source organism: Ariolimax columbianus (assembly GCA_036924085.1). Lineage (NCBI taxonomy): Eukaryota > Metazoa > Mollusca > Gastropoda > Stylommatophora > Arionidae > Ariolimax > Ariolimax columbianus. The sequence continues at coordinate 69,296,669 of JAVGWX010000003.1, forward strand.
TGGGTTAGGCACACCGAGTAGTGACCCCAAAGTCGATTGCAGCCGTTGACTGGCTCGTATTGGAAAACCTCCGATTGACTGTGAATGACAATTGTTGGAGTGAAAGGCATGCATCACCGTTATGAACCTTCTTTCGTCGCTGAATTTCTATAGGTTGTACCCCTTCGCTGCTAAAAAATATGGATAACAGAAAGCTGCTCCTTTTTGGTTCACATCATTGGTAGGGCGGCCATCTTTTAACTACAATTATGATGTCATGTTGTTCGTCTGCACCGTCATGGCACGCGCAAGACACTCTTGACATCCTTAGCAACCACATTAACCAGTTACAATACAAATGCATGGTTTTTCTTATTTAATCCCACTTTCAAGGTGTTCATTAGAAGCCTCTTCGTAGATCTGTAGAAAGAGAAGCAAACACTAGAACATGTTCTGTCAACATATTACGGTGTTCCTAGAACACGGGCTAATATAAGGGGACGATCCAATGCACTTTTCCCTTTGATTCCACAGGTACCTGGGATTGTATCAGTTACTTAACTTTTCATATTGTCATAAATCTTTTTGAGTTCCGACTACGGGGCATTTATTACATTGGCGTCCTCCTCGTTACGAGGAGTGTATAGGGTGTCAGGGAGGGGTGGTACCTCTAGTGGCGGACAAGTAGTTCTCTATTTTGGGTAGTTTGTCCATTATTGGTCCTCACCTGGCACTCAACTCTCACTTGTGGTTCCACGTAGCTTCCAGCATGCGGAAGCAGCCACACCGCGGGCAACGGTCTCGACATGACCAGCTAAACCAAGTGAGAGAAGCCGATGTGTCAAATAAACCCACGGTGATATAGGCATTGTCTACCTAAGCATGTGAAGACTGGATTCGACGGACTGTGCCGTAGAACCACTGGCTGGTCAACGGGCAGCAAGTCGACTACCAGGAACTCGCTGTGGAGCGTTTGGAGCAAAGGCTAGACACTGAAAATCCCCTTGTCCGTTCACTGCAATCGGATTACTGCTCCAGTCGTTGTGATCATATCTTGCCACTGGATTACATGTAAATCAGGACGAGAGAGTGAAGCTGACGTGCGCAACACACCCTCACTTAAATCCAATTAACGCGCAAGTCATATTGTCATCTGGTCACATCATCTATTCAAGTCCTGCGGCGATGGGCAGATAGCAAAGCGACAGGTGTTAAATCACTGGCAGTCGTAGCTGTGAACCCTCTCGTAGACTGCTCAAGCTATAGGGTCGTCTCCTCCGCTGAACCCGAAGCAGCAGGGGATCTCTGCAGTCACATGGGCGAATAAGCAGCTCTATATAGGATTCGAACTGCTTACATCCATGGCCTGAAGCTTGCTTCAACCATTCTGGCGGGAATCCCTATCCCTGGCGGTCGACATAATAATAATAATAATAACAGAAAAACTCGCCAAGTTCCACCGACCGTTGGTTCGTGGAACATTCGCACCCTCCTGGACCGTACAAATATAAAAGTAGATGAAAGAAGAACTGCCCACGTTGCCAGAGAACTGGACCGATACAAGATCGGCATTGCTGTCTTGAGTGAAACTCGTCTTGCTGGTGAGGGATATTACAGAAGATGGTGTTGGGTACACCTTCTGGAGCGGTCGGACAGCAGACTGGCGCCAACAAGCTCGTGTTGGCCTGGCTATAAAGTCAAACCTGGTGAAGAAGCTAACCAGTCTACTAAAAGGAATTAATGACCGCATAATGACACTAAATCTCTCACTATGTTGTAAGAATGCGACAACAATTATCAGTGTCTATCCGCCTTCCATGAGGAATCCTGATTATACCAAGTGTGCACGTTATATGAAGAGCCTGAGGCAATAATTGCTACTGTTCCGAAGTCCAACAAGCTCATTTCAATGCAAGAGTTGGTCCAGATGCTGCTTCATGGTAAGAAATCATAGGAAAAAATGGAATATGCAATTGCAACACAAACGGTGACCTCCTTTTGAGGACATGTGCATATGATTACCAACACCTTTTTGGCATGCCGAAGCGTAATAGAACAACACGGATGCATCTCCGCTCAAAACATTGCCACTTGATTGATTTTGTTATTGTCCATAGAAAAGACATACATGATATCTGGGTCACCAAGGCTATGTGTGGTAGACTGCTGGACAGATCACAGATTACTGATCTGCAAGCTTAACATTAGGATCCAGGCTCTAATGCACCCACAAGGAGTTAAAGTTTCCAAGCAACTGAACATCACGAAGCTGGACAACACCATCAACATAGAGAGTCTTATAGACAACCTGACCAGCCAACGTGACACCATCAACTTTGGCACAACAGTTGATATACAGGCATGCTGGGCCAGATTTAGGCAGATGTTATACTCCATTTCCGCCAACACACTTGACGCTGCATCACGCAATCATCAGGACTAATTTCATAGAAACTGCGAAGATATATACAGCGTCTGCTAGAGGACAAGCATAAACTCCATCATACATTTAGCTATGATCTGAAATCATGTACAACGACGGAGTCGTTTTCCAGGGTTCGCCAAACTGTGCAATAAGGCTTCGTGAAATGCAGGATTCGTGGCATTGCAAGATTCATGGCTATACAAGATTCATGGCTATACAAGAAAGCTGATCAGATATAGGCGCTTGCAGATAAACATGATTTCAGAAAATTTAACAGTGCACTCCAAGAAGTATATGGTCCAAATACATCTGGCACCTCACCTTTGCTAAATGCCAATGACAGCCTCCTGATGACAAAGAGAATTAAAATACTGGAATGCTGGGCAGAGCACTTTAGTGGCGTTCTCAACAGACACTCGTAAATTACTGATGAGGCAATAAATCGTCTGCCACAAATATAAATTAATGAGACCCTAGTCCACTGTCCTACTGTCCAGGAAACACAAAAAGCCATTGACCTCCTCCCTAGTGGAAAGGTTACAGGATCCGACTCAATTCGTGCTGAGATCGACAAAGCTGGGGGACCCAGACTGACTGAGTAGCTGACCAGAGTCCTGTGAAATCAGCAGAGTATCCCACAAGACTTCAAAATGCATCCGTTATTCATCTCTATAACAGAAAAGGAAATCGGCAGTCTGTGACAACTATAGGGGGATATCTCAGCTTTGCGTTGCAGAAAAGATACTTGCAAGGCTCCTTCTATACAGACTTTCGCACCACCTAGAACAAAGACTACTTCCAGAGAGTCAATGTGGATTTAGAAAAGGATGAGGCACTACTGATATGATCTTTACAGCTGGCAAATACATGAAAAGTGTCAAGAGCAAAATGCACACCTTCTCACCACATTTGTGGATTTAACAAAAGCTTTTGATACTATTTGAAGTCGTGACGGCCTAAGGAAAATCATGGCCATATTTGGATGTAGCAATGGATTTATTATAATAGTTCGATAGTTCCATGATGGCGTGTTGAGTTCAAGATTATGGAGAATACTCTGAGCCTTTGGTGTTACAAATGGAGGGAAGCAAGGATTCACCCTAGCCTTGACCATTTTCAGCATGCTGTTTGCTGTCATGTTGACTGATGCCTTCACGGGCCGTGATGCTGTAGTCAAAGTACGCTATTACCTAGGCGGCGAGTTCGTCAATCTGAGGAGACTGCGGGCAACAACAACAGTACACATTGAGTCCAAATGTTAACTTCTATTTGCTGATGACTGCGCTCTCAATGCCCATTCAGAGAATGAAATGCAATGCGCTGTTGACATGTTTGTAGTGGCTTGCGATAACTTCGGTCTCACCATTTCTACTAGTAAGACTGAAGTGCTGCACCAAGCAGCCCCAAGAAATGTGTACAGTGAGCCATCTATCACTATCAATGGTCAGAAGTTGAATTCGGTGGAACGCTTTGTATACCTTGACAACACCCTCTCCAGAGCAGTCCATATTGATCACCTAAGTGATGAACAGAGTTAGTTTTGAGTTAGTAAAGTTAGTTGGATACATCCAGTATGGCGAAAAGTTATCCTTTTTCGACTTTCTATTCTGAAAAACACAAACAGAAAACTAAGTAAAATCGATAAAAGAAGACCTGATGAGTCATGAGCAATGGGAAGTAGCCCCACCAATCATCCTACAAGGCGTCATAGAGCTAAAGGGCCGAAACGTACGACTGCGACGGCCTGTGATAATCCACACATCAACTAGCATACGAAAGAAAACAGATCTCTTACGTCATCTAACGACACCAGTTAGTAGACGATGATGATAGCGATGAAGATAGTGATGAAAACCAAGTGAATCTTACACCTCAACATAGTTAAAATGACTATTCTTAAAAATGGGTCAAACGTCTGATAGTTCCGTGAACTGATCTCTCTGTCCATTCCATCACCATAATCTAAACACTAACACACACACTTCAAAAACGAATCTAAACACGAACCTTAAACCAAAGATGAATCTCCGTTACAAACCACATCAGTTGAAGTGCCATATCCCAATGGAAGATCGGATGCAATGAGTCTCCAGTGTACTCTAAATCTTCTAGTAAGGGTGCAATCTGATATACTTTTTCCGGTCCCTCTCCTGATGTTATCTACCCACTTATTAGGTTGTCTTCCTCTTGGGCGACCGCCTTCCACCCTACCCTCTAGTACGATCTTCAACAAGGATACATGTCTTGTCATATGGCCAAAAGTAACTTAATTGTCTAATCCTGATTTTAGTAATTAATTCTCTTTTCTTCTACAACGTTTGAATACCTCCACATTTGTTTTCTTCTCTTTCCAAATTATTTATATACTCACATTTCGAAGGCTTCAATACTTTCTTTTAACTTGTTATTCATTGTCTCTTTTTTTGCGCCATAAAATAGTGACGAGTTTACATAACACTGACAATTCTGATTTTCAATTTATGATTTATCTGTTTGGATTCCAGTTTATGTCGCATGTCTCTTTTGCATTTTTTTGGACAGTTGACTTCGTCTGTTATTAAATGTCCTAGATGCCAGAAAAATATAGAATTTCATGATTTAAGAGCAGTACTCTGTCAACTATGCCAGCAGTCCGCACTAAAAGTAGTAGTGGTACAGTGGGTTCCATCCCACTATAACATTCAAGGCAACGAGGAGGCAGACAGACTGGCAAAAGATGGTGCAAGATTACCACAACCAGATTCTAGGGTGACCTACGAAGAGTTCAAAAGGTTTATTAGCGCCAATTACATGGCGAAATGGGAAACAGAGCATACTGGCTACACAAAAAACGATGCCTATTACCAGTTGAGCAGAAGAGAGCAGGTCGTGGTCTTCAGACTCCGCACAGGCCACAACAGACTAAGGTACCATCCATTCAATAAACTGAAGATAAGAGGCACTGACGAATGCACCTGTGGTTCAGGGAAAATGACCGCTGAACATCTGCTGCAAAATTGCCCGATATACGAGGACCAGAGAAAGCACATGTGGCCATCACCAGTGCCAACACTAGACAAGCTCTATGGCAGTGTCGACAGCCTCAGGATGACAGCTGCTTTCTTCGAGCAAACACAAGTTGACGTCTGACGGCGTACGAAGAAGAAGAAGAAGAAATGTCCTAGATAGGAGAAACTTTGTACCTGTTCCAGTAATTTATCTTTTATTTGTATCTGCATATATTGTTTCTTGCCGCTTTTTCCAAGTATCAGAGTCTTTGTTTTTTTTAAGTCAATGTCTAATCCAAATTCTTGACGTATTTTCTATATTGTTGTGACAAGCCCCTGCAATTCTTGCTCACTTCCTGCCATGAAAACTGTATCATCCGCACATCTAAGGTTTTTCATTGCTACTCCTGAACTGACACGTCTAACTCTAATTTTAATCCAAACCCTAACCTAATTCATGAACTAAAGGTTTTTTTTACCCAGCCCGAGAAATTGACAGACACATCGACCAGTTGACGCATTGGGCAGAGATGTGTCCCTTTCATGAAATGGCCATTATCACTACAGATTTGTGGTGGTAGAATTCACCCTTTAACGTTTTCTGCATCAGAGTCAACGAACCAAGACCTTATTCTGCTCCAAGTGGCAGCCATGGAAACAAGATTGCACTGTGCAGTCTGTTTGAGAGAATTGGGATCAACGCCAACCCGTTTATAAAAATGTCGTGCTGAAACAGGATGTATTGGACCGAAAGGCGCCGATAAAACATAGCATCGCTGTGAACTACTACACAATGTAACAAAACGTCTTTTTCATGACAGACGAAGACGAAGACGAAGAAGAAGAAGAAGAAGAAGAAGAAGAAGAAGAAGAAGAAGAAGAAGAAGAAGAAGAAGAGACGAAAGAGGAAGTAGAAGGCTACTGGAGTGTAACATATACCATCGTCAATTAATTTTGACCTTCCTACATATTTTTTCTCAGGTAAATAGTACCACATAACTGAACAACAGTGTAGAGTATAGACACATCTTTCAAATTTCAACTTGTCTAAATCATCATGTCTCACGGGTCTAGTGGTAACGACAGGTCTAGCGATATCGACAGGTCTAGCGGTATTAACAGGTCTAGCCCTGACAAAGACGGATGTGCCGGACTGAAAGGTGCAAATATCGCAGTCAAGCTGTAAACTAGCGACACAACGCATTCCGTTCTCTAGACTACGTCGTGCTACTTGTAAAGTCCTTGTTCAGGGCTTGGTAGGCGGAGATTGATAACGAACGTAGAAGACGAAGAAGAAGAAGAAGAAACAAGTCTAGCGGTATCGATAGGTCTAGCGGTATATACACTTCTAGCGGTATCGACAGGTATCTCGGTATCAACAGTTCTAGCAATATCGACAAGTCTAGCGGTATCGACAGGTCTAGTGGTATATAATCTTCTAGCTGTATCGACCGGTATAGCGATATCGAATACCCATGTTGCTCAGTAGGCCAATATAAGTTTCGTGTGGTTATCTGTCTGCCTGTTCCAGTTTAACACTCACTTTTAATCTTGTATATTTTCAGCGACCTTCATTCTCCAGTTTCCATGCAGCCTACCTTAATGTTAATGAGATCGCTAATTTGACTGCACCTGTTTGTTGTATGGCAGTCATTTCCATTAATGCTTTGGTTCACGTTCAAAGACTATGTTACACTCTTAACGGCAGCAGATGTAGAGAGCGCTCGTTTCTTATACCAAAGGCACTGAGTTCAAGTTTCGTTATAAAAATTCTCCAGACCAGGGCTTCTCAAACTAGGGGTTGTGTCTCATAAATATTATTGGGGGTCGCGGTAAGATTTAAAAAGAAAAAATCATATATAATTAGGTAACTAATTTCCGTATTTGTTATTTTCGTACATTATTATTTTTAGATATTATAATTATTTAAAGTTATATTAATCTGCTTATAACTAAGGTATTTTATTTTTTCGCCCAAACAAAGTTTGCTCGAACAGGGTTTGTGGAAAAAGATACGCACATAAACCGGTAAATCGAATATTTGTATAGTGTTAGGACCAATCATATTTATGATTTTGAGTGAAGGTCGTGAAGAAAATTGGTTTGCGATTCAAAAGGTCGCTGTAGCAAAATGTTTGAAAAGCCCTGCTCCAAACAACTCAGCTGTAAATGGGTGCATTGGTTACTGTTAAGAAAGAAAAAAAAGAAAAAGTGAGAACAAGAATTTTGAAATATGTATGGTTAGATACCGCACTGAGAAACGAAAAAAGCGAAACCTACGTTACAACCGATAGGCCTTCATCAGGGACTATGAACAACAGCAATTATGAACTAGGGAATATTAGAAGAAGAGAAGAATATGTAAAGGGGGGGGGGGGGAGAGGGGATGTCAATATATTTTGTTGTTGTTGTTTAATGCGCACGATGAGTAAGTTTACTTATTTGTGCGACTTCTTCGTCTTCTTTCGTTCGCTTGGAGTATGTCTACATCTGCAAAGTTGTCTCTTGTATGAACCTCACTGTCTTTTGCAGCTCACACATATATCCATATAGTTTCCCTTCCAGTGTTGTTTCTCTTGGTCAGTATGTCCGCCTCAGTATCTCATACTATGGACAGTCCTGAAGTATATGCTCCACAGTCTGGGATGCCTGTCCACATGTACACATACTTGAGCTGCCAATCTTAAATTTTGTGTACATGTGGCTGTGGAGTCGATTGTGTCCCATTCTGAGGCGCAGTATGACAATCAGCTCTTGCCTACTTATATTATGATAGTCATCTTGTATTTGTGTTGGAAGCTCTCTCATTGATTTGATCATCTATTTCTTTTGATGGTATGTAACTGGTACATTTGGTTGCTTGTCTGCATCACCTTCCCTCGTCAGTGTGTCAGCTCTCTCATTTCCTGGTATTCCTCATTGAGACGGTATCCACTGCACCGTGATTCTGCGCTGATTGCTCAATGTTGACAATAAAACTTGTAGATCTGACAGCCTCCGGGATAATAGTGCTTGGAGTACTGATTTTGCATCTGTCAGAAATACCACAGGATAAGGGTCAAGGTTGGTGTTCAGCCATTTTTCCTTCGCCAATTTCATCGCTTGAGTGCGTCTAAAAAGGGCATTGGTTGTAGTCGCTTTCTTCACATCCCGAGCGTGCCAATAAAGGTGGAACGTGATCCTCCAGGCGGTTGTGTTATGCTTGATTTCATCTGCGTGTCGCTCATTACAACGGGGATCACGTCGATCCACATTTCGTCGCTAAAGCTTCCTTGAAAAAAAGCCTGTTTCTAGGGAACGCTACATGTAAGAGAGATAGTGGTCTTGGTCAAAATATTGCGTCAGACACTGACACGGGGTCCTGCTCAGTATGTTGTGCCTGACCCTGACGCTGGTTAGCACGTCAAGTCTGACCCTGACGCTAATCAGTATGTTATGCCTGACTCTGACCAGTATGTTGTGCAGACCCTGACGCTGGTCAGTATGTTGTGCATGACCCTGACCAGTATGTTGTGCCTGACCCTGACGCTGGCCAGTATGTTGTGCCTGACCCAGGTCAGCATGTTGTATCTAACCCTGACCAGTATGTTGTGCCTGACCCTGGTCAGTATGTTGTGCCTGACCATGGTCAGCATGTTGTGCTATACCCTGACCCTCACCAGTACGTTGTACCTTAGACTGACGCTGGTCAGTATATTGTATCTGACCTTGACCAGTATGTTGTGCCAGACCCTGATACTGTTCAGTATGTTGTGCCTGACCCTGACGCTGGTCAGTATGTTGTGCCTGACCCTGGTCAGTACGTTGTGCCTGACCCTGACCAGTACGTTATACCTGACCCTGACGCTGGTCAGTATGTTGTGTCTGACCCTGACGCTGGTAATTATGTTGTGTATGACCCTGACACTGGTCAGCACGTTGTGTCTGACCCTGACCAGTATGTTGTGCCAGACCCTGACGCTGGTCAGTATGTTGTGCCTGACCCTGGTCAGCATGTTGTGCTATACCCTGACCCTGACCAGTATGTTGTGCCTGACCCTGACCAGTATGTTGTGCCTGACCCTGATCAGCATGTTGTATCTGACGCTGACCAGTATGTTGTGCTATACCCTGACGCTGGTCAGTATGTTGTGCCTAACCCTGACGCTGGTCAGTATGTTGTGTCTGACCCTGGCCAGTATGTTGTTCCTGGCCCTGGTCAGCATGTTGTATCTGACCCTGAACAGTATTTTGTGCCTGACCCTGACCAGTATGTTGTGCCAGACCTTGACACTAGTCAGTATGTTGTGCCTGACCGGACTAGCGTCTTAGTTCCTCATGCCAATATATAACAGCGTAAATAGTGTACTTAATGAAAAATAGTCATATCGCTCCTCCTGGGCCGGATACAGGACCCTAAATGTTGAAGAACTGGGATTTGGGATGTTGCACCTGACCAGTGATGAGAGATGTGACGACTTCCTAGGTAAGTACCCTATTTTCGCCTTTTATATATTGAGATTGTCCATTTATGTATTCTTTGTTTCTTCTACGATTATCTCGTTCCTTGTTGTTGATATTCGTTGTCCCTGATGAAGACCTATTTGTCGAAACTTAGGTTTAGTTTGTGTTTTGGTATAAGTTTTGGTGTCTGGTCATACCTATTTATGTTTTTTTCACTTTATGTTTTTTACACTATATTTCCATAGTGCCGTCCTAGCCTTGTCTTATTTAACGCGAAGGAAGGAAAACGAGTTGAAGCCTAATACAATGAAGTCTCTAACACTTTAACTTTGACAGCAGTGTTGACTTTTTGCCTACCCTTAACTTTTCATTTCTATAAACTTTTATTAAAGTTGACCCGATCGTTGTCTGTTTGCGTGGACTTCTATTTCTCATATTTTAACCAACTTCCCCATAACTTATCTTCTTCTATCACTCAGGGGTGCATAGGCCATCAACCAATTCTTGCAAAGCAGCTTTGTCCTGTGCAATCTTTTCCACTTCCATTCAGCTTTTTCCTGATTTATTTACTTCCGCCTCCAGATTTCATCTTCATGTATTCTTTAGTCTGCCTATGCCTTCTCTTCTCTTCTCTGGGGTTCCATGACAGGGGTTGCCTGGTGATACTGGCTTGGGGCTATCTTAATGTATGACCCATCCATCTCCATTTTCTTCCTAAGATTTCCTGTTCCATTTTTAACTTGTCCCGCTCTCTCCCACAGTCTGTCGTTTGTAACTTTGTCAAACCATTTTATACCAAAAATCGTTCTCATGCATCTGTTGACAAAACCCTGCAGTTTCCTGTCATCGCCTTTGGTCATCCTCCAGGTTTCCGCTCCATACAGCAGGACTGGCTTCACATTTGAATTGCAAATCCGTATTTTTATCTTCCGTCTTATTTCCTTGGAGTTCCATATGTGTTCCAACATTCAGAATGCCCACTGAGCTGAAAATGTGCACACGGCCTATACTATTCCAACCTGTTAATCTATACAACTTTGACGGATCACGGACAGGTCATTCAGAAGCTTTAACCGAAAAACTGTGTTTTAAATATTTACTTGCTAATAATAAAGTCTGCAATGAACTTGGCATGTTTTCCATTTATTTGTGCTGGCAAACGTCTTCCTTTAACGATCCTTCTTTAAACGTCCTAGTCCTCAATACTACACAGGGCATCATCCCCCTAATGAACCACTTTTCCCTTATTGCAGATGTTGGCCTCCACGAATACTTGCAATTAACTTGCTTCTGTTTTAGCGCCTTCCTCGCGTTCACTTAACTCGTGCGCTCTTCTACACCCTCTGGATAATATAAGAAATTGGCTGTGGTTAATAAACATGCTTTCATTCTTAGAACATATTCCATCCAAGAGTATTTCTTTCTGGGATAATGTGAATGTGTGTTGATGTTCTGGTATTTTTAAAGGCAGCGGTTACATTAACCCTGGCTTGAGATGGCATGGGACCAAAAATGTTTGGTTTTATAACGTGTTTATCTTTATGAGTTGCTTATCTGTCTGCGGTTTTGATCTTTCGTTTCTACGTTGTCTTCGTCTTGTTATTTTTTATTTGTCATCTTCTCCTTCTTCTTCATCATCATCTTCTTCGTTTTCTTCACTTTCTTCTTTTTCCGCTACTTTATTTGCATCATCATCACCTTCTTCTTCATTAAGTAATTTTTTTAGACGGTATCTTCATCCTCATCATCCTTACCATCATCATCATTATCACCATAATAATCATCATCATCGCATCTTCTTCCGCATCTTTTTTGTTCTTGTTTTTTATTGTTCTTCATCTTTACTTTCTTTTTAATTTTCTTCTTCTCCTTCTTCTTCTACTTTTTCTTCTATCTGTTCTTCTTCGTCTTCATCATCCTCTTCTTCGTCTTTGTTTTCGTACCTCTTTTTCTTCTTTGTTTCCATTTTCTTGTACTTCCACGTTTTTTGTTTTATTCATCTTTTTTCGTCTTTCGCATTTTCTTCGTCTTTTTTTATCTTCTCCCTCATCTTCTTTTTCTTCGTTTTCATCATTATCATCTTCTTCTTCTTAGTTTTAGTCGTATTCTCTTCTTCTTCTTTCACACTTTCCTCTTGTTCATCTTCTTCGCTTTTTCATTTTCTTCTTCTTATTTTTCCTCTTTGTCTTCTACTTCATCCCAACCCTCTTATTGTTCACCGTCTTTCTCTATTTTCTTGTCATTATTCTTCATCACCGCTAGCAAATAATCACACCTATTTAACTCATTAACGTGACGATCCGTCGCGACATAATACTTATTGCCTATACCTAAGTTTGGTAGAACCATACTGTCATCCTTCTCTTCTCGTGGATTTGACAGACTAGGAGACCATGTTCTGTTGTTTTGTCTATGCTTCCTACAAGGACACACGTTCAATCGGCAGATTCTCACTTCGATGAACGGGAAGGGCACACCTTTAAAAAAATTAGATTATCACTTCGATGAACGGATGACATAACAGTTTACAGTAGCTAGATCCCAGTCTAAACATTGTCACATAATGCATTCATGATAAGCGGTACTCATCGTCATAATGTAGCATGTCCTTTATAGAACGTCGCTGCCATCACAGTCTGTCTGAAAGAAACTCGTTCCCTTGCCAAAACTCTAGCCTCCGCCACAGTCATACCCAGGCATTCCTGGATATCTTGGTGCCATCGTCTTCTTGGTCTATTCCTTACTCTTTTGCCTGGCACCATACCTTGCAAGACCGTTGTGTCTCTTGATGTGACCAAAGTATTTGCCTTTTCTAGCCAAAATAGAATTGATAAACCAGTTCTTCTTTATGCCCAACTCTTACCGAATGTCTATATTTGTCTTTTTCTTTGTCCATTGTATTCTGAGGATCTTTCTGTGACATTTTGTCTTGAAGGATTCGATTCTTTGTCTGGAAGTTTTGGTAATCGTCCATGATTCGCAGCCATATGCTGCCACATGAAAAACACAGGCTCTCAAGACTTTTACTTTTATCATTTTGTTGTTGCTCTGCCATAATTCCTTCATACTGTTCAGTCTCTGCATTGCTATGACTAGTCTTCTTCTGATTTCTTTCGAGTAGTCGCCGTTTTTGACAATTCTGGAGGCCAGATATTCAAAATGTGTGACCTGATCTATTTCTTCACCACCCACTGTAAATTTATGCTGACATTTTGTCTTGCCGGTGGTCATTATCTTTGTTTCATTTATGTTTATAAACAGGTTTTGATCTTTACTATGTCCATTTACGGCTGAAATTAGCTGCTCTGGCCCTTCTGCACTTTTTGATAGTATCACTGTGTCATCTGCGTATCGTAACTCTGGAATCTCGTAGCCCCCCAATCGTAAATGGGTCGAAACATTCAATGTTCTTTTCTTCTAGAACATTTCTCATTATAAATTCCGCATATATGATGTATATATAAGGTGAAAGGATACATCCCTGTCTTACTCCCTTTTGTACTGCAAGCCAAAGAGGTACTAGAGGTCAACAATCGAAACGGTACTAGAGGTCAACAATCGAAACGGTACTAGAGGTGAATAATCGAAACGGTACTAGAGGTAAATAATCGAAACGGTACTAGAGGTCAACAATCAAAACGGTACTAGAGGTCAACAATCGAAACGGTACTAGAGGTCAACAATCGAAACGGTATTAGAGGTCAACAATCAAAGCGGTACTAGAGGTCAACAATCGAAACGGTACTAGAGGTCAACAATCGAAACGGTACTATAGGTCAACAATCAAAGTGGTACTATAAGTCAACAATCGAAACAAACATATCGCCTGTGCTTATAACCGCCGGCCTTGGAATCAGAAAAAAAACTTTAAAAAACCGGCGCTTCGATCGCGTATGCTAATCCTGTCATGCATGGAGGGAAAAATGTCAATGTTTACTTCAAAGAAGGATAGAAAAAAACATCTGTGCCTAAAGAATGCGTCTACTAATTATAAAATTGATGATTTAGTATAATAGACAAGATCTTGCTCGAAATTAATGGGAAAAAACGAACAGTTTACTATAATTAGAACATAAGTTATGAGTCCGTGAACCGGTTTGGTAAAAAGTGATTATTCTATTGTTATTATGATTTTGTTTAAAATTTAATGAAAACGTACGATTAAATATTTCTATTTTCTGCATATAATAAAAGTAAATATCACAACAAAAGGAAATATACATTTTCGATATTTTTGGTGTTCTCTATTGTTAAATTATGAAAGTAAATATATGCCAACTGAGATTATTGGAATTTTAGACGTGAACAAGATCGCCGGATAAACAATTAGTTGTATATCAAATAATATATTAAATGTCCTATGTTTAGTTTAACAAAATGATATTACATACAAAGTTGTGGATAATGACAGTTAACATAATTTTAGTCGTTAATTTACTTTGCACATTCTATTTATGTACCTAAACATTTGCACTTCACTAGTTTCTACTGTATATGCGACACATTGTATCATTCATACTTTCTCTTTTTCCTACTTTAAACTCGCGCATGTTACAACTGAAGAAATTTGTAGCACATGAGTTTCCATTAAAAAATATTAATAGTGACAATTTGTTGCTAATGCCCTCATGTCCGTATTTCAACCATGGCCACTGTTGTTTATCCATTGTTATCTATGAGGACCGCTTTGTCAAGATGGCTAAATAAGCTAATTTAGGCCGGAGTTGACTATCACATTTAGTACAAGAAAATAGGAAACCCCCTATCCCCGGGTGTCGAAGAAGGGTTGATGTGAGCCGACTTGCGAAGCGATCGTCTCTGTATAGCCTCATGTATTCTTGATGCCACATGTCTCTGAACCCCCTCAGCAATAGTGATGCGCCAATCTGTCCGGTTGGTAGCGAGTCTTTCCAAGTCATCATGGTTAATACCGCACTGATTCAGTGATTTCTTAAGTGTGTCCTTGTACCTTTTCCGTCGATCACCGCTCGCTCTCTTGTCATTGTGCAGTTCACCATAGAGCAACTCCTTTGGTAGACGTTGATCCGACCTGCCTACCACATGGCCAGCCCATCTCACGTCGATCCGACATGCCTACCACATGGCCAGCCCATCTCACGTCGATCCGACATGCCTACCACATGGCCAGCCCATCTCACGTCGATCCGACATGCCTACCACATGGCCAGCCCATCTCACGTCGATCCGACATGCCTACCACATGGCCAGCCCATCTCACGTCGATCCGACATGCCTACCACATGGCCAGCCCATCTCACGTCGATCCGACATGCCTACCACATGGCCAGCCCATCTCACGTCGATCCGACATGCCTACCACATGGCCAGCCCATCTCACGTCGATCCGACATGCCTACCACATGGCCAGCCCATCTCACGTCGATCCGACATGCCTACCACATGGCCAGCCCATCTCACGTCGATCCGACATGCCTACCACATGGCCAGCCCATCTCACGTCGATCCGACATGCCTACCACATGGCCAGCCCATCTCACGTCGATCCGACATGCCTACCACATGGCCAGCCCATCTCACGTCGATCCGACATGCCTACCACATGGCCAGCCCATCTCACGTCGATCCGACATGCCTACCACATGGCCAGCCCATCTCAGCTGTACTGCAAATATCCTGGTGTGTATACTGGACATGTCCGTTCGCGGTAGCACATCTGTATTTGGTAACATGTACTGTCATCGAATCCTCAAAACCTTCCGCAAGAAGTGCGTGTGGAAATGGGTTAATTTTCCGACATGACGGCTATAGACAGTCCAGGTCTCACATGCATATACAAGAGTAGAGAACAGACACATATCTCCAGCATGGGTTGCCTCCAACCACTTGGTATTAATATCTTACATACCTTTTCTTAAAATCTCATACTGGTCCCAATCTATTTGCCTTCCTTTGCCCCCAAACCCCCTTTCTCATATCAGCCTTCCCACCCCCTTCTTATATGTCTTTCTTTCTCTCCCATCCTCCCTCCCGGCTTATATCACTTTTTATGTCGTCCCCCCCACCCCCCCCCCCACTTGGATCACTATTTTGCCTTTTCCATATTTGGGAGCCACTGGCCTATCCGGCCCATTCCCCCCTCAATTCTTACGTTCTCCTGGCTGTCCTTCATTTTCAGTCGAGCTTTCGACCCAATCAGTCGCGATGGAAGACACTATACCAGATAAGTAGACCATTTATTTCCTTAAATGTGAAAATTCCCCATACATGTATTTATCCCTTCTTCTATGATTTGCTAGTTCAGCAGTGTTGTTAGTTGTTGCCTATTGATCATAACGTAGATTTTGTTCGTGTTCTCATCTCGGTGCGGTATCTGACCATACCCATTAAACAATTTTGATGAAACTTAACTTTAATCAACTTTAAACATTTTTTTTCATTTTTTTTTCCAATAAAAAAGTAGGTAGAACAACTGCAGCGTAGACCTTCATTTTTGTTTGAGTTCCGATCCCTCGCCTATCCTACACCTTACTACGACGTCTGCCAAACGCTGCACCTGCTATTCTTGTATTCTCTTCATAATCTATGTGAACAACCTGAGACAAGACTACTGCCAAGGTAGGTAACTCTATTAACATTTTGTAGACAGTGACCGTGTACCGTGATTGAAGGTTCTCAAATGGCCATATCTGGAGCCGGTTGAAGTGAAACCTCTGTCTTTGCGATAAATATGGTGGAGCCAAAATTTACGCAAGCTGTGGCGACCCAGTCCATGCATTCTTGCATGTCAACCTCCGTATTGGAATTTAAGGCACAGGCACCCGCATACAGTAAATCACGTACAGTCACCCTGTGGATTTTGGTTTTGGCCTTGAACCGTCTCAGATTTAATAGCCCGTTGTCAGTGAGGTAGTGAAGCCCAACTCCGACGTGTCTGTCGGAATTCCACAAAATGGCAGAAAACAGCGTACTGAAAAGAGCCGGGACCAGGACACAACCCTGCTTGACATCGTTAGTGACAGTAAAGGGCGACAGTAGTTTCCCTATCAATAACTCGGGCATGCATCCCATCATGAAACCTCGAGCCATTGCAACGAATGGTATAGGGCACCCAAACTTGGTCATAATTCTCCACAGACCGTTAACGAAAAACGGTATCAAAGGTCTTAGTGAGGTCCACAAATGTCGTATACAGAAAAACATTCTGTTCTTGACATTTCTCTTGGTTCTGCTTTGCAGCAAAGATCATATCAATGGTACAACGGATCTTCCTAAACCCACATTGAGTCTCAGGCAGTAACCGCTGCTCCAGGTTAAGATTACGTCTGCGAAGAAGTATTTTTGCAGGCACCTTTCCTCCGACACACAGCAGTTATATCCCTCTGTGATCATCACATATTTGTTTACTGCCTTTACACCTGAACAATAGAAGCATCTTTGAATTCATGTGCTATGCTCTTTTTCTTCCCTATTTCGCCAAGCAAATGAATAAGCTTTTCAACCATCTTTTGTCCACCAGGTTTGTAGATCTCTGCTAGTACAGCGTCAGTTCCCGGAACTTTGTCGTTTAAGAGTACCATGGCTACTACTGAAATGCGCAAGCTCATCTTCTTGCAGGGGACGGCGTGGACTAGTGGTTAAGTGACACGGCTCAAAACCACAAGGTACTGGGTTCGATCCCCATCACAGCACCGGCCGTTATCCCGGGATCCAAACCATTAGAAAATGTAGGATGAAGCAGGCCCTTACATAAAATGAATGCTGAAGTCGGATGCACTGGGCCGACAGGCGCAAAATAAAAACCACAGTGCAACGCACACCGCCTTGACGATTACATTTTGTGTAACGTGATTCCAATATGTGCTGCTGTGGAATTGCTTGCATCGTAAAGAGTTCCCTTCAAACACATATACACCTGTATTGATTTTTGGATCGATGTGCTACATCTATGCTGTGAGAAAACACTTATATTAGGATGTAAAATCCTTGATATCTATCTTTAAACAGTGTATATCACATTGTAAGTTACCTGTGATGATATAACAAGATAGCTCTTAAGCAGTGTTTAATTATACAATAAGCAGACAGTTAGTTATGGAGATAATGATGTGTGAATATATCTCAATGTTAGATTTACGGGAAAATGTTGGGCAGTGTCACTATTTTGGGACATGGAAGATAACTTGTTCACATGAATTGTATAAACTGCTGCAGGTGGACTTGACTCAGTAACAAATTTAAGATAAGTGAAAGAACAGACATAAACTCAAAGAAGCTGAGATATGAATGTGTGAAGTTGGTTTTAACGTTTGCAAATCTCACAAGTTGGTGTTGTATGATAAATTATTATACTGTGTGTGTCAGAATAACATAATGTTTCACAGAATAATATTACAGAATATATATAATGACGCATATGGAAACAATATACATAATTAACAACTCTTAAATAATGTAGTTCTGAATGTATTTCTATTATTGCATGAAAATAACAAATATTCCATATTCACCATTTAGCTGACACGTCAGACATTACGAGATTTGCTAAATATATTCATTGCAAATTTGCACATTTCTTGATTTCTATATTTTCTTTCAGATAAACTTATTTCAAAATAAATGTACTGCTTAATCAATTTGTTCCTTATCAAATGCAGTTTAATTGTCAATATAGCAATGAGAACACTTTTAAAACAGTGATAGGGGACGGCGTGGGCTAGTGGTCAAGCCCTCATTTAAATCGCCAGTTAAACCTCCAGTACAACTATGAATCAAAACTCCAATCAACACATTGTGGTTAAGTCACAGCACCGGCCGTTACCCCGGGGAAACAAACCCTTAGAATATGCAGGAGGAAGCAGGCCCTTACATAAAATGCATGATGAAGTCGGATGCACTGGGCCGACAGGCGCAAAATAAAAACCACAGTGCAACGCACACCGCCTTGACGATTACAGAAATAAGGCGAACGCATAAAAACAAAAAGAACAAACAAAAAACACAAACAAACAAAAAAAACAGTGATAATCTTATATGTTACAATTGAAATCTGTCTTACGGAGGAGAATATTGAAACTAAAGTGATTAACTTCATACAATCTGAATTTCAATTGTTCTGTAACCTTTGAATAATGATAGTAAATATCACTTAACAAAATGGAAACATTCTATATTAGTACACAACTTTTATCTTAATCTTAAACCTATCATTCATACGAACATTGACAGACACGACGTTTCATTGCTTTAATCTTAATCTTAATCGACCCGTTCTTCCACAAAGTGGCTGACCTTGTGCGGGTACCAACTCTGTGGATGAGCAGTATATTCGATATAGGGTCCCAAATATTGTTGTTCCTCTCTAAATAGTCTTGCCATCTGATGAGTGGCCGACCGGTGGGTCTCATCTTTTCTCGAGGACTCCATAGAGCAGTTCTGGAACTCCAGCGATCGTCTTTCCTTCTTGAGATGTGGCCGGTCCATCGGTTTTGACTTGTGACATTCTTCGGATGCCGCTGTTGTCAAGGCCCCTCTGTCACTGTTGTGAGGGCCCTTCTGTCGCTGTTGTCAAGGCCCCTCTGTCACTGTTGTGATGGTCCCTCTGTCCCTGTTTTCAAGGCCCCTCTGTGACTGTTGTGAAGGCCCCTCTGTGACTGTTGTGAAGGCCCCTCTGTCACTGTTGTGAAGGCCCCTGAGTCACTATTGTGAGGGCCCCTCTGTCACTGTTGTCAAAGCCCCTCTGTGACTGTTGTCAAGGCCCCCCTGTGACTGTTGTCAAGGCCCCTCTGTCACTATTGTGAGGGCCTCTATGTCACTGTTGTGAAGGCCTCTATGTCACTGTTGTGAAGGCCTCTATGTCACTGTTGTGAAGGCCCCTCTGTCACTGTTGTGAAGGCCCGTCTGTCACTGTTGTGAATACCCCTCTGTCACTGTTGTCAAGACCCCTCTGTCACTGTTGTGAAGGCCTCTATGTCAGTGTTGTGAAGGCCCCTCTGTCACTGTTGTCAAGGCCCCTCTATCGCTGTTGTGAAGGCTTCTGTCGCTGTTGCCTAATTGACAGTCCTACAAGACGGCCTTGAATTGAGGCCTGCCTTGTCCGTAATTGGTTTTCTAGTGCTTTTTGTCAGTGGCCATGTTTCGCTGCAGTAACACAGTACTGGCAAGGCAAATTAGTCGAAGCACACTATATATTAGTACTATGATTGCAAAGAGTAACACTATGTAATCAATTATTAGTAACAGCACTAAAAGTATGTCTCCGTGCCAATTCTTCGAGCTAGGCCAAGCTCTTTACTTAAGACCAACTGCTATAGAAAAAAAGAATGCTGCGATCGTATTAATGTTCATGTGTGAAGATGCCTTTATTGATTAATGCATTGTTATTATAAGTCACATTATTATCAGTCACATCACTCTTATTATGTTGAGTACGATTCCTGTTTCCACTACAAGCCTTATTAGAACGCATTAGTTTCGACTGTGTAGTGTGTTGTTCAAACATATGTGTTAAACAACCAGTACCGTTTTCTGTATGCCTAACAGAACACACTGCACACATTTACAGTAAGTGCACTTCTAGTTTCGTACTTTTATCAGAAGTGTAGCATGCTCTTTAGCTGGATTTTTCTGAGCTTGTGAATTATAGAATGCAATACATCGAGTGGTCTCGAGGTAAGACGTCGACCTCAAGTGCTGGATTTTTTGTTTGTTTATTTGTTACGTTTGCCTGATTTCTCGAATCCTTAAGGCGGTGTGCGTTGTACTGTGGTTTTTATTTTACGCCTGTCGGCGCAGTGCATCCGACTTCAGCATGCATTTTATGTAAGGGTCTGCTTCCTCTTGCATTTTCTAAGGGTTTGCTTCCCGGGGTAACGGCCGGTGCTGTGATGGGGATCGAACCCATCACCTGCTGGTTGTGAGCCGTGTCATTTAGCCACAAGCCCACGCCGTCCCCTCGAGTGATGGATGTCGTGGGTTCAAATCACAGTAGAGACCGGGATTTTTTCAAGATATCTTTCTGGTATTTTCCCAGATCTCTGGTTAGTAGATATCGGACGCCCGTGTTCAGTGTCGCGGTATCTAAAAATTCTTCAGCAGTTGAATATCGAAAAAAGTAGGCTTAACGCTGCCCGGGCAAAATTCCAAATTATATAAAAAATCTAGTCAATCTATTACGTGATCTTTGCCGGTGATACAGAGCTCGTGCATTGGGCTGAGATTCTCCCAACATATGGAGAAGAACTGAGCACTTATGTATTAAACCGTGTGCAAATGATGTTGATTCTTCGACTAAATAAAAGAAACTAAACATCAAAATAATGGAAATAACGTGCCATGTCTGATAGGGATGAATCTAAGCAAGCCATACTTTCAATGTCAATTAAGTTACAGAGATATAAGGTTGTCATTAAGGGATATCATGTTACAATTATATGTGCTTATCCGTTATTTTAAAATCGTATTTGAAATAATCGAACAATTCTTCTTTTGAAATGTCAACGAACAAACTGACGCTTTTAGGTAATCTGGGCCAAGGATTATCACTATAAAAACGTTCATTTCAGTTTCCATAATTAAGCCATCGTGTCAAAAAAGCACTTTCCCATTTCTGTCATCTTCTTTATTAATGGCAATGCGAGTTTAAAGAGGTGTCACTGTTGATTGTGTAATAAAATTGATATTTCCTTTTTTTTTGTCTGGGAACAATTTTGAAGATGTCAAAAGCCTGGGTAGGAACATTTTTAAATGTCTTGGACAAAGCTATTTATCAATCAATAAACGAAGATGTAATGCCATTTGGCTTGACTTGTTTCGTTCTCAATCTCCCCGTATCAAGTCCTGAAAAGGGCTTCCGTAGCAAAATGTAGTCCAGAGAACGAAATGCGTTATGTCGTAGTTTACATCTTGACTGCGATACATCCGACTTTAGCCGGCAATTTTTGAGTACCGGGTTAGTCTTCCGTCTTATATCCGTTCTACTTAGCCAGTCTGATCTGTTGCAGCTTATTTTCCAGGATCACCGCGTGGAGGCATAGATGGGTCTTGTCAGTTCTGGTTGGCAGGTCCTAATGCTAGCAGTCAGCTTTCGGTCGCTGACGTCTGCAGCTTATACGCTGTTCAGCGTCTTGATCCCTAATGCCATTTTAACCAGCGGAATGCACGCGAGTTTAATCCAGATAATTTAGTTATCAACTTCTTTAAATAATCGTTTACTAATTATTTTCTGCCAATAGTTTCTTCGATTAAACATGAGAAAACAAAAGACGAATTCAAGTTTTGCCAAATCATAGGTTTTGTCTTGGAATTATGGGATTTACAATACCGCAAGAAGAAAAAAACAACAGCTAAGTATAATTTGTTTGTTTGTTTTTTGTTTGGTTTATCACTACAATGAATTTGCTTAGCAGCGCATGAGCTGCAGCGGTCAGCGATCCATAGCTGACTGCTGGCGTCAGGGCCAGCGAACCAAAGCTGCCAAGACCCTTCTACACCTCCACGCGGTGATCCTGGATAACAGAGCAGACTGGCTATGGAGAAGGGATCAAACAGGGAATGCTAGCCCGGTACTAAAAAATTACTTGATGAAGTCGGATGTGTTGCACCGAAAGGTGCAAATATCGCAGTCAAAATGTAAACTACGGCACAACGCATTCCGTTCTCTGAACTACATTCTGCTACTTAAGCAGTACTTAAGCTACTCTTCAGGGTTTGATAGCGGGAAATTGATAACGAACGAAGCCAAGCCATATCATCTTATAGTTAGCCATGACTGAAAGGGGCTACTAATACTATTGGATTTAACGTTGTACAACTAAATTAAGACGCTTGTATAGACTTTAAAGCTTTGTAATACAAGAGACCACATCAGGACAGAAACAAAACAACCGTAACAGCCACAATGCCTTCGTTATGGAAAAAGAACGAAAGACACAAACTATCAGATCATACAAGGAATCAAGACATGTAAAATAAGCAGTTTAAATTAGCAAAAAAATTGTCCTTTTTCTTCTGTCTTGATTCTGTCACTGAACCATTACCATGGTTGCAGAAATATAGACCTGGAATGTACATCATAAGCTAACGGTATCGAATTTGTCTGTCACGATGGAATGACGACCGTTTAAGATTCAATAACGCTCGAAATGGCGTCTTGTTTCGCCATGTCGCTGTCGGAGGTCTTATCCCTTCTTCCTTATGGGTCAACTGTTTACGGAAAAGGCTTCGGGAGAAATTTGTGAAAAGATATCTGCATCCCGTGGTATTTTCAGTAGGTTTGACTACATCTTGCCACAAGATCCTCACATCTCCTCCATGCAGTTCTCATAGGAAACAGTCTGTTTTATGGCAGTCTGAAAAACGAAGTGGAGATCGAAGTGATCCCCGTAGTAGTGAGCAACACGCATATGAAGCCAAGCATAACACAACCGCTTGAAGGAGCCCGGTCCAGCTTCATTATCACGCTTGGGATGTAGGAAAGCTACAGCGACCCGTCACCTAACGCCAGTTTCATGACGTCAAAAGTGTAAACTTACTTATTGTCAACATTCAAGAACAACAAAAACAACATAATGTATTGAAAAAACAAAATCCGAGAGAAAATGAAGACATCTCGCAGCACAAGTCAGATTTTGTCGCCATCTGTGCTTGCGTTGGACAATTATTATTATTACTATTATTATATATATATGGTTATCGATGGTAAGGAGAAATGAGTCTCTGGGTTATTGGACTGAATCTTATTTGCATCATTTGTCTCTGAGACCGTTCGTTAATAAATTACTTTTACTTTTTCAAACTCGTATATAGACCGTTCGTCAATTTCCTATCTCATTTCTCTTTGACTTGTCCATCTCCATAATCATCTTTATATTTAACGTTTCGGTGGTCACTTTATTTTCATGCTGTTAAATTTACAGCTAATTTCAGTAAGTGCTTCTGACAGTTGTCTAATTTGCAGTTTTATTAAACATATCTGGTTTCATGTGGCCAATTAGGTTTCTACCATTTCAATTGAAGCTGTCTAAAAGTACAAAGGAGAGAAGTAAGAAGCTTTCTGAGAACTGGTAACTGGCTGTTTGCATCAGGGTCAGCGAACTATAGCAGATCAAGATCCTATTCCGTCTCCCCATGATAGCCCTGTATACAGGCTGCACTAGTCGCTAGTGTAGTTTGACCATGGGCTAGGGATCCCAGTGAGAAGGCAAACCCAGTACCCAAAATAAGCCAGACGCAAGGCACAGCTAATACAGTCTCTCTGTAAACTACGACACAACGTCCAAGTTGAGGACGAATATCAAAGAAGAAGAAGAAGAATAGAAAGAAGTTGTTTGTTAATGCCCACAATAAGTAGGTTACGCTTTTGTGTGCGCTTAAAAGGGCGTTAAGTGGCGGGTTGTCGTAGCTTTCCTCACATCCCGAGCGTCCTGATGAAGGTGGACCGGAGTCCTCCATGGGGTTGTGTTATGCTTGGCTTCATCTGCGTACCGCTCACTACTACAGGGATCACGTCGAATCTCACCTTGTCAGCCGGACTGTTGTTCTCGAAAACAGCCCGTTGCCAGGACGACCAACGAGGTCAGGTGAGGGTCTTGGCGAGTATATTTCTCCCGACCCAGGCTAACATTGTCTGATCAGTGTGTTTTGCCTGACCAGACGTTAGCCTCATCGTCCCATACGAAGATTTTGAAGAAAGAAAAAATGATTATAGCGTCAATGTCTAACAGACGTTCAATGATTGATGTTATGATGTCTCACTATGTGTTTCTAATTTTCAATGATTGATGTTTCACTATGTGTTTCTAATTTTCAATGATTGATGTTTCACTATGTGTTTCTAATTTTCAATGATTGATGTTTCACTATGTGTTTCTAATTTTCAATGATTGATGTTTCACTATGTGTTTCTAATTTTCAATGATTGATGTTATGATGTTTCACTATGTGTTTCTAATTTTCAATGATTGATGTTATGATGTTTCACTATGTGTTTCTAATTTTCAATGATTGATGTTATGATGTTTCACTATGTGTTTCTAATTGTCAATGATTGATGTTATGATGTCTCACTATGTGTTTCTAATTTTCAATGATTGATGTTATGATGTTTCACTATGTGTTTCTAATTTTCACGTCAGCGGTGTCTTCCATATCAGGATTTCAACTATTTTATTGCAGTAAAACCACGCATGACCAGGAAGTAGTTTGAATTCACTGTGTCTGTTATCTGTACATGCCCTAGCCAACCCTGCTGTTGTACTCGAAGTAAGGATTTCTGTTCTTTTAAGAATCAGCGTCATTGCACTCCGGGCAGACGCATGAGTACTGGGTTCCTCTCAGCAAATGTCGAAGAGCGTATATGCTGATGGTTCATTTGGCTCGCTGGTTGTACACACTCCTGCTCCGTCCTCTAAGGCGCCCCTCTCTGAGTGACTTACTTTAGGACTTGACAATAGTGTGATATGTGCACCGCTGGTCAATCGCCTGCAGTATCTTCATCCAAAACCCGGTCGTTGATCAAACTGAAAATGTCACCTCTAATGTAACTTAACTTAACTTAACTTAACATAACTTAACTTCATGTTTTTATACTGGTATACAACCAGTTTCTTTTAAATTCACTTGATCTATAAAAATAAATGTATTCGCATCCAATCTATTCTTGAATGCATTACTTGATCCTGCCTCAACTACTTCCTATGGCAATAATTAGAAGCATTCACCCTCTCTAGCTACAAAAATATTTCCTAATATCTAATCTGGATCTTTCTTTACATTATTTTGTAGCTATGTCCTGTTGTTCTTGTAGGAGGCTGTAATTTGAAGAAAAAAAATCCAATATATTCAAATCAATCGCTAAAGTCCGCAATGTGCGTGCCCCTGAGGCCAGAATGCCAGTTCTTTCATTCCCACAAACCCCAGCATTGGGAGGACATTAGATAAACACAATTACCAGGAGGTACGATGCGTTGATGTCTACCATCCACTAATGCTAAAGTCGGCCGTTTTACACCTTCCGAAGCAAGAATTGAGTCACATACGATTAAGACACCTATTAAATAAGTTGCTCATAGCCACAGTGGAGTCGCAGTGACTGCCCTTACCTTCTTCTCATACTGACGGTTGTTGTCTTTTCATGCACCGCTGCGAGACAATACATGCCTTGATTAAAGAGGTCTGAGCTAATGACATTAGAGCTGAACAAAATTACTTCAATCTCTATTCTCAGCCTGGAGCTTACTGTGAAAGGAAGCAAAGAAAGAAGAGGACACATTTGCTAGTTTTGCAGACTGTTATTTTTAAACATCACCATTAGAACACTTTTGAGAAGCCGGGCTTAAAAACAGAACTGATGAGAACAAAGATTGTGTTCATTATACGTTCGTGCAGGCTCTCACAGCAACAAATGACTAGACTTTTAAGTTTTAATTAAAATAATGGGAGAGAACATGTCTTACCTGGTCGAGCCAAATGTTGGTAGTTAAAACTTGATTTTTCTCATCCTGGAGAAAAATGGACATGTACAGAAAGCGCATTAATAACAGAGAACATGTGCATTAACAAACTATTTTAAACATAAGGAAATATAAAACAAAACTACGTTTTTCGGTGCAAGATTTAATTTATATCAGTGCTCTTGAACCTGGGCGCTAGAACTCACAAGTGAGCGATTGTAGCTTTTATGTGGTGGCAGTAGCTGAATAATTACATTATGTATTGAAAATATGTTATTATTATGATGGTAATGCAGAGGCTACACAGCGTAAGGAAACTACAACAGAAAACCATTTTTTTAGAACCGTGTTTTTCCATTACAGCATACGGCTGTTAAACATGGACAGTTACCCAAACCTCAAGGAAGAAAATCGAGTCCTTCGAGTTGAAATGTTATGGCAAGATTTCTGAGAATACCATGACAAAAATGTAGAAAGAATGCAGATATTCGACAAGAATCGAGCATAGAGGAGAACTAATTCTTAAATTCCACCATGAACAAAAAATGGAAATACTTTGGCTACATCAAAAGGCACAACGGGCTTGATAGAACGGTAATAGAGGCAAGATGACGGGCAAGAGAGGCAGAGGCGACCAAGAAGGTGATGGCACCAAGATCTCAAGGAATGTTTGTTTATGACTATGGAACAGGTTGGACATGTTTTAAAGATCGAGTATATAAGAA
This sequence comes from Ariolimax columbianus, assembly GCA_036924085.1. Classification (NCBI taxonomy): domain Eukaryota; kingdom Metazoa; phylum Mollusca; class Gastropoda; order Stylommatophora; family Arionidae; genus Ariolimax; species Ariolimax columbianus. Next base: position 69,323,658 of record JAVGWX010000003.1, read on the forward strand.
AAGATATAATTTAAGCGACATTCTGTAAAGGACATGTCTTGACTTTGATGACCCGTTCCTCAGCGTAGCTGCGGGTCGCAACTTCGTCACCAGCGGACCGTCTTGGGTCATGGAGATTCTTATTCTTCTTCTTCTGAGTCAGACAGTAACCATTATTTTTTCGAAAAAAGCGGCGGTCATCCTGAGGCTCTCACCACTGCCATAGAGCTTGTCTTGCAGTTCCACTGGTGATGGCCACATCTGCTCTCTCTGATCCTCGTATGTCGGGCAGTTCTGCAGCAGATGTTCAGCGGTCATTTTACCGGTACCGCACGGGCATTCGTCGGTACCACCTATCTTCAATTTGTTGAATAGGTGGTACCTCAGTCTATTGTGGCCAGTGCGAAGTCTGAAGACAACGACCTGCTCTCAGCTGTTCAACTGGTAATAGGCATCGTTTTTGGTGTAAACAGTATGTTCGGTTTCCCATTCGGTCATGTATCTGGCTTTGATAAGCCGTTTTGACTCTTCGTACGTCATACTAGTATCTGTTTGTGGTAGTCTTGCACCTTCTTTTGCCAGTCTGCCTGCCTCCTCGTTGCCTTGGATGTTGCAGCGTGATGAGACCCACTGTACCACTGCCCTTTTTGGTGCGGACTGCTGGCACAGTTTGCAGAGTGCTGCTCTTAAGTCATTAAGCTCAGTGTTTTTCTGGCTTTTTAGCGCTGTGACTACGGCCAGAGCATCTGTAAGCAGGACTGTATGGCTTTCATTTTCTTTATGTGTCACCATTTCTTCCACTGCCGCCCTTAGTGCCTCTGCCTCCGCTCTGAAATTGCTTGTCTACTTACCAGTAGCGAATGACAGTGTTATTTTTCTGCCATTTGGTAGGTTCAGGAATGCTCCTGCCCCTCCGTTCTGTGTAGTGTTTGTTACAGAACCGTCGGTGTATACATGGGTCCAGTCCATGCTTGGGTAGTTTTTCGATATAAAGCTTAGGGTAGTATCTCTCCTTTCTTTTTCAGTCTGGCAGTTTTTGTTTCCAATACCTGGTATATTTTCTACCACCTCTGGAAATATTTCCTGCCTCCAGGTAGGTTTTTGTACAGTAGTGATGGGTTTTGGTGTTGTTAGTGCGTTTATGGGATCTTCGTGCATCTTTGCTTTGGCTATTTATGCAAAGTTTCTCCGCTTTAGTTTCCCATTTCCCAAATTGTTTAGTCTCTGGTGCATTGCATGGTCAGTCAGTCTTCGGAGTTTCTCTGACTGCAGCTGGGCTCTGCAGTCTCTTCTATCGGTCATGGATTGCAGTTTTGTATTCTTTTCAAGTTCTACAATTGGCGTTGACTTCATGCCTCCTGTTATAACTCTCATGGCTTGGTTTTGAAGTTTGCTAACTTTATCGAAGTTCGCCTTTGCTGCTGTTGTCCATGCCGCAATGCCATACTCGAAAACTGGTCTCACTCTTCCAGTGTACAGTTTCTTTAGTATGCTTTCGTCTGCTCCCCAGCTTGTGCCAGCAAGTTTCCTCATGATTGCCATTCTTTCTCTGGCTCTCATTCGGTTTCTCTCGATCTGACTTTTCCATGTCATGCGCCATTCAAATGTGACATGGAGATTCAATGCATGATAAATGCTCTTCTAGAGGCATCTCGAACTTTGCAGCCTACAGCAAGGGAGTCTGACCAACACATTGGAGGTCTTCCCCGCGGTCTCCTCTTACCTCGGGGGTACCAGACTGCTGTCGCTGTGCTCCGTCGACCATCGTTTCATCTCAACAGGCGACCTGCCCATCTATTTTTTGCCTTGTCTGCATGGATTAGCGCATCCTTTCAGATCAAGATTAAAATCAAGATCTGTAAAGGACACGTCAGATGATGATGCATTAAAAACATCCAAAATACGCAGATTCAGTGAAATGTTGCAAAATGTTCTTCAGTTTAAATTTTAGTGGGTAGTAAAAAATATATGACAATGACAAGGAAAGCATAACTGCCTCACAGAGAGCATATCGTAAGAAGTGACTAACTGTGGGACATGACATAACACCAGCCGTGGTTAAGTGGTTTGTTCAGAGCAGCATAGATGGCGCCTAACAAACTGCGGATTTACTTTGCTTCAGTGTTTGAGTCTATTAAGATGAACTCATACATTGGTTAACCACCCTCCGTGAGCGCTTATCCCAACGCAGAGGGGTATTGAGATGCTCGAACCTAGCCCCCAAAGCGAACGACAAGACGAACGACAAGGCAGTTCAAGTCGCTGAATACTGAACGGACGCCATGTGACATGGTGTTTGGACACGGGAAGTAAGAAGTAAACAGGAAACCCTTCTCCCGGCTACATCCAACTCATACCAGAGCTTGGACCTGCACATGGGCAGATCGACTAAGAACTAAGTAAACAAAATTTGCTCTCACGATAGTTTTTCGGCAGCATAAATTAAAACGATGGACAAGAACTGATCTATACTAAGATATGTTTTTGTTTTGTTTTTGGAATTAGTGCAATTTTTATATTATTTTTGTGATATTTAGTGAATTGGTGCATTAAGTTAAAAAAAAGTGTATTGATGTTTTTTTTAAAATGAAAAGGTTAATGCATTCATCTACGCTGTTCGTCACTTGATCAGGCATATTTCTTGTAATGAAATTGAAAAGATCCAAGTTGGTCAACATTCATTGCCGATTTTAATCTTTGAAAATGATCATTGCTCATGTCGAATTTTTTACCTGCGTCGTCTTCAATGTTTACTTAGGATGATTTGATTTTCCCTCCAGTGAACGCGTGTGCCTGTTCGAATGCAAGTTGGAGTTGCTAATCTCGCTGACGATGCAAGTAAAAATGGAGAAAAAAACAACTGCGTTTCTTGGTACAAGCGTTTCAATTACCTGCCCATGGTCCGTAAAAATATGACAGCTTTACAGGTCGACTAGCAGAGAATGTATGCACAATATCAGCTCTCTAGGTTATGGAAAAGTTAGTTAAAACAGAAGAAATGACAGATCATGCTAAGGGACAACGGAAATGTCAAAGTAAATACAAGCTTGAAATGAAATTGTAACGCAAATTTAAGTAATTTAATTAGGCTACCATAAGTACGAGGGGCGTTCAAATCAAACCTGAATGTGTTATAGCATTCTGTAAAAAGAATTATCATTAGTTAGGGGAACTTGTGTCCTATTACTGTTAGGTGGTCCACTTGTCATGGACCAGACAAGTGACATAAAAATTCAAATGTCGGGTAACACTGTTAGTGCTTGCATGTACAGTGTGTTATGATGAAGTTTCTTGTGAAAGATGTCGTGAAACCTGTGCAGATGTACAGCAGAGTGAAATCAAAATACGGTGATGAGACACTCCGCCGAATTAAGACATTGGAATGGTATAAACGTTTTAGAGACTGCAGTACATCCCTGAGTGATTATCCTGCCCGTGGTGGATCTCAACCCACCACAGTCATTCCAGTGAATATCCAGATTGTGGAACGCCTTATCCTAGAAAATAGACTCATATCCTGTCGCAAAATTGCACAAGAGGTAAGCCTTTCTCTGGGTAAGGTGGACACTATTAATTATAAACATTTTTATTGTGGTTTCATCACAACGGGCGTTATGCTCCGGCAAGATAACGTTCGACCTGATACGGCTCACCATTAAAGTTCTTAATGAGAGACTGTTACATGGATGGACAGGGCGTGTAAGTAACATTGTTCAACATCTCCTACGCTGGCCACCAAGGTTGTCGGACCTCACACCATGTGACGTTTTTATGGGAATATGTTAAAGATATTGTCTACAAGCAGCCATTCCCACAAGATGGGCGGAACTACAAGATCGTATTATCGCTACAGTGCAAACCAGTGATGAAAACATGCTGCAACAGTTTTGGGAGGAGTTAGATTACTGCACTGATATTTGAAGAGTAACAAAACCCGCTCAAGTTGAACATTTGTGAGATAACTTATGGAAAACCATTGGCAACTGAACTTGGACAGCTTCATTTTATATGTGTAGATTTACATCTTAATTTGACAATTTATGAATAAAATATAACACGATGAAATAGTTAAAATCATTTTAAACGAGCTTGCATTTTGATAAGCAATATTGAACTTGGGGACATAGAAATGTACAATAAATAAGGTTCAAGCTCTTATCAATGAATGCCTGTGCCGAATAGAGGTAATAAAATGGTATTTTAATTTTTTGTTTTGTTTTTTGCGTTCGCCATAAAATGGTATGATTCAGGCACATATAGAACTGCTGGAAAGAACCGAAAACATGTCAGTGAGACTTTATGTAAAGGATAGAACACACTTACGGGAAACTGTTCATTGCATTACTAGATAATAATTGTTCTGGAATCCTCAGTGGCAAGAGAACTACGGGTAGGGGGAAGGGGAAGGGGAGTCGAGACAAACTTAAAACTGAGATGAAAGACGTGAGAGAGGAGGCTGGATATAATTGTGAGACTTGGCGAGTATTTGTTGAGGCCCAATGTTCCACAGGGAGTTGAAAGGTCTTGATTGTTTGATGTTTGAAAGGGACAACATGTTAAAGGAGAAGGCAAGTGAGAAAATGGAGAGTAGTGGGGCTTGGAGGCGGGACCTAACCGGTCTGGGACGGAGGAATGATAGCACCGCAGCGAGACACAAACATACACGCGCACATCCACACTACGAATTATACGTTTCAATGTAACTCGACAGACTATGTCTGAGGTTGAAAAGAGAGTACCTCCGTCAAAAAGAAATGTAAACATAAAACAAACAACATAAGATCTAAGGTACTAGGATCTTTACTTATAAAAACAAAAAGATGGTCATATAGCAAATTATCTCTCCTGGGATGAAGTCCAAAGATAATGATCGTACGAGGCCCGTGCATTTGTAACGCGGATTGATCATCAGTCTAGTTCAGTGATGGTCTGCCTTCTCTAAATCAGATACTCATTTACAATCTAGTAAACTAGAGCCGAAAAGATGGCCCCTAACAGGCTGCGGGTATAACTTTGCTGTCGTGTGCATTATGGATTCCGCCAGGATGTGGATTTGACTGGGATTCATACCAGTTGACGAGTTACACTTGTGTCCACGGAAACGTATTACGGTTTTCCATTTTGATTAATTTGTTCGTTCCTTTTGTGGTGTTTTCCCGTCCGATTATCCTGGCAAAGTCATCAGGAAATTATTTCGGCTGCCCTTTGTGGTGTTTCCACAGTCCAGTGCACACGGCTGAACTTCACGAGATTGGCGCCCTTCGTCATGTTTCTTGACGATACATGGGCGAATAGTGGACTAACACATCGTCCGGGAGAGATTGGGTCGTCCACGATTAGCAGCATGCCCAAGAGATATCCCTCACACGCTGAGTGATGCCTTTTATCCTCGCAGCAGCTGTTTCAAGGCAGCGGAGTGCTCGGCTTTCTTCAAGGATTAGTCAGGGGCATCAATTGCCACACTTACTATGAAACCACAACTTGTCAGGGATTCATCTCCTGAAATTGGACGATCAATGAGAATTGCAACTTGGAGTTGTCTTTTCTTGCTGAAGTACGTGGCCATGTTAGTGGTCTATCGACGCAACGGTCAATTGACGAATAAGAGAACATTATTAGTATTGTTCTTAGGTCTTAGTCGACCTGTACTTCTACAGGAGAAGATGCCCCGAAGCAGGCCCCATCTCTGGTATGAGCTGGATGTAGCCGAGAGAAGGGTTTCCTCCTTAGCGGGCTATGCTCGAGCAGCTTATTACTCCACTATGTTGGGAGAAGTGCCGTGGAGGGTGGTTAGCCGATGGGCGAGTACATCTTAATAGACTCTAACACTAGAGCAAAGTTGACCCGCAGCCTGTTAGGCGCCATATATGCTGCTATTAACAAACCACCTAACCATGGCCAGTGTTATGTCATTTCACACAGTTAGTCGCCCCTTACAACATGTTCTCTGTGAGGCAGTGGTGCTATTCTTGTACTTGTCATACACAAAGACCCCGGCGGACCACTCGGGATTTATTCTACTGTGTGCCATTAAAAGGGATTTAGGTGTTGGCGGCAGTAGCTTTCCGCACATGCCGAGCGCGCTGATAATGGCAGTCGGGGTGCTCCAGCTGTTGTGCTATGCTTGGCTGCATGTACGCGTCGCTCACTACTACGGACATCACATCGATCCCCATCACGTTAGCCAGACTGTCAGGATACTGCCTGTTTCCGTGGATAACTGTTTAAAAGTCAGGTGGGGTCTCGATCATTATGTTTCACCTGGCCTAAACTAACATAGTTTCATCAATATGTTTCACCTGGCCTAAACTAACATAGTTTCGTCAATATGTTTCATCTGGCTCTGACTAACATAGTTTTATTAATATGTTTCACCTGGCTCTGACTAACATAGTTTCACCAGGATGTTTCACCTGGCTATGACTAACATAGTTTCATCAATATATTTCACCTGGCTCTGACTAATAGTTTCATCAGTATGTTTCACTTGACCTTGACTAACATAATTTTATCAGTATGTGTCCCTTGACCTTGACTATCATAGCCTGATCAATATGTTTTACCTGACTCTGACTAAAATAGTCTGATTAGCATGTTTCACCTGACCCCGACTAACATAGTCTGATCATTATGCTTCACCTGACCCTGACTAATATAGTCTGACAATGGTGTTGTGCATCCGGCTGGCATTCTGATTGTGTGAACCCAATAATGATGAAATCTATTTCTATTTCAAAGGATTAGCTACTACAATCCTACACACACTTTTTGATGTCATTTCTGAAGGTGCTAATAAAATCTGAATATTTGATGAACTGATTATAGAGCACGCGAGTTAAAACAGCAATGCAAACCCATTACATCTGATGGGCTGTCCATTAGTTTTAATAATCATTAAGGACGAAGCAAACTTTGACCGGAAACAGACCTTTTAGCTTTGTTGGTATTAAAGGAATCCGGCAGAGGTAAACAATCTCTCCATTGCCACATCGTGTGAGTACAATAGCTTTTGTAAAACGAAAAACAAATAATTGTCCGTTTGGCTTTCATCGGCAGACGAGTGTCACAGCAGCTGTTGGGTGGGTCAAATGACGTAAACACATTATTGAAATTAAAGAAACGTTTCGTGTTCTGCTTTTTTACGTTGACGATTAGGAAAGGGAAGATGGGGATTATCGTTTAGTTAAAACATAATTTTCATTAAATGTTGATATGCCGCTTTGAATGTAATCAGCCCATAGCGAGCTGTAGATCCTCTTTGGGATTGATCTCTCTATATTATTGATGATGATGAGGAACAGTCCACATGATAGCAGATAGCCCCGGCACATATCTACCTCCAGTCTCCACATGATAGCAGATCGCCCCGGCACATGCCTTGCTCCAGTCTCCAGATGATAGCAGATCGCCCCGGCACATGCCTTGCTCCAGTCTCCACATGATAGCAGATCGCCCCGGCACATGCCTTGCTCCAGTCTCCACATGATAGCAGATCGCCCCGGCACATGCCTTGCTCCAGTCTCTACATGATAGCAGATCACCCCTGCACAAACCTTGCTCCATCCTCTACATGATAGCAGATCGCCCCGGCACATACCTTGCTCCAGTCTCCAGATGAAAGCAGATCGCCCCGGCACATGCCTCGCTCCAGTCTCCAGATGATAGCAGATCGCCCCGGCACATACCTTGCTCCAGTCTCCACATGATAGCAGATCGCCCCGGCACATGCCTTGCTCCAGTCTCCAGATGATAGCAGATCGCCCCGGCACATGCCTTGCTCCAGTCTCCACATGATAGCAGATCACCCCGGCATATACCTTGCTCCAGTCTCCAGATGATAGCAGATCGCCCCGGCACATGCCTTGCTCCAGTCTCCACATGATAGCAGATCGCCCCGGCACACACCTTGCTCCAGTCTCCAGATGATAGCAGATCGCCCTGGCACACACCTTGCTCCAAATCTCATTATATTGCTGATGTGACACTTCACTTTCACTCTCGCGTATGTATGTTGGGGAAAATGACTTCTCCGTTTGTGCATTCGACGACACAGTGTGATAAACAATTTTAGTACACCTTTCTTTATTCTTACTCTCTCGATTATATCATGTTTTATCCGTATCTACTATCAGTGTGTCGAGGAGCGTCGTTGATACCAGGGTTATCAGTGTGTCGAGGAGCGTCGTTGATACCTGGGTTATCAGTGTGTCGAGGAGCGTCGTTGATACCAGGGTTATCAGTGTGTCGAGGAGCGTCGTTGATACCAGGGTTATCAGTGTGTCGAGGAGCGTCGTTGATACCAGGGTTTTCAGTGTTTCGAGGAGCGTCGTTGATACCAGGGTTATCAGTGTGTCGAGGAGCGTCGTTGATACCAGGGTTATCAGTGTGTCGAGGAGCGTCGTTGATACCAGGGTTATCAGTGTGTCGAGGAGCGTCGTTGATACAAGGGTTATTAGTGTGTCGAGGAGCGTCGTTGATACCAGGTTTATCAGTGTGTCGAGGAGCGTCGTTGATACCAGGTTTATCAGTGTGTCGAGGAGCGTCGTTGATACCAGGGTTATTAGTGTGTCGAGGAGCGTCGTTGATACCAGGTTTATCAGTGTGTCGAGGAGCGTCGTTGATACCAGGGTTATCAGTATGTCGATGATCGTCGTTGATACCAGGGTTATCAGTGTGTCGAGGAGCGTCGTTGATACCAGGGTTATCAGTGTATCGAGGAGCGTCGTTGATACCAGGGTTATCAGTGTGTCGAGGAGCGTCGTTGATACCTGGGTTATCAGTGTGTCGAGGAGCGTCGTTGATACCAGGGTTATCAGTGTGTCGAGGAGCGTCGTTGATACCAGGGTTATCAGTGTGTCGAGGAGCGTCGTTGATACCAGGGTTATCAGTGTGTCGAGGAGCGTCGTTGATACCAGGGTTATCAGTGTGTCGAGGAGCGTCGTTGATACCAGGGTTATCAGTGTGTCGAGGAGCGTCGTTGATACCAGGGTTATTAGTGTGTCGAGGAGCGTCGTTGATACCAGGTTTATCAGTATGTCGAGGAGCGTCGTTGATACCAGGTTTATCAGTGTGTCGAGGAGCGTCGTTGATACCAGGGTTATCAGTGTGTCGAGGAGCGTCGTTGATACCAGGTTTATCAGTGTGTCGAGGAGCGTCGTTGATACCAGGGTTATCAGTGTGTCGAGGAGCGTCGTTGATACCAGGGTTATCAGTGTGTCGAGGAGCGTCGTTGATACCAGGGTTATCAGTGTGTCGAGGAGCGTCGTTGATACCAGGGTTATCAGTGTGTCGAGGAGCGTCGTTGATACCTGGGTTATCAGTGTGTCGAAGAGCGTCGTTGATACCAGGGTTATCAGTGTGTCGAGGAGCGTCGTTGATACCAGGGTTATCAGTGTGTCGAGGAGCGTCGTTGATACCAGGGTTATCAGTGTGTCGAGGAGCGTCGTTGATAAAAGGGTTATCGGTGTGTCGAGGAGCGTCGTTGATACCAGTGTTATTAGTGTGTCGAGGAGCGTCGTTGATACCAGGGTTATCAGTGTGTCGAGGAGCGTCGTTGATACCAGGGTTATCAGTGTGTCGAGGAGCGTCGTTGATACCAGGGTTATCAGTGTGTCGAGGAGCGTCGTTGATACCAGGGTTATCAGTGTGTCGAGGAGCGTCGTTGATACCAGGGTTATCAGTGTGTCGAGGAGCGTCGTTGATACCAGGGTTATCAGTGTGTCGAGGAGCGTCGTTGATACCAGGGTTATCAGTGTGTCGAGGAGCGTCGTTGTCGTTGATACCAGGGTTATTAGTGTGTCGAGGAGCGTCGTTGATACCAGGTTTATCAGTGTGTCGAGGAGCGTCGTTGATACCAGGTTTATCAGTGTGTCGAGGAGCGTCGTTGATACCAGGGTTATTAGTGTGTCGAGGAGCGTCGTTGATACCAGGTTTATCAGTGTGTCGAGGAGCGTCGTTGATACCAGGGTTATCAGTGTGTCGAGGAGCGTCGTTGATACCAGGTTTATCAGTGTGTCGAGGAGCGTCGTTGATACCAGGGTTATCAGTGTGTCGAGGAGCGTCGTTGATACCAGGGTTATCAGTGTGTCGAGGAGCGTCGTTGATACCAGGGTTATCAGTGTGTCGAGGAGCGTCGTTGATACCAGGGTTATCAGTGTGTCTAGGAGCGTCGTTGATACCTGGGTTATCAGTGTGTCGAAGAGCGTCGTTGATACCAGGGTTATCAGTGTGTCGAGGAGCGTCGTTGATACCAGGGTTATCAGTGTGTCGAGGAGCGTCGTTGATACCAGGGTTATCAGTGTGTCGAGGAGCGTCGTTGATACCAGGGTTATCAGTGTGTCGAGGAGCGTCGTTGATACCAGGGTTATCAGTGTGTCGAGGAGCGTCGTTGATACCAGGGTTCCAGTGTGTCGAGGAGCGTCGTTGATACCAGGGTTATCAGTGTGTCGAGGAGCGTCGTTGATACAAGGGTTATCAGTGTGTCGAGGAGCGTCGTTGATACCAAGGTTATTAGTGTGTCGAGGAGCGTCGTTGATACCAGGTTTATCAGTGTGTCGAGGAGCGTCGTTGATACCAGGTTTATCAGTGTGTCGAGGAGCGTCGTTGATACCAGGGTTATTAGTGTGTCAAGGAGCGTCATTGATACCAAGTTTATCAGTGTGTCGAGGAGCGTCGTTGATATCAGGGTTATCAGTGTGTCGAGGAGCGTCGTTGATACCAGGGTTATCAGTGTGTCGAGGAGCGTCATTGATACCAGGGTTATCAGTGTGTCGAGGAGCGTCGTTGATACCAGGGTTATCAGTGTGTCGAGGAGCGTCGTTGATACCAGGGTTATCAGTGTGTCGAGGAGCGTCGTTGATACCAGGGTTATCAGTGTGTCGAGGAGCGTCGTTGATACCAGGGTTATCAGTGTGTCGAGGAGCGTCGTTGATACTAGGGTTATCAGTGTGTCGAGGAGCGTCGTTGATACCAGGGTTATCAGCGCGTCACTCTCAACTTCTGTTGATTTCTCATTCACAAATCTTTGCAAAATAGCATACGTTTTTTTCTTGGTAATTTATAATTTAGTTGTCACTGATGATCCACTGCTCCCCTTAATTATTGTTTTCAAACATATGATACACATGAAACCCTTAGCTACATTATTCCGCTGCTGTCGACAGTTTTCCCTGATGACAGCTTGTGGCTATTATCTCCACCAAGCTGCTTGATTCTGAAACCTGGACTATTCTAAAGAGCGACCGTAAGATAATTGAAGCTTTGCTCATCAAGAGGCATATTCTTGGGAATGACGATGTCGCTCAACGGACAGGCCCCAAAAGCCTATTTACCGTGCTGAACTGTCACTGTTTGGCCTTACTTGGACACGTGCTTCGTCTTGCCGAAGATATCCACGTCCCCGAGGTCTTAAAATATGCGATGGACATTATAGATGTGAAACGACCCTCTCCCCAATTGCCCCGTCCGCGAATCACATTAGTAGGTCAAATCGTAAAGACATCATCCTCATTGCACGTAGCCTAGGACCCGGCCACTCATTGTGTCCATGGACGGAAGGAACGGCAGGCTCTTGTGGCCTACCAAGCGGCATACCTACCTAACAATACCCAACTACCGACCTACCTACAAAAACATACCTGCCAACCTGCCTAAAAATATGTACCTACCTACCTAACTACCTTTATTATCTGCGGCTACACACACTAATTCTCATCTTGATCTGGCTGGTGCGTGTAAGGATTTTATTGACGTAAGTTCAAACATAAGCTGCATTATACCAACGGGGTTATCTATAAGTGAAGACCAGGATTATTTGTATTTCTTCATTCTAGATTGCTTCCAATGTCCTCGTGATGACATTGACTGTCTGCATGTGTAATAATGAACACACGATGAGATAAACTAGTGGTACACGAAGATGTATGTTCTCTGCTCCAGTTTAACATACTATCATTGTCTTGAGTGCCGCCAGGCATAGATTGCAGCTCTGTGTATGGAAATGAACATATCACGTGTAATACAGGTCACGATACTACGTCCATCTCCGATATTTCAAACTGCCCTTCTTTTAGTGTCCTGCCCTCCTCTTCTTCTTTTTCTTCTCATCTTAACTGAGCGTTTTTATACTGGTTTAGAAGACTCTGCAGAGTCTGTTTACAATCAGTTTCATTTACATTTCCTTGCCCTAAAAGCTATTTGCATCCAATCTATTCATGCATTAATTGTTTCTGCCTTCCCTACTTCTTGTGGCAATGAATTCCAAGCATTCCTCTCTGGCGATAACGACTAATATCTAACCTGGACCTATCTTTAGTTAATTTGTAGCTGTGCCCTCTTGTTCTTGTAGGTGGTTGTTCTTGTATCTCGTCGTCCGTTTTCAAACTTGAGCTATCAAACCCTGAACCAGGCTTTGCAAGTAGCAGGATGTTGTCCAGAGACGGAATACATTGTGTCGTAGTTTACAGCTTGACTGCGATTTTTGCACCCTTCAGTCCAATACTTCCGACTTCACCAGAAATTTCTGGGTATCGGGTTAGTCTTCCCTTTTCAATCCCTTCTCCGTAGCCAGACTGCTCTATTGCAGCCAGGATCACTGCGTGGAAGTATAGAAGGGTCTTGGCAGCTCTGGTTCGCTGACTCTAACGCTGCAGCTCATGCACTTCCCAGCATATTGAGCCCATGACGTATCCAGAATCAATGATTGCCTCAGATGTTTTAAAAGTGTATAACGCAAAACGAGGACAGTGTGGTTGGTTCTTCCATTGAAACATCTCTCGTACATATATAACGCAATACGAGGACAGTGTGGTTGGTTCTTCCATTGAAACATCTCTCGTACATATATAACGTAATACAAGGACAGTGTGGTTGGTTCTTCCATTGAAACATCTCTCGTTCATATATAACGTAATACAAGGACAGTGTGGTTGGTTCTTCCATTGAAACATCTCTCGTACATATATAACGCAATACGAGGACAGTGTGGTTGGTTCTTCCATTGAAACATCTCTCGTACATCGTGGACCATCTCACGCTTACTGAAGCCACCTTTACGTACTAAGATACGATCTGCGACCGTTAACGTTCGTCTTGATCACGTTGCTTGAACTTTCTTTTATTTTTATTGTGTCTGTTTCGTATCAAGTGCGTACGATGAAGAAGAAGAAAAAGAAGCATCAAGTGCGAAGGCATGTATATATTTATATGTTCTTTAAGTGTTAAACACAGCAGGTAAGGCAGGGACCAGTGTTTTCCAGTTTGATCAGTGTGACGCTCATCTCTTCCGTTCACGAATATTTTTCATAACATTATATTATATCTTAAAGGTTGCTTATATATAAAGGCAAAGGCCGCCGTCCATCGCAAACGATGATGGCATAATTTATTTTGCTAGCGCTATTTTTAGTAAGGATTAAAAGCGCTACTTTGTATCCTCACTCTCTCGTCTCGTGCCGCCCGACCCCAGTGGCAAGTCAAGGACAAGACGACTAGGATGTGGCTACTAGATGCACGATATATATATATATATATATATATATATATATATATATATATATATATATATATATATATATATATATATGTATATGTATATATTCCACGGTCAAGTTTAACTCAAGCGTGTTACCAACACTGACCTGAGTATGTGAATGCTGGGAAATAACAAAGGCATTGGAAAAGAAACTAAATGCATTTGAAAATAAGTGTCTCATAAAACGGTTGTATAAACTGAAGATAGATGCTACTGGCTAATGCCCTTGTGGTACAGGGAAAATAACTTTTGAACATCTGCTGCAAAATTATCCAACATACGAGGACCAGAGAACGCACATGTTACCACCACTAGTGACAACACTAGACAAGCTCTATGGCAGTGTTGACAGCCTCATGATGACCGCCACTTTCAAGTCAATGTTGGACTGCGACCGAAGAAAAAGGAGAAGAAAAAGAAGAAGATAATTGTTGAACGCTCCTTGTGAGAAATTCATTACCAACAAAACAAGTAGAGAAGTCACCAATAAACAATATGTTTCATCACTCGTTAGGAATAAACTGTGAACAAAAGTCGGGCATGTTCTCATTACGGACATCAACATTATTCCTCTAGTGGTTTTTAAATGGTTACCATCTGGTAACAGGAAAAGAGGACGTCCGAAAGAAACTACACTGGACCATCACCAGAGACGGACTCCATTATTGGCTTGAGTAGAACAATTGTTTTTCTCCTTTCGTCGATCTAATATTTAGCTGCCCAGCTATGACTGGGCTCAATGTTAAAAAATACAACACATCAATCTCTCAGCGTCCACTCTGTTATTTGCATTTTTCAAATCAACGGCCCCAAAAACTGTATCTTGGCTAGAGTTAGAATATATCCTTCACATCAACTGCAAATGTTCCATAAATAATCTATGTCTACATCTGTTGCCTGTTGCAAGCCAGTGTATACAGAACGATATGTTATTAGTTAGATAGGGCATACATTTTAGGACCACCCTGTTACTGCATAATTGACCGTAAACATTCTGAAAGGCGATGATTCGATAGCCATAGAGCAGTTTGTTGTCTTTTCCACGTTTATAAAGTGATTGGAGATAACTATTGAGCCGAGTTTCAGACTCACCTAAATTCGTGCGATGGTGTAGAACGCATTCATCACATTATTAATGCCAACATCATCAAGCTGCATGATGTGCTTACAGTGCAGTCTGTCAGGAGACTGGGCAATGTTTCATGGTTTGTCTTTCATCTTTTCGCCCCAACTGAAGCATGGGGCCTTGATTACAGCCGATCCCTCTTTAGATAGCCTCCATCCTAGCATTTGCAGTGGCAGTTTAAATATCAATAGTTTTACACGATGAATAATCCAGCTCCATGCACAAACCTCTCTAGTCGCATCTAACGACAAGATTTGGAATGTTAGTTGTTTTACTGTTTAATCCGGGTATCATTCGTGTGTTTCTGATACACGCGTCATGTACATATCTCGCTCATTGCAATTCAAAGAACGTGTTACGTAATATCGTATCGGACATTTTAATTATATGGATGCGTCACAGCTACACACTTAATCTATATCTATTGGATTACTGGTTAACCCGTTCTTCAACGGCGGTTTCACCGTTGCGGGTTCCAACTTCTCTTTCAACTGTCTCTGTCTTGGGACACGATGGGCCAGTGGATAATGAGTCGTCCATCGTGAATGTTGTTGCGGAATGCAAAGGAGTCGGACCAGTCCACTTTTCGTCGTTCCCGTGGTTGCTTCTCTTCGCTGTGCTCCATCGATCGTCTGTTTTTCACAGTAAGTGACTCAAGTAGCGAAGTTTGATCTTGTCTGCATAAGTGACTCCATCTTCCACCTCGGACAATTGGCGTATGTCAGTCATGTAGAAATTTAGTGTGTGTGTGTGTGTATATATATATATTGTGGCAGTGTTACTGTCAAGTATATGTGAAACGTCATGTATGAAGCATGGGAGATTTAACTTCAACCTTGGCGAATGATAGTTTAGACAATGGAAGCATATTTTAGAGCAGGTGAGAGAGGAATCAGAGTTCAGAACATCTGCCAATTTGAAGAAAACCCGCCTGAACATTTCATTGTCAGGGTACGGTAAGGATTGATAGTCAAAATTATTTTAAGCGTTATCATAGTCGAGGGTGATAATACTAAAGATTTAACACGCGTACGATTTGGTAGGGGACGTCCATTCTAAAGGATGGGGAAAAAGTTAGTCGATCGTGTATATTATAGTTGCTAGCGAACACATACATATATAGTAGGGGCACAATCTCCTTCCAGGTGGTAGTGTCCAGAACGACACTAGTAAATTGCTATCAGATTTCAGCTACGTATAATTTGGTGACAAGCTGTCACAGTGAGACCGGTATGGGTGACAATATATCCTAGGGAAGTTGGTAGGGGCTCCAGAAATGGGAAACTTAACAGATTGACAGGCGGCGCAGGCCGAAAAGTGACACGAGCTCCTGGCTGGTCAACGGGGTGGGGGAAAGAAGTACCGCGTGACATGCGGCCATGTTGGATGGCAAGGAGCATGACGGGAAAAATAAAGGCAGAAACACGAAGCAGAACAGGCAGAACTAGCCGAGATGTTTTCTACTGTTAGTTTCATAGGCACCGCACCATATTGCCTGATGGAAGGAACAGTGAACCGACTCCAGCGACTGACAGAGAATCGGTAATGTTGTAGAAACACAACGGTGTATTCTACAGTACTGATACTTGGACATATTAGAAAGAACAACTAACTGGTCAGATTCAGTTGGTGGCAAAAGCACTTGTGGATTCCATAGGTCTCGTACTTAAACCTGCTGGAAATGACAACAAACTGATCAGATTCAGTTGGAGTCAGACGCAACTGTAGATTTCATTGGCGGACGTAACCTGAGAGTTGGATCAATTACGTACGATCTAGATGTGTTTGTTACGAAAGTTTGTGATAGAACATAAGATCATGGGTATAGATTGGTTACGAAAGTTTGTGATAGAAGATAAGAGCCTGGGTATATATTTGTTACGAATGTTAGTGATAGAAGATAAGAGTCTGGGAATAGATCCAGGTGTAACATTCTTTAGATTCTGACATACTTTTGATATAGATATCAGTCATAGTTAATTTAGTAAATAATTGTTGTAAAAAGTTAGATAATGCAAAAAAATAATTACCACGTGGAGCGTGCAGTTTAGTCAACAGTGAGATGACTTACTGAGATTGAGATTACAGCGCGCCAGAGTTCTAAATCACGGACGTAAATAAAAACATTCGGGCGTGGTTCGCTACTGGAACGACCGATCCTATAGTCGACACAGCTACAAATGGGTACCTGACTTATGAGTTGGGGAAGGTAAACAGCAAGAAAGGGAACTGGTTACCCCACCTCAAATAGGCAGTAGCTTAGAACATGACGAGTTATCTTCATCCCTGACGGCAATTGTTGCCATGGGACTGACTTTCACCTTCAATTATGATTTAATTTTATGTAAAAAGAGGAAGTTTCAGTGTTTATGTTTTGATGTGAGAAGAGTAAATTAAATGAAAGAGAGATAAGATCACTCTACGGCTTACGGAGCGGTGAAGATAAACAGGTTGAAGAGAAGTTAGCAGAGCATCTGTGACATTATATGTGAATTAACACGAAGAGTCTACAGTTTGGTCGTTTGATAAGCTGTTCATTGGATAGCTTCAGCTTCATTGACACTAAACAAGCCGACTTATACCTGTTTTATACTTGGAGGACGGGGGACGGCGTGGCCTAGTGGTTAAGTGGCACGGCTCACAAGCCGAAGGTGCTGGGTTCGATCCCCATCACAGTGGAAGAAATGGTGACACACAGTGAAAATGAAAGCCATATAGTCCTGCTTACAGATGCTCTCGCCGTAGTCACAGCGCTAAAAAGCCAGATAAATACTGAGCTTAATGACTTAAGAGAAGCACTCTGCAAACTGTGCCAGCAGTCCGCACCAAAAAGGGTAGTGGTACAGTGGGTCCCATCACACTGCAACTTCCAAGGCAACGAGGAGGCAGACAGACTGGCAAAAGAAGGTGCAAGACTACCACAAACAGATACTAGTATGACGTAAGAAGAGTCAAAACGGCTTATCAAAGCCAGATACATGACCAAATGGGAAACCGAACATACTGGTTACACCAAAAACGATGCCTATTACCAGTTGAACCGAAGAGAGCAGGTCGTCGTCTTCAGACTTCGCACTGGCCACAATAGACTGAGGTACCACCTATTCAACAAATTGAAGATAGGGTGTACCGACGAATGCCCGTGCGGTACTGGTAAAATGACCGCTGAACATCTGCTGCAGAACTGCCCGACATACGAGGATCAGAGAGAGCAGATGTGGCCATCACCAGTGGAACTGCAAGACAAGCTCTATGGCAGTGGCGACAGCCTCAGGATGACCACCGCTTTTTTCGAAAAAATAATGGTTACTGTCTGACTGCGTACGCAGAAGAAGAAGAAGAAGATCCCCATCACAGCACCGGCCATTACCCCGGGGAAGCAAACACTTAGAAAATGCAGGAGGAAGCAGACCCTTAAATAAAATGCAACTGAAGCCGGATGCACTGGGCCGACAGGCGCAAAATAAAAACCACAGTGCAACGCACACCCGCCTTGGGGAATAGAGAAATAAGGCGAACGCCAAAAAAAATAAAATATTATCCTTGGAGGACAACTTGGTAGTCTTTGATACTTGGTAGGGCAACTTAGTATTCTTTGATACTTGATAGAACAAACGTGTTAGTCTTTGATACTTGATAAGACAACGTGTTAGTCTTTGATACTTGGTAGGACAACTTGTCAGTCTTTGATACTTGATAGTACTGCTTGTTATTCTTTGATACTTGGTAGGACAAACTTGTCAGTCTTTGATATTTGGTAGGATAAACTTGTTAGTCTTTGATACTTGATAGTACAACTTGTTAGTCTTTGATACTTGGTAGGACAAACGTGTTAGTCTGTTATACGTGACAGGACAACTTGATACTCTTTGATACTTGGTAGGACAAACTTGTTAGTCTGTGATACGTGATATGACAACTTGGTACTCTTTGATACTTGGTAGGACTAAATTTTAGTCTTTGATACTTGATAGGACAACTTGGTACCCTTTGATACCTAGTAGGAGAAATTGGTGCCCTTTGATACTTGGCAGGTCAACTTGGTATCCTCTGATACTTGATAGGACAACTTTGTAACATTTGATACTTGATAGGACAACCTGGTATCTTCTGATACTTGGTAGGGCAACTTTGTACCCGTTGATACTTGGTAGGAGAACTTATTGGTCTTTGATATTTGGTAGAACAACTTATTGGTCTTTGATACTTGGTAGGAGAACTTATTGGCCTTTGATATTTTGTAGGAGAACTTTTTGGTCTTTGATACTTGGTAGGAGAACTTGTTGGTATTTGATATTTGGTAGGATAACTTTTTGGTCTTTGTTATTTGGTAGGAGTACTTATTATACTTTCATTGTTGTTAGAATAACATCTAAGTCTTGGACACTTGAGAGAGCAACTGGTTTCTCATGTATATTTCACATGTCAATATCTACATTTCATATATTGGATATATTATCATATACACCTTGGATAATTGACATGATAGCTTTTGCGTCTTCGACAATTTCTACTAATTGAATATGTAACAGTTCCAACATGAGCATGAGCGTTTAGGGCAGGGGTGATGGGCATGAGCGTTTAGGGCAGGGGTGATGGGGTCGGCGACTCTGAGATCAAAGGTACCTCAATGTGTGGCAAGGTCACTAACCATCTGGACAAAGGAAAACGGGAAAGGGGGGGGGGGTTGAGGGAAGGAATGTTTCTAGTACAGGTAGGGGTTAGGAGCAGACCACTCTGGCAATCGGATTTTGGTAGTGGGGTGGAGGGAGGGGAGTGTGTTAGTGACAGACAGAGGCCATCATGTCTTGCTGCGACATTTTGAGTGACAAGAATTCGGAGTGATTCGTTCCAATACCAACTAAATGGAGGTAGATCCAAACTAGAGTGATGGCTGAGCCAGACAACCCACATAAGACCATTGGACAGCTCTGATACTGTTCGAGACTATATAATACTAGGCAACGTTTATCTCAAGCAGACTGGCCATAGATAAATAGAAAGACTGAGTGTAACTAGGTGTCTGTTTAGCTCACTGACTCTATAGAAGAGCGACTGTTAGCCTGCTACTAGTTAAGCAGGCTGATTTACGAATGCTAGAAGGATGAAATGAATTACAAGGTGACAGAACTACCATACGCCTTTGAGTCTTGACCAGTCGCTCTTTGAAGTGTGTGTTGGGCAACCTGTGACTAGAAGAGATTTGGATGTGTGTGTGGTGTGTGCGGGACACCTAAGAAACAAAGAATATTCCGGAGTGTGTGTACACGCAGATCGATTGAGTGTATGATCACGTGTGAGTATACGTTGAATAGATTTAATGTAAAATGTCAAGATCCCCTGCCTGAAGAAACCTGCATGTATAATGTAAAGATCACCTGCCTGAAGGGGTGTGAGTGAATGCACAGAATACGATAGTGAAGACGAGTTTGTGAGAGTGTGGTGAGTGTGCAGATAAGGAGAGGAGAGGGTAGTTGCTAGAACTGGGTTGGATTAGTTGGGGGCAATATTCTTCTTCTTTCTTCTTCTTCGTACGCAGTCAGACAGTAACATTTATTTTTTCGAAAAAAGCAGCTGTCATCCTGAGGCTGTCGACACTGCCATAGAGCTTGTCTAGTGTTGCTACTGGTGATGGCCACATCTGCTCTCTCTGATCCTCGTATGTCGGGCAGTTTTGCAGCAAATGCTCAGCGGTCCTTTTCCCGGTAACACACGGGCATTCGTCGGTGCCACATATCTTCAATTTGTTGAATAGGTGGTACCTCAGTCTGTTGTGGCCAGTGCGAAGTCTTCTTCTTCTTCTTCGTACGCAGTCAGACAGTAACCATTATTTTTTCGAAAAAAGCGGTCGTCATTCTGAGGCTGTCGACACTGCCATAGAGCTTGTCTTGTGGTTCCACTGGTGATGGCCACATCTGCTCTCTCTGATCCTCGTATGTCGGGCAGTTCTGCAGCAGATGTTCAGCGGTCATTTTACCGGTACCACACGGGCATTCGTCGGTACCACATATCTTCAATTTGTTGAATAGGTGGTACCTCAGTCTATTGTGGCCAGTGCGAAGTCTGAAGAGAACGACCTGCTCTCTTCTGTTCAACTGGTAATAGGCATCGTTTTTGGTGTAACCAGTATGTTCTGTTTCCCATTTGGTCATGTATCTGGCTTTGATAAGCCGTTTTGCTTCTTCGTACGTCATACTAGTATCTGTTTGTGGTAGTCTTGCACCTTCTTTTGCCAGTCTGTCTGCCTAATCGTTGCCTTGGACTTTGCAGTGTGATGGGACCCACTGTACCACTACCCTTTTTGGTGCGGACTGCTGGCATAGTTGACAGAGTACTGCTCTTAAGTCACTAAGCTCAGCGTTTTTCTGTCTTTTTAGCGCTGTGACTACGGCCAGAGCATCTGTAAGCAGGACTGTATGGCTTTCATTTTCTTTATGTGTCACCATTTCTTCCACTGCCGCCCTCAGTGCCTCTGCCTCCGCTCTGAAATTGCTTGTCTACTTACCAGTAGCGAATGACAGTGTTATTTTTCTGCCATTTGGTAGGTTCAGGAATGCTCCTGCCCCTCCGTTCTGTGTAGTGTTTGTTACAGAACCGTCGGTGTATGCATGGGTCCAGTCCATGCTTGGGTAGTGTTTCGATACAAAGCTTAGGGTAGTATCTCTCCTTTGATTTTCAGTCTGGCAGTTTTTTGTTTCCAATACTTGGTATATTTTCTACCACCTCTGGAAATATATCCTGCCTCCAAGTAGGTTTTCGTACAGTAGTGATGGGCTTTGGTGTTGTTAGTGCGTTTATGGGATCTTCGTGCATCTTTGCTTTGGCTATTTCTGCAAAGTTTCTCCGCTTTAGTTTCCCATTTCCCAAATTGTTTAGTCTCTGGTGCATTGGATGGTCAGTCAGTCTTCGGAGTTTCTCTGACTGCAGCTGGGCTCTGCAGTCTCTTCTATCGGTCATGGATTGCAGTTTTGTAATCTTTTCAAGTTCTACAATTGGCGTTGACTTCATGCTTCCTGTTATAACTCTCATGGCTTGGTTTTGAAGTTTGCTAGCTTTATCCAAGTTCGCCTTTGCTGCTATTGTCCATGCCGAAATGCCATACTCGAAAACTGGTCTCACTCTTCCAGTGTACAGTTTCTTTAGGATACTTTCGTCTGCTCCGCAGCTTGTGCCAGCAAGTTTCCTCATGATTGCCATTCTTTCTCTTGCTATCATTCGGTTTCTCTCGATCTGACTTTTCCATGTCATGCGCCGATCAAATGTGACTCCCAGATAGTTTGGGTTGTCGTTTAGCTGCAGGAATTTGCCATTTAAACTTAATTTAGTATTTTGGGGTTTGATTGAAAGCGAGAATATTGTACTTGTGGTTTTCTCCTCGTTTATTTTGACCAGCCATGAGTTCGCCCACTCTTCCAGCAATGTTAGGGCCTGCTGCATCCGATTTCTTGCTATGGTGAGATTCTTTTCAGAGTTCCACATAGCCAGATCGTCTGCAAACATTGAGCTATGGACTCTTCTTGGTATATTCTCTGTAATGTCGTTTATATACACCAGGAAGAGTGTGGGTGACAGTACTCCTCCTTGGGGTACTCCCTGCTCGAGTGTCACCTTTTTGCTCATCTGCCCTTGTAGTTGGACTCTGGCTGTTCTGTTTTTGAGGTAGTGGTTGATCCACTTGTACATTTTCCCACAAACATCATTTCTTCTTAGCTTGACTCCATATTAAAGTCCATCTTTCCAGACTTTGTCAAATGCCTTTTCCAGGTCCACCCAGACCGCTACTGTGTGTTTGTGTGCCCGGTAGGCATCTTCTATTTCCTGGGCTATGACGATGATTTGGTCCTCAGTGGATCTGTGCTGTCTAAAGCCGGATTTCCTTTTTTCGGTACTGGTACAAGTACTGCGTCTTTCCATGCCTGGGGTACAATACCCTTTTTCCAGCTTTTGTTCAGGACTGATAGCAGTTTCCTCTTTGCTGTATGGCCCAGACACATCAGCATTTCGTTTGTTATCCCGTCTTTTCCGGGAGATTTCCTTTTCTTTAATGTTTTCATGGCCTCTTCCATTTCGCTCATTGTTAGTTTGGCCATCATATGCTCTTCAGGTGCCATATTGATGTTGTCGTGCCCCTTTTTCTCTTCACTAATGTCTGTATGCCTATCTGCAGGGACCTCGATGTTGTTTGCTCTGGCATAGTGATCGACAAAAGCGTTTGCGGCTTTTTTACCAGTGAGCAAGTTTTCGCCCTGCTTGATGGTAATTTCTTTGTTTCTTCTTCTTCTTCTGCGTACACAGTCAGACAGTAACCATTATTTTTTCGAAAAAAGCGGCGGTCATCCTGAGGCTCTCGCCACTGCCATAGAGCTTGTCTTGCAGTTCTACTGGTAATGGCCACATCTGCTCTCTCTGATCCTCGTATGTCGGGCAGTTCTGCAGCAGATGTTCAGTGGTCATTTTACCAGTACCGCACGGGCATTCGTCGGTACACCCTATCTTCAATTTGTTGAATAGGTGGTACCTCAGTCTGTTGTGGCCAGTGCGAAGTCTGAAGACAACGACCTGCTCTCTTCGGTTCAACTGGTAATAGGCATCGTTTTTGGTGTAACCAGCATGTTCGGTTTCCCATTTGGTCATGTATCTGGCTTTGATAAGCCGTTTTGACTCTTCGTACGTCATACTGGTATCTGTTTGTGGTAGTCTTGCACCTTCTTTTGCCAGTCTGTCTGCCTCCTCGTTGCCTTGGATGTTGCAGTGTGACGGAACCCACTGTACCACTACCCTTTTTGGTGCGGACTGCTGGCACAGTTTGCAGAGGGCTGCTCTTAAGTCATTAAGCTCAGTGTTTTTCTGGCTTTTTAGCGCTGTGACTACGGCGAGAGCATCTGTCAGCAAGACTATATGGCTCTCATTTTCACTGTATGTCACCATTTCTTCCACTGCCGCCCTCAGTGCCTCTGCCTCCGCTCTGAAATTGCTTGTGTACTTACCAGTAGCGAATGACAGTGTTATTTTTCTGCCATTTGGTAGGTTCAGGAATGCTCCTGCCCCTCCGTTCTGTGTAGTGTTTGTTACAGAACCGTCGGTGTATGCATGGGTCCAGTCCATGCTTGGGTAGCTTTTCGTTATGAAGCTTAGGGTAGTGTCTCTCCTTTCTTTTTCAGTCTGGCAGTTTTTGTTTGCAATACCTGGTATATTTTCTACCACCTCTGGAAATATATCCTGCCTCCAGGTAGGTTTTCGTACAGTAGTGATGGGTTTTGGTGTTGTTAGTGCGTTTATGGGATCTTCGTGCATCTTTGCTTTGGCTATTTCTGCAAAGTTTCTCCGCTTTAGTTTCCCATTTCCCAAATTGTTTAGTCTCTGGTACATTGGATGGTCCGTCAGTCTTCGGAGTTTCTCTGACTGCAGCTGGGCTCTGCAGTCTCTTCTATCGGTCATGGATTGCAGTTTTGTAATCTTTTCAAGTTCTACAATTGGCGTTGACTTCATGCCACCTGTTATAATTCTCATGGCTTGGTTTTGAAGTTTGTTAACTTTATCGAAGTTCGCCTTCGCTGCTGTTGTCCATGCCGCAATGCCATACTCGAGAACTGGTCTCACTCTTCCAGTGTACAGTTTCTTTAGTATGCTTTCGTCTGCTCCCCAGCTTGTGCCAGCAAGTTTCCTCATGATTGCCATTCTTTCTCTGGCTTTCATTCGGTTTCTCTCAATCTGACTTTTCCATGTCATGCGCCGATCAAATGTGACTCCCAGATAGGTTGGGTTGTCGTTTGGCTGCAGGATTTTGCCATTTAGACTTAATTTGGTACTTTGGGGTTTTAATGAGAGCGAGAATATTGTGCACGTGGTTTTCTCCTCGTTTATTTTGACCAGCCATGAGTTCGCCATTTCTTCCAGCGATGTTAGGGCCGTCTGCATCCGATTTCTTGCTATGGTGAGATTCTTTTCAGAGGTCCACATAGCCAGATCGTCTGCAAACATTGAGCTATGGACTCTTCTTGGTATATTCTCTGTAATATCGTTTATATATACCAGGAAGAGTGTGGGTGACAATACGCCCCCTTGGGGTACTCCCTGCTCGAGTGTCACCTTTTTGCTCATCTGCCCTTGTACTTGGACTCTGGCCGTTCTTTGTTTGAGGTAGTGGTTGATCCACTTGTACATCTTCCCACAGACATCACTTCTTCTTAGCTTGACTCTAAGTCCATCCTTCCAGACTTTGTCAAATGCCTTTTCCAGATCCACCCAAAACGGCTACTGTGTGTTTCTGTGCCTGGTAGGCATCTTCTATCTCCTGGGCTATGAGGATGACCTGGTCCTCAGTGGATCTGTGCTGTCTAAAGCCAGCTTGCTGTGGAATTAGTATTCGTTTTTCTTCCAGATGCCACATCAGTCTGGTGTTTATCATCCGTTCCATCAGCTTGCCGACACAGCTCAGTAGGCTTATGGGCCTGTATCCATTTGGATCTGTTTTGTCCTTTCCTGTTTTTGGTACTGGTACCAGTATTGCATCTTTCCATGCCTTTGGTACAATTCCCCTTTTCCAGCTTTGGTTTACGACCGATAGCAGTTTCTTCTTCGCTGTTTGGCCCAGCCCCATCAGCATTTTGTTTGTTATCCCGTCTTTTCCGGGAGATTTCCTTTTCTTTAGTGTTCTCATAGCCTCTTCCATTTCGCGCATTGTTAGTTTGGCCATCATGTGCTCTTCAGGAGCCGTATTTATGTTTTCGTGTCCCTTTAGCTCTTCGCTAATGTCTGTATGCTTATCTGCAGGGACCTCGATGTGGTTTGCTCTGGCATAGTGATCGACAAAGGCGTTTGCGGCTTTCTTACCTGTGATCAAGTTCTCGCCCTGCTTGATAGTAATTTGTTTATTTGACGGGGTTTCGTCGTTCATGGCTCTGACTAGCTTCCATAGCTTGTTCCCTTCTTTATCCAGGTTGAGGCTTTCCGTTTTGTTTTTCCAACTCTCTCTTGCTGTTTGGTTAAGAGTGTATTTGTATTTCGCCGTGACGGCTTTGAGGGCGATGTTTGGCTCCATAGATTGTTCTCGCTCTGCCATGTTCCTAGCATTTGTTACTGCATCTTCCACTTTCTGCAACTCATCATTCCAATAGTGCTTATAGTTTTTCCTAGCTCCTCTTGGGATGGTTTCAGTGGCGGCTTGCATTATTACCTTGCTTAGGCTTTCCACCATGGGCTTCATTTTGTTGTTTCGTGTGTTGATGGTTTCACACAGCCCATCTGTCAGGATTGCAAATCTGTCCCAGTCGGCTCGTTTGTAATTCCAATTTGGGAGCGGTTTTGTTTCCTGTGGGCCTACTTCCATATCAATGTCTAGCCTGATCGGCCTGTGGTCGCTACCTGCCAGTTGGTTTAGCGCCTGGCGGTCTATTTTATAGTGTATGTCCTGTGTGGAGAAGGCCAAATCTGGAGTCGAGGTGGTACGCCATGTTCTAGAATAGAAATTAGGGCTACCCTCCGGCCTATTGATTAGGGAGAGATTTGTATCTATCTCCCAATCTTCCACTTCGTCACCTCTGCTGTCTGTGTCAGAGTATCCCCATCTCTCCGAGTGGCTGTTGAAATCTCCAACTACTATGCAGTTGGAGTCTTTTACTTCCATACTCGAGAGCGATAGGTCTTTATTTGGTGGTTCGTACAGATTGAAAATGCGGAGCTTCGTCTCTTGAGCCATTATATGTCAACTCTTACAATTTCTGCTTGTCCGGTGTGATTGACAGATACCGCGCTACTCGGTATGCAGTTTCGGGTCAGTATCAGGACCCCTCCTTTGTGACCTTCTCTATCGAGACGGAAGTTCTGGTATCCTCTGCTTGAGAATTTATGATTTTTGTTGAGGTGCGTTTCCTGGATACATGCAACGTCAATCTTACCTTCATGCAGGTGATGTGTTAGGGATAGCTTTTTGTTAATGACTCCCTCCGCATTCCCCTGTAGTATTTTGAGGGTCTTGAGTTTTTGGTCAATGGAAATTGCCCCATAGCCATGTGCCTTTACTCCACAACACATGGGTGAGTGACCACCAGTAGTCAAGGGTGGGCCCCTTCGAGGCGTGAAGCCTGGCACTCTCGCTGCCTGGCGGGACTCAGCAGGATGAGCGCCATACGTTTTTCTGATTGGTTGTACTGTCATCATACTGCGATTTACGTTGCACTGTTTCGTTAGGCTTGTGGCCCCGTGCATCCGATTTCAACAGGCGTTTCTGTAGGGATGCCCTCCTTAGCCTTTGGGCCTATCTGCAATGCAGCAGTTGTTTGTGATCAGAGTTGTCTCTCTTATGGAAGTTGTCTTACATGAATGACGAGTCTTCACTACTCGTGTCTATTGAATATATAATGATATATGAGATATGATATATGATATGGACTATGTACTGGTTTGTACTAGCCCGGAAGAGAGGCAGTCCAGTGTGTCTGTATCCCAGGATCGTCACGTCCTGCCAGAAACGTATCATGTCCATGTGGGCGGGGTACCTCTTTGCTCTCTTTATATTTTCGGCACATCTTCAGTGATGGTACGCCTAGCATTCCCCGCCACCTGGGAGATTGACACAATAGGGCAGATGTGCAATGTCCGCTAGTCTGCATCTCTTCTGCGTCCATTGGTATGGTTGATAGCGTACAGAGGTAGAGATCGAGGCAGAAGTGCATTTAATCAGGGGACAAGCCTGGTAATGTCACGGAGATGTTGTTCGCCTAGTGTGCGGACAAATCTCGTGGTCATTGGTTGAGTCTCGACAGTTCACAGTGAGGTGGCTGCTCTACTGTTTTCGACACCCCGACCAAGAACTAAGTCTTATGTTGGTGGTTTCGCACTCCATCGCCGTATAAGGTGAATATAAAGCAGCTATCCGCCAGCTTTGATCGGCGGACGACAGAGACCTTTTTTGGCGGCTCTACCGGATAAGGCTGGGGCGCGAGCATGTAGAAGCCTCCCATTGCAGTGGTGCTGATATTGTGGGCGGGATTTCGGCTTACAGGCGTTCGGCCGTAATCCCTCACATGGTAGCCTCGCGCCATTGGCTTATCAGCCTGGTACGTGAACCAAAGTGTCTGCGGCTCCTCTCGAATTGAGCTGGATAACCGTAGCAACGCCCTGTCATTAGTAGGGTAAAACTGACCTGTCTTCAGATGGTCTATTTCCAGCACAAGTTCACTATTTGACCAGACGAATTAATTGAGGGCTTTTGTTTGTCAATGACCAGGTATCTAAAATCTGCGATTTCTGCGGGGTTAAACACGGTTTCCGTAGCGTTCTTTCATTAGAATGTTAAAGAGCTGACTTGTCTTCCGTGAGTCTAATACCAGTACACGTTCATTATTAGACCCAACGGAAGTGCTCTCGATTTGTCAGTCGTTCTACAGTATTGGCGTGTTCAGTCAAATTAAGCCACAGGTTCCACTCCTGGTGGTGCCCTTCCATCAATTCCTTTAGCGAACACAAGAAGCGAGAATCAAGTTACCGAGAGGATAGCCCCAGATTTTCTAGGGTCTAATTCCAGCACCCGTTCCATATTAGACCCAAGGAAAGTGCTCTCGGCATGTCAATCATTTCAGTGTTGGCCGTGTTGAGTCACATTAAGCCGCAGGCTCCACTCCTGGTGGTGCCCTTCCGTCAATTCCTTTAAGTTTCAGCTTTGCAACCATACTTCCCCCGGAACCCAAACACTTTGGTTTCCCGGAAGCTGCCCGCAGAGTCATCGAAGCAACTCCTGCGGATCACTAGTCGGCATCGTTTATGGTCAGAACTACGACGGTATCTGATCGTCTTCGCGCCTCTGACTTTCGTTCTTGATTAATGAAAACATTCTTGACAAATGCTTTCGCAGTAGCTCGTCTTGCGGCGATTCAAGAATTTCACCTCTAACGCCGCAATACGAATGCCCCCGTTTGTCCCTGTTAATCATTACCTCCAGTTCCGAAAACCAACAAAATACTTGCCCTCCAATAGATTCTCGTTAAAGGGTTTAAAGTGTACTCATTATAATTACGGGGCCTCGAAAGAGTCCCGTATTGTTATTTTTCGTCACTACCTCTATGTGCCGGGAGTGGCTAAGTTGCGCGCCTGCTGCATTCCTTGGATGTAGTAGCCGTTTCTCATGCTCCCTCTCCGGAATCGAACCCTGATTCCCCGTTACCCGTTACAAACATGGTAGGCATGTCACGTACCATCGACATTTGATAGGGCAGACATTTGAAAGATGCGTCGCCGGCACATGAGGCCATGCGATCAGCACAAATTTATCCAGAGTCACCAGTGGGGACTCCGCAACACCGCGAGGGGAAACGACGATTGGTTTTGAACTAATAAAAGCGCTCTTTCCGCGAGGGTCGGAGCTTGGTAAGCATATATTAGCTCTAGAATTGCCACAGTTATCCAAGTAGGATCGTGTCATCTAAGGAACCTCGACTGATTTAATGAGCCATTCGCGGTTTTACCGTGAGACAGTGTAAACTTAGACATGCATGCTTAATCTTTGAGACAAGCATATGACTACTGGCAGGATCAACCAGATATCTGTCGGAGACGTACGTACCGCACACACCGGTCGGCGGAGGACTGGTGTGTAAAAAGCCTCACTGGGACGGCCGCAGGGACCGACTGACGGAACGGACGGACGGTTGTTCCACCCGTCTCTCACTCCGTCGACCTAAGACCGTCTGACAAAGGCCCCTACACGCACCAGACGACCGACCGACCGATCGGGCTCGCTCGAGGAAGGATGGCAGCGCTCTGTGCAGAACGGATCCCAACGACCCCTGGGACTAGAGACAATTTGGCCTGCCGGCCTGCCCTTCTCCCGAGGGTTGGTCCCCGGGAGAACACAGGGTCTTCAGGCACGATTCCTGCTTTCCATTTGCCGGCTACAAGCTCTTTGCGAGAGTCTGACCACCAGCGAGACGATCTGTCGAGCTCTGCTATAAGCCTTAGTTAAATCACCACCGACTGACAACGTTTCTCGATACGGACCAGAGCAGCGCACCTCGGCGGAGGAGACGCCAAAAAAAACCCCGCATCCCAATAGCTCTATGGGGAAAGGCGAGCAAGCGTTTTCCGCAAGCCCGCGCTATCGCTCCGCCTGGCGGGACTGAGATCGCTTTACGAACACTGGTTGAAATTGAATCGCGGCGGCGAGACAACTACCCCAGATAGTGCGAAGTCTGAAGACCACGACCTGCTCTATTCTGTTCAACTGGTAATAGGCATCGTTTTTGGTGTAGCCAGTATGTTCGGTTTCCCATTTGGTCATGTATCTAGCTCGTATAAGCCGTTTGGGCAATATTCAAAAGCTAATGCTTACAACCTCCGCAAATTAATAATAAATATATTTATAGATAGATTGTCATTATTTAGTTAAGATGTATTTCGTGTGTTGTTTGTAATCTCATTTTCACTCATATTTTGTTTGAATGAGATATTAATAAATATGCCACCTGCTGTTTGATATGTTAATGTCTGTGTGTGGTCGTGAATGATGTGAATACATTTGGTAACATTACAGTTAGAAAAACCCTAGTGAAAACCTGGACTCTGCCACAAATACTTTACATTTTAATTGAATGTTCTTATATGATTAACGATATGATTAACCGATGATTAACGAAACTGTCAGTGGCCTTTATACCTGATGGTTTATTTCAAGGCACTCACAAATTCTCCCGCACACTTCATTGAATCTGAGAGAGTAATTCCCACTGTGCACCAGTTTCAGTTCAAGACTTTTATTTGGACTTTTATTGTTGTCCAACAAGTTATATTAAGCTGGCCTCCCTTTCTCCTTTCATTAGGGTTAAGATTACGGGCCGTTATGGTTTTAGAATAGCTAACACAGAGCTAATGGATATCATTAGAGACAGGAAGCTACTGATGTAATCGAACCGAAACCGGAAAACAGTGACACTGCAAAGGCGTAATCTTTATTTCGCCGAAGTCGTTGCAGCTTAATGGCTGCGTTCGGATTTCCGGTGTTGTGTGTGTGTGGGCGTGTGTTGTGTATGGGTGTGCGTGCTAATTTAAAAATTCCTTTCAATAAATGTTATGCTCACCTTCCTATGGCTAATAATCTACCTGTGTTGATAATCTACTCATGCTGACAATGTATTTTTGCTGATATTCTACTTATTCTAATAATTTACTTGTGCAGATAATCTACTTTTGTTAATAATATACTTTTGCTAATAATCAACTAATGCTGATAATCTACTTATGCGAAAACTCTTCTTGTGTCTATAATCTATTTATTCTGATAATCTACCAATGCTAATAATTTACGTGCGTTGATAATCTACGTGCGCATGTGTGCAAACAATATAACATTGGCTGTTAAACTGCGTGTGCTGATAATTTGCGTAAGCCGATAACCCTGCATCGTGATTTACCAGTTTGGAGTCTAGTTAGGACTTCCAAATTGCTTAGAGCAAGTAGTGACTAGGCGCAGGTTCCTCCCAGGCATCTAAGTCGGCTCATTCAAGGTTTTCGATGACTCGTTGTCAAGAACCAGTTTGTAGGGGCTGTGTTGACTGTAGGAAAGTCCCGTCTAGATGTGAGTCTCGTATACTGCACTTGATGTCCAAATTTAGGGTGCCTTGAGTTGTTTACCTGTTTCTTTCTTTCCATTTATGATGCCACACTTCTTTTTATGTCATATAGTGCTACAGATATTATGGGCTATATTTTCCAGTTGAAGTAAGTTTTAGTCATCCTGTTACTATCCGGCCAGTCGTATTAAGTACCATGTCAATAGGTTTGTCATGTGGTTTTCTAAACTGGCGCTGCGCATTCAGCTAGGGTGAAACACAAGCTAGCCCCTGATGTTCAGAAGACATCTGGCTGTGCTCGTCATGTATTGCAAGTCAATTGCCAGATCACATTTGTTTCCTCGCACTTATCTTCTGGTTTGTCTTTCAGGAAGTGCATTGCGTGAGACAGCTTGCAATCCAACTTTACAACCAAGTTTTACCACCGTTCCTTGCCATTTGATTTGCAATTTTTATTTTGCCTCTCAATTCATTAGAGTTTGGGTGGAGATCATTTTTCTGGAAATATATGTCAAGGGCAACGAGTAACCTTGTGTGTGTTTAACTTTCTCAAAACCATTTCCTTGGGCAGCTGTGTTGACGGCATACATGTGTCGTCACCTTGAGTCTGCATGTTGGTGGTTGGTATGTGCACACAAATATGTTCTAGGACACTCACGGATGTCTAGCCATTTATTTTATTTTGTTTCACAATCGATATTTTATTTTGTTTTCCCATCGATATTTTATTTTGTTTCGCAATCGATATTTTATTTCGTTTCACAATCGATAGATTATTTTGTTTCACAATCGATATTTTATTTTGTTTCACAATCGAAATTTTAATTTTGTTTCCCCATCGATATTTTATTTTGTTTCACAATCGAAATTTTATTTTGTTTTACCATCGATAGTTTATTTTGTTTCACAATCGATATTTTATTTTGTTTCACCATCGATAGTTTATTTTGTTTCACGATCGATAGTTTATTTTGTTTTACCATCGATAGTTTATTTTGTTTTACCATCGATAGTTTATTTTGTTTTCCCATCGATAGTTTAGTTTGTTTCACAATCAATATTTTATTTTAAACCCCACCCCCAAGCCATGACCCAAGCTGACACAGAAGCAACTATTCTGCAAGACAACGTTTGTGAGAAGCCAGTCATTTGTCACATAATATAGTTTGTCAGCTGCTCTTGGTTCACAGGGACGTATGCTGTGTTTGGATCAATAAAAGAAACTTTTTAGGGGTTTGGTTAAAGGTTTCCCTTTCAGGATTCCACTCCCGCCTCCCCCCATTTGCCCCACAGACCGTAGTCTTTGCGCGATTTCAGAACGTATTGGTCAGTGTGTGTATCAGTTTGTAATTTGGACGTATTAGTCACTATATGGATGCGCGTTTGCATCAGTTGGTATTGTATTCTTCTATGACAGCGTTACAGTACAGTAGTTTTTTCTGATGCTTTCTGTACGTGGAGAAGCTGTCATTTCGAGAATATTACCAGGCATGCTCAGTTAAATTTGACACGAAGTGATTTCGAAACCGGTTTGAAGGCTCTGCAAACAATGCTTGCGATGCTGTTTTTTGTTTTTGTAAATGCCCACTATGAGTAGCTTTTATTCGTTTGTGCGTCATGAAAAGGACGTTTAGTGGCGGGTTGTAGTAGCTATTCTCACATCCCGAATGTGCTGGTGAAGGGGCACCGGGGTCCCTCAAGCGGTTGTGCTATGCTTGGCATCATTATGACGTCGATCATCCACTTCGTTAGCCAGACTGCTAAAGGCAGTCCGTTTCCAGGGCGGACTAAAGAGACATTGAGGTGGGGTCTTGGCCAGAATATTTTGCCTTACCCTGAGAAACATGCCTGATCAGTAGATTTACACGCTTACACCACGTACTCTCCCAAAAGGTATCTTCTGTGATTTACTTGCTTTTATAACTACCCCTATGGATGAAAATGCTGAGCAGTACATGAGCTGTAGAGTGAGCTACTACAATCTGACTGCTAGTGTCAGGGCCAGGTGACCCAGATCTGACTGGACCCATCTCTACCTCCACGATGTGATTCTACATAAGACTGGCTAAAAAGAATGGATTGAAGAGGGAAGGCTAATCCGATACGCAAAAATGTTACGCTGAAGTCGGATGTGTCGAACCGAAAGGTGGAAATATTGCTGTCAAGCTGTAAACTACTACACCACGCTTTCCGTTTTCCGGACTACTTCGTGCTACTTGCATGGATTTTAAGAACGATCGATGAAGAAGAGGAAAGCCATCCTCGATTAGTTGTGTCTGGCTAAGCATTTCGATGCATCTTGGTCTTCCAGGTCTGACATCTGCTTGTTTCTTGAGATGCTAATTATCTTCCAAGGGGACAAAACCGTTAAAGATCATTTTTAAAAAAAAACCTTCAGCGAATGACATAACAATGACGGATGGAAATTTGTGGCTTCCGGTGGATTTTTCCCTGGATTTTATCAAGAAAACCACAAACGATTTCCTCTGGATTTGAGGGCATTAACATACATTTGTGCATGCCCTAAAAAGCTTCAGCAGCCATTTGAAGGTGTCTGGTCTAAAATGTGTATTTCCCTCTATTGTCCAGGTATTTTTCATATGATTTGTTGCATTATTTAAGGTAAGGGTGCGACAGTAAAGAGATGTTGAATATGACATGTGAAGAAGCTGTAGGATTCAGAGAACATAACCCAAAGAATGGATCACAAAAGAACCATTTTTTAAAACAGAAAAAAGGAAAAAAAAAATAAACTATGCTCAACAATTGCCGAACCCGAATAACCAAATCAGAGAAAGTATACTGTTACAGACAATGGGGCCAAGATATGTATAAAGAAGAATACAACGGAATCTATTGATCATTTAATGCTGCAGACACAAGAGGCAGCAGAGAGAGGACCCATGAAAGCTCTGTACTCATTAACAAAGAAAATGGCAATTGGATATATACCCACAGACAAACCCATCACAGATAGAGAAGCCAAGAAATTGACATTTTAGGAGGAATACCAGAAACGATGGGTTGAGTATTTTAAGGAAAGTCTAATCATACCTCCACACAAATAAACACCTAATACGCTACCAGCAGAAGAGACCCTGTCCTGTGACTTGGGCTGCAACCCACCAAGAAAGATAGAAATCCAAAGGGCCATGTCTCAACCCAAGAAAGCGAAAGCGGCAAGATCAGATGGAATAGCAGCAGAAGCCAAAATGGTAGATATAGATAAGCCTACAAATATATTGCAAGGATTATTCAAGAAGACATGGGAAGGGCATCGAGTGCCCACAGAATGGAAATAGAAAGAATTGATAAAACTGCCTAAGAAGGAGAAAAGATAGATTGTGGCAATTACAGGGGGATTACATTGCTGTCAGTGATATACGATATTCAACAGAATCATCTTGGAAAGATTATAAGCGGAAGTAGACAAATAGCTCAGAGAGGAACAAGCAGGATTTGGTCAGGAAAGATCATGCATAGATCAAATAGCTACGTTCCACATCATAGTAGGACAAAGCATTGAATGGAGATCATCCATATTCACACATTTTATAGACCATGAAAAGGCGTTTGACAGTGTGGATTGAAGTTATTAATGGAAACTGTTGAAACACTATGGGATAAAGGCGGAGAACACAATCCTCATTCAGAAGATGTTCACAGACACAGATAGTAGAGTGGTACATGAAGGAGCACTGACTGACTGCTTCGGCGTGCAAACAAAGGTGGGACAAAATAACATGCTCTCGTCCATACTGTTCTTGTTGACTATATTTTTGATTATGAAGGCATAAATCGAAGGAATAGAACTGGTATCCAGTGAACACTGATCTGACACTTTTGTCACACAGTCAAAGACAAATGCTTGAGAAACGTGATAGAGTGCAAGAACAATCAACCAAACGGGGACTGAACAATGAAGAAAATCAAGATCCTTAAACTCAACACTATCAGCAAAGAACCAATCCTGCTGGAGGAAGTGGATACCTTTACCTACTTGGGCAGGGCAGTTGACACATCAGGAGGTATAGATTGATATGTACGGATCAGAATTGGAAATGCAAAATGAACATTCCTGGCACTAAACAACATATGAAGATCCAGAGAAATCTAGTTTGATATCAAAGTTAGAATATATTCAATGCCAGTGTCAAGTCGGTTCTGCTGAATCGAGCGGAGACATGGGGAGAGACTATGGTCATACAACAAAGACTCTAGTCTTTCGTTAACAGATGCCAACGAACGATAATGGGCATAAAGTGGCAGTGAGGAAAGAAGACTTATGGGAAAGGAGCCTACAACAGCCACTGAGATAACAAATTAAACGAAGAAAATAGGGCTGGGTGGACCATACGTTACGGAAGCCACCGTCCAACATAGCCAGGTAGGCCCTTACATGGAATCATTAATAAACATGAAGATCAGAATGTGAGAAGGACCTACGATTAGATGACAACACCTGGAGAGAGACAGAAAGAGCAGCCCAGGACCGTGTGTGCTGGCGGGATGTTGTCGATGGCCTGGAGAGAGACAGAAAGAGCAGCCCAGGACCGTGTGTGCTGGCGGGATGTTGTCGATGGCCTGGAGAGAGACAGAAAGAGCAGCCCAGGACCGTGTGTGCTGGCGGGATGTTGTCAATGGCATATGCACAGAGAGGAGTAAAGGGGATTGATTGATTGATTGATTGATTGCTTTGGATATCATTGACAATTTAACATCTATAACTGACCAACTGTTGGTGAATCAACGATCTACAGACTGCAGACATCTGAAAACGAAAGAGGTTGGAACACACTGGAGCGCTAGAGAGGACGGTGAGTAGGAACCTTGAGTAACCACATCTTTCGCCTTCCACTGGAAGAGACTGAGTATCTATGCCCGGAGTGCAGTGGAGTCGATTTTTGCAACAGATCAGAACTGATTGGCGTGTGCAATGATGAATGTCTCTTCTTCTTCCTTATCTTCTTCCTCTTCGTCTTGATCTTGCTCTCTTTTTCTCACATTCTATGTGTTCTTTTCCGTCTTATTCTACTGCTTTCTCATGTTTTTTCTTCTCTTTTCTACTCGTCTTCTTCTCCCTTTCTACTTTTTATTAATCCCAGGAAAACGCACTATTCCCGTTTGTATTTCTATATCATTTATATATATTGTTTTCAGTTTTCCTTTAACCACAAAAATACTATTCTACACTACGCCAGGATTTGCGTTTAAGCGATTTGAGCAGTCTTCTATCACTGAGGGACTAGAACATATTGTTGGTCGCCTCTTTCACATTGGTTTCGTTGCCGTTCTCATCTATGTTACACACTGGTTCGCTGACGGATCTATACCACATATTCCCTTTGGGATCATCCGATATCAGATTTACCTCGCATATGCTCTGGACTAACTCAACAATCAGGAGAAAGAGGACTAACGTCGAGTTAAGCAAAACATACTGATCGGACATGTTAGTCAGGGTCAGACAAAACATACTGATCGGACATGTTAGTCAGGGTCAGGCAAAACATACTGATCGGACATGTTAGGGTCAGGCAAAACATACTGATCGGAAATGTTAGTCAGGGTCACATAAAACATATTGATCGGACATGTTAGTCAGGGTCAGGCAAAACATACTGATCAGACATGTTAGTCAGGGTCAGGCAAAACATACTGATCGGACATGTTAGTCAGGGTCAGGCAAAACACACTGATCGGACATTTTAGTCAGGGTCAGACAAAAACATTCTGATCGAACATGTAAGTCAGGGTCAGACAAAACATACTGATCGGACATGTTAGTCAGGGTCAGACAAAACATACTGATCGGACATGTTAGTCAGGGTTGGGTAACATATACTGGCCAAGATTCCCACCTCCTCACTTCCACGCAAGTTTTCCTGGAAGCGAGCTGTTTTCATGACTAGGTAGATGATGGAACGACTTAATCCCCATTGTAGTGAGCAACACCCAGATGATTCCAATCATAGTACAGCCGTCTGGAAGTCCCGGTCCACCTTCATCAACAACATCGGGATGTGAGGAAAGCTACTGCGACCGACCACTTAACGGACTTTTCAGGGGGCACAAAAGAATACTCTTAGTCATTGTGGACATTCAATAACAACCCATCAATCTCAATCCTGGATCAAAATATATAAAATAGCATTAGCCTAATCCATCTCACTAGGACATGTCGAACGTTAACTTCTGCAGATGACATAAATGCACAATCTGGTACACAGTTGTACTGTTTTCTATTTTAAATATATGAATGCTACGTTCTTCTAAAGCCTTTACCTGATTAAGGTGAGAGTAACAGTTACTTCTAGGAACAGGCCTCAAACTGACGTAGAAAAATCTTGTCTACACCTAAAGCAAATATTTATGCGCACTCAACATCTTCTGAGTTTCTGACGTTCTCAGACGATATAAACCTAGGATATAAGATTCTTACTGGGCGATAAATCAGGATGCAGGTGGTCTCAAAGAAAATGGACATAGGAAATCTATCATTATGTCAACAGATCTTTTTCTATCTCAAATTGAGCAATTTACCGAAACAATATTTGTCGTGTTCTTAAATCCTAGAAATTTACGACATTTTGCGGTCAACCCAGGATTTCCCCACACACGAAAATCAAATCCAATAAAAATTCACATCTTTCTGGTTTCACTTCAACATAGGCGTCTCCAAATCCATTCTTTTTATAAATAGTTGTGTCGGTATTAGTTTCTTTGGCGTAGCAAGAGATGGGTAAATGTGCACGACTGTCAAAAACTCGTTTTTCTGCCAACATGTCTCACCTATAATGATTTAATATTCCATGTCAGATTGTCAAGTATCTTCTAGTTTTGTCACACGCCATACTTCCATGTCAGATTGTCAAGTATCTTCTAGTTTTGTCACACGCCATACTTCCATGTCAGATTGTCAAGTATCTTCTAGTTTTGTCACACGCCATACTTCCATGTCAGATTGTCAAGTACCTTCTAGTTTTGTCACACGCCATACTTCCATGTCAGATTGTCAAGTATCTTCTACTTTTGTCACACGTCATACTTCCATGTCAGATTGTCAAGTATCTTCTCGTTTTGTCACACGATATACTTCCATGTCACATTGCCAAGTATATTATAATTTTGTCATACGCTATACTTCCATGTCAGGTTGTCAAGTATCTTATCATTTTGTCACACGCTATACTTATTTGTGAGATTGTCAAGTATCTTCTAGTTTTGTCATTTCCTGTATTTCCATGTTAGCGTATCTTCTAGTTTCCCCAAAGTATCATCTAGTTTCCGCTTTTACAGTTTGCTCTGATCCTCTTCCGGCTATTACATGCACCTCCCATTGCATTCCACCCAGAAAATAACACGAGGATTGTTTCTTTTCTCATGTCTGTTTTCAGATTTATTTGAGCATTGGCTTACGCATTTCATTATCAGTCGTTTGAGCAATCGTTTTCTTGCTGTGCCAAGAAGAGATGACCAATGGACGTCCTCACATTCTTACGGTGCCAATGAAAAAATAACCGATAGACGTCCTCACATTCTTACGGTGCCAAGGAGAGATGACTGATGGACGTCCTCACATTTTTACGGTGCCAAGGAAAGATGACCGATGGACTTCCTCACATTCTGACGGTGCTTAGGAAAGATGACAGATGGACGTCCTCACATTCTTACGGTGCCAAGAAAAGATTACCGATGGACTTCCTCACATTCTGACGGTGCTTAGGAAAGATGACAGATGGACGTCCTCACATTCTTACGGTGCCAAGGAAATATGACCCATGGGTTTCCTTTCCTTTTTACGGTTCAACGATAAGATACGCCATGGACTCTTCATTTTTTACGGTGCAAGGAAAAGATGCGCCATAGACTCCCTTCATTGCTCTACGGGGCCAATGAAACAAACTTCTTAATGCTTCTATTCCGGTATCATATTTAGAGCATTGTTTCTAGAACTTTCTCTGAAACCAAGAAGTCTTCACAAACTTATTGGTGGGGGCTGGGCTAATACACGATTTAGAAAGTCTTGAATCGTTGATGGGTTAAACTACCGCGTGTGTTGGTTCTTATGCCATGTCTCCAGTGAGAATGTGGTTTCTCTCGCGTCTCTGTCACACACAGGTCGATCCTTGAAATCAACCTGACAGTGATTATGGACTAATTGGTTAGATTCCCACTTTCTGAGTGGATTAAAAGCCTTTTAAATGCCAAACACCGACATGAACACACACCGAGCTGACGTCATGCGGAGGAACTCAGAATCATTCTAGAATCGTGCGATTCACCATGACCCTTATAAATGCTCCATGATTTCTTTGCCTTTTTAAAGATTCAGATATATGATAAGGTCAACATCAGTTCCGTCCCCTGTGCTGTTTTCCTGCCATCTTGAAAGCGAATTCCCAATTTTGTTCTGGAGTGAAGTGCTTAGAGAGGCAATTAGTTTCTGTCACGGCCTTCTGAGTATTCATTGGTACAGTGGTCACTAATATTGATCTACAGTCCGTGTGCATCCGTGGCTGTGACTTATATTGTCCATGTACGAGGGGGCTTGAAAAGGAAACATTACATGTGGGATGGAAATTAGAAAAAGCCATTTCCTTTGTATTGTTCATGACGTACAACATGACGTCATAATTACAGATGAAAGATGGCCGCCCACTATTGCCTTGCACAAAACAAGATTATGGTTTTAATCCCCGTTTTTATGCGCAGCAAAGGAGTAGAACCTATATAAATTTATCGGCGAATGAAGGTCATGTACGGTGATGCATGCCTTTTCCTCACGTCAACCAAGGAGTGTCCTCTACAGGACAGTCAACGGCTGCATTCGACTACTTGGGGCTCACTACTCGGTGTGCCTGACCCGGTCGTGAACAGTCTGTCAATGAATTAACACCGTTTTGGCCCTTCCTACTCCAATTCCAACTCTCGACTCACCTGGTACCATGAGACCAACTCTAGAATCACCTGGTAACTTAAGACCAAGTCTCGACTCACCTGGTACCTTGAGACCAACTCTTGACTCACATGACACCACGAGACCAACTCTCGACTCACCTGGTACCTTGAGACCAACTCTAGAATCACATGGTACCATGAGACCAACTCACGACTCACCCCAACATAAACACGATCTTGACCACATCACCTCTAGTGTGCCTTTGGTCAAGAAACAATGGACCTAACATCATATTACCAATATGCCATACGAGCGTGCAAACTGGATCTTTACATTTCGAAATTGAAATTTTAGGGTTATTATTCGATTATCCATCGTAAATGACAAAAGTGACGAAATAATACATTAGTATTCGGTAAAGTCTGGTCGAGCTATTCAGGTTCACGCTACTTATCTACTTTCCGTGTCCTAGTCACTGCGTCACACTTCATTCTTCCAGTATTCAGCCACGTGGATTGCCCTGTCACTGGCACTCAGATGGTCATTCATGCTACAACTCGCCGGGAGTTTTGTGTAGAGCATCAGATGGTCCTAGTCTTGCGGTACTTCATATTCGTATGTTTCACCATCCCTGTATCTTCATCTTTTCAGGTTTTTCCTGCGTCGTGATACACCAGTCCGATCTATTTAGTGACTTACATGTTGCGTTATGCAGGAGATGTCTAGGCGCAGGATTCTCCCGTAACTCGATCAAGGGGACCTGTATCAGCTGTTTCAAACCTTTGATGCGTCGATTTCCTGGACTAGTCTGGGTTGACTGTAAGACACTTCGTATTGACTTTAGTTTTGGGCGTCCTTGTAAACCGATTTTCAATGGGCCAATCCTTTTAAACACCTAGGTGCATGTGAGCGTTCCTCTCAACACAGTTCAGCCCTAGCCCACTATAGTTATAAGGTAGGACATGATTTAGCTATAGCTTGATCTTATCTCTCGAACACGCACATTCAATTTTGGGAATAAGGAACACTCATTGGAACTACGGTTAATACCAGTTTTATCAGAAAAACACCAGCAATAACTTTAATGTTTATCGCTTTATATGACATGCGAACATAGGATATTACATTCAATCTCTTTTCATCTCTTTGGGATGTCTTCTTGAGCTACGTCAACGAAACTACATTTACATTGCCATTATTTTAACCCGGTGTGCTTAGCTTTTCCCTTCCAAGTCTAATATTTCAATGCCGGTTTCAATCCAACCCAAGCTTGATTATGGTACTATGTTTTTTTTCTGCAGGTGTATCATAAACATCCCATTGTTTTAGTCCCTAATCTTTTGTTGTTGTCTAGTACTTCGACACCGACTTGATTTTGGCGTTTTTTTCTGGCCATATACGAGGCTTGTTCAGATAAAACCGGACCAAACTGCAACAAGTGAACATACTTACGATGCGCACGATGACGTCAATTCTGGTGTAAACAGCACATACCAACCGTCACGTTTGCAAAATTTCATTTTCCTCTGACTCAATGTTTCCTCAGCAAACCGTTGAAAACATGGCGGGTAAGATACGGAATCCGTCCATAGTTGATCAGCGAACGATGAATCGGTTTCTAACCGCTGACGGATGTCGACCAGTTGACATTCATCGCAGAATGTAGGCAGTGTATGGTGACAAAAGGGTGTCGAAGATAACAGTAAAGAACTGGACAACGATATTTAAAGAAAGACGAAAGATCTTCCGAGACCAGGTCAGGCGCATGTTGTTGCGTCAGAAGGTGTCATCGCCAACATTGATGCAGCAATTCGGGTGGACCGTCGCCAGAGCTTATGTTCGCCACACTTTTGGAGGATAATAACATTGTGTAAACGTGACGGTTGGTATGTGCTATTTACATCAGAAGTGACGTCATCATGCGCATCGTACGTATGTTCATTTGCTGCTGTTAGCTCTGGTTTCATTTGAAAAAGCCTCGCAGTAAGAGGATTGCGACGTAGGAAACTTTTGGTGATTCGCAATCTGGATGTGATACTCTTAATTACAGGATGGCTAGTAGTGTTAGGCAGATGTGATACTATTAGGTACAAGACAGAAAGTAGGGAAAGACAGAAATTCATATTTACAAGACACACAATAAGACATAGCTGATACCCCTAGTCACAAGACACAATATGACATAGCTGATACCCCTAGTCACAAGACACAATAAGACATAGCTGATACCCCTAGTCTCAAGACACAATAAGACATAGCTGATACCCCTAGTTACAAGAAACAATAAGACATAGCTGATACCCCTAGTTACAAGACACAATAAGATATGGCTGATACCCCTAGTTACAAGACACAATAAGACATAGCTGATACCCCTAGTTACAAGACACAATAAGATATGGCTGATACCCCTAGTTACAAGACACAATAAGACATAACTGATACCCCTAGTTGCAAGACCCACAATAAGACAGATGAGACACAACTTCTTCCAACATGCAAAGCGCGACAGATTTGTCACTGTTGTTTGACTGGATTAATCTCACTTTTTATGGAAAATCCATGAAGGAATTTATTGAGCAAAGATTTCTGAAAGCAAATCTAACTTGGCTAATTTTGGTGTTAAAACGCGTGTCCTGCTTCTCCAACTACAAAAAAAAAAACAACAACTCCAGGAATATTGATCATCATTATTTATACATCTGGTTCCCTGTGGAACATAGGTGCGCAACTGATGCTCCTATTCTGTGCCTATTCTGAGCCGTGTACTTTAGTTACGATACTGAAACAGCCCATGCAGTGGCCTCTTTTTCTATCAGAATTCGACTTGTGTTCATTGGCCTCTTAACTGATCAAAACATATATAAGTATGGTATGACTGATGTTCGCCCATCACATGAGTGAAGACCATCCGTTCAGTCGTGAGGGAAGTCTTTTCTCAGGCTGTGCACGTTGAAAATGGTGACTTGTGCGATGAATTGGATTAATGTGAGGAAGAAACTGTGCCTTTTGTCAACTTTATTCTCTCATCCTAAGCTATCTTTGGCCAGTGGCAAAACAATATCGAGACGACTAGAGATAGCACAAGATGCATATTTTTCCTCAGGGTTTACTCCCGAAGCCTTTCCCGTAAACAGGTATACCGCAATGCAGCGGAGGGGGGATGACATATACCGTTGTGTGTCGTGCCTTTCCCATAACTACAAGAAGTCGTAGGGACCTCACTCAGCATGTGAGTGAGTTGGGTATCTCTCATAGGCTGTGTTCCAGTCCATTATAGTCGTGTCTAAATCTCACACACCAAAACCGACACTGTTTGCAGCTACGGCGAAGGGCGCCAATCTCGTAACGTTCAGACGCGTGAACTAGACCGTGAAACACAACACAAGTTTAATCGTAGTTTTCTTCATATAGCCCATGTCCATTCCAGGATAATCGAATGGAAAATAAAAAAAATAAAAATAACGAACTAACCAGTTTAAATGGAAAACAGCGACAGTTTCCGTGTAAGTCGTCGAAAAATGTGAATTACAGGTAAATCCGTGATCTGTTGGCATACATATTGAACTAAAACAGCAAAGCAATGTAGACCCGAAGCAGGTAAAGGCGCCATCTTTGTTGCCTTTCTAGTCCCTAATTATGCACCAAAAGAAGACCCAAGTCAAATCTCCATTCAAACCTCCAGTCAAGCCCTCATTTAAGTTCCCAGTTAAACCTCAAGTCAAGCCCTCATTTAAGTCCCCAGTTAAACCTCCGGTCAAGCCCTCATTTAAGTCCCCAGTTAAACCTCAAGTCAAGCCCTCATTTAAATCCCCATTTAAACCTCCAGTAAAACCATGAGTCAAACCTCCAATCAAACCCAATGCCGGGGACTGCGTTGGCTAGTGGTTAAGTGACACGGCTCACAAACCGAATTTGCTGGGTTCGATCCCCATCACAGCACCGGCCGTTACCCCGAGGAAGCAAACCCTTAGAAAATGCAGGAGGAAGCAGACCCTTACATAAAATTCAGGCCGCAGTTGGATGCACTGAGCCGACAGGCGCAAAATAAGAACACAGTACAGCGCATAGCGCCTTGGGGAATAAAGAAACAAGGCAAACGCAAATTAAAAAAAAACAAAAAAAAACAACCCAATGTCTTACATTAGTCCAGC
Organism: Ariolimax columbianus; assembly: GCA_036924085.1. Taxonomy (NCBI): domain Eukaryota; kingdom Metazoa; phylum Mollusca; class Gastropoda; order Stylommatophora; family Arionidae; genus Ariolimax; species Ariolimax columbianus. The sequence continues at coordinate 69,367,912 of JAVGWX010000003.1, forward strand.
CCAATAGTAACCCTCCAGTCAAGTCACCAGCAACATCTCCAATCAATCTCTGTTCCAGTCAAACCTCCAGTCATCCTCCTTGTTGATCGAGAACCCCCGACCGTGCCAGACCAGTAGTCCAGCCTACAGTCAAGCCAACAATCAAATCTTCTGCCAATTCCAGTCAAATCTCAGTCGTTCTCATGTCCAGTTCCCATTTAAACGTACATTCCTGTCAAACTGTGTGTCAAGGCCCACCACACCACAGGTCAAACCTGCAACACAGCCCCTGTCAAGTCTCTAAATCAAGCTAGTATTAAAGTCATACCACATTTCAACACCCTATATAGAAACCATGTCGACCCTCATGTCAAACGGTCAATCAAGGCCCAAGCCAAGCCTCCGTACACTCAAAACACTTAATGAATGTCACGTTCCATCCCTCTGCCAAGCCTTATTCAAATTCACTCAGTCAAAACCCAATTCAAGTCAAAAGTATGACTAATTGGCAGTACCCCATAGTCGGTCCGCCGCTCAAATCTTCAGTCAAGCAAAAATAAAACCTCTGAGTCAAATCGTTAATTAAACCATACCAAAGTCCCAAGTTAAACTACAGTCAAGCCCACAGTTAAACCCCTAGTCAAGCCCGAAATAAATTAAACCCCGAGTCAAGTCCACAGTTAAACCCCGAGTCAAGCCACACAGTTAAATCCCAGACAACAGACCAATAAAGCCACCAGTCAAGCCCACAGTTAAACCACGAGTCAGACAAACAACCCCCCTCCCAAAGAACACTCACCATGTCAATGATCTGTGTGAGAGTAATCCCCAGTTTGATGACCACGGAGTGTCTGGCGTCAAACACGGGCCGGACCGCAGGATCATAGTTCCAGATCAGGGCTTTCAGAAGTCGCTGCTCGTCCGTCATAACAGGTTGGTCACCGTCTGCAAAAGATACAGATAATCATGAACGGTCTATGTATATTTGGACCCCAATCATTGTAGAAGCAAGAATCGGGTAATATTTGCACGTTTATCGATCGTTTTCGTCCTTCTGGTAAATTTATATTTGTGTTTCTCATTGTTGCTGAAAATATTATTCGTTAAATTGTGCCTATTGTCTAATATAGTTGTCCACGTACACAGGATGAATACATGCGTTTCCTTTATATACATATATATATATATATATATATATATATATATATATATATATCTGTGTGTGGGTGCGTGCTTGCGTGCGTGTGTGTATATATATATATATATATATATATATATATATATATATATATATATATATATATATATATATATATATATATATATATAATCTTATCATCAGATGTCATCATCGAGATCTTCGTTCGGTGAGGCACGACTGGCGGCAGCAGACAGAGAGAGATGGCATTGTTGGATTTTGTGAGAGTGTCTTCAAGTGTGCCCCGCCGACTTGATGGGTTACGGGATGAACTGAACTGAGCTTATACCATCATCATCGTGTCGCATTTCCTTTATAGAACGTGACTCCCATCACAGTCTGTCTGAACGAAACTCTTTCCCTTGCTAAGACTCTAGCCTCTGCAACAGTCATACCCAGGCATTACTGATAGCGTCGTGTCATCCTCTTCTTGGTCTACCCCTGTCTATTTGACTTGGCCCTATACCTTCCATCACTGTTCTCCCAACACCGTTGTGTCTCTTGATGTGACCATTGTATTTACATTTTCTGATCAAAATGGAATTGATAAACTAGTTCTCCTCTATGTTCAACTCTTTCCGAATGTCTGTATTTGTCTTTTTCTCTGTCCAGGATATTCTGAGGATCTTTCTGTAATCACCCGATTGCTATCTACGTGAAATCTCATGATTAGGTAACTGTACGAATTGACGTTATCAAAGGGATCTTTTCCTAGCCGAAGTTCCCCATTTAGGCAACACGTGTTCAGTGTGTATTGGGTTTCTTTTCTATTGATTTTAAGGTCTACTGCTTCGCTTGCTTGGTTTAGCCCATTTAAGCATTGTTCAGCCTCTCTGACACTGTGTCTGAGGATGACTATGCCAACAGGTAACAGGTGGTTGAGCGTTTCTCTGTCTATATTGATAGCTGTATCTTCCCAGTTTCGGGTTTTATGAAGACTTCATCAGGAGCTACTGTCAAGCGTTTTCGGGAGATTCCATAGCTCCTGGCGATCACCATCTGTATTGTTAAGTGTTTATGCTGGTGGAGTACAGAAATCTAGGCTGACCAGCTCTTAATTATCTCTTCTATGAGCTGAGCATACTTTTCTTCAATACAATGATTTCTCAAGGCATTTACTACTGCAGTTATTTCAATGGATGTTTAATTTAAGCTTATTCGTTGTCTAAAAATAGCTTTAAAAATAACTGCACTGCAGGTGGAGCACATGGCCGAATGATTTTGATGCCTGGAGGGCAGAAGATCGAATCCCTTTGTAAGGCATATATTATTTTTCTTTTGGGGGTGGAATAAACATAACCAGCACAGGACGTGACGTCAGCAGTGGCGAAGCGGTCTGTAGTGGTCAGCGTAAAAAAACCTTCGACTAACGCAGCAATATGAATACAGTCGTACGACAGACAACACGACAGTAAAATGCATAACAAATTATAAACATGAGAACAACTGAAGGAGTGACTCATTCAAGTATCTGCCAATTTTAACGGCAGAGATAGGACGAGGATAGGATGAAATTCTTTTAATCAAGGACGTGATTGTCAAATTGTATATAGCATTAGTTAGACCTACATTGAAGTGATATGTACAGGTGTGGAGTCCTTATCGTAGAGGAGGTATAAACATGCTAGAAAGGATACAAAGAAGAGCGACACAGCTGCTAGTGGGATTCCAGAAATATAGTTATAAGGAAAGACTAGAAAAAACCCGCCTACAGTGTCTAGAAAAAAGTAGAATTCGAGGTGACTTAAAACAGGTTTATAAGATAATTAAAGGAAATGATACATTAGACCATAACAAAATTTCAATATACAACAGCCTACAAGAACAAGAGTGCATAGGTACAAATTTACCAAATGAAGGTCCATATTAGATATTAGGCAATATTTTTTTAGTCAGAAGCGGTGAATGCTTGGACTGCATTGCCACAGGAAGTAGTGGAGGCCGGGACAATTAATGCATTTAAAAATAGATTGGATGCGCGTAGCTTTTAGAGCAAGGAAATGTAAATGCAAATAGTTGTATACAGACTGCAGAGTCTTCTAAACCAGTATAAAGACGTTAAGTTAAGTATTTTGGTACACAATAAACCGATACAACGATAGGAAAATATTATCATTATCATGGACAAGCTTAGGAAAAAGGCAAACACCATGGGATACCTACATGGGATCAAGATGCTGAGCAGCGCATGAGCTGCAGTGGTCACCGACCCGTAGCTGACTGCTAGCGTCATGGCCAGCGAATCAGAGCTGCAAAGACTCTTCTACACCTCCACGCGGTAATCCTGGATAACAGGCTACAGCAGGGCAGACTGACTAAGGAGAAGGGATCGAAGAGGGAATGCTAACCCGGTACTAAAAAATACTTGCTGAAGTGTTAGACCGAAAGGTGCAAATATCGCAGTCAAGCTGTAAACTACGACACAACGCATTCTGTTCTCTGGACTACATTCTGCTACTTAAGCCCTTTCAGGGTTTGGTAGCGGGAGATTGAGAACGAACGAAGAAGAAGAACAACAAAGAAGGATACCTACATTGGACCCTTTAGCCACAGCACCACAGAGGGTAAAGTTATGAAGAACATTTGCTAAACCTTTGTGAAGAACACAATCCTCAAGGCGGGGGAAACAGAGCTGCCAAGGCCCATCTACATCTCCATGCGGTGATCCTGGACAACAGGCGGCAACTGAGCAGACTGGCTAAGTAGAAGGGATCAAAGAGGGAAGGTTAACCCGGTACTCAAAAATGCCTGCTGAAGTCGGATGTATCGGACCGGTAGGCGCAAATATCACAGTCAAGCTGTAAACTACGACACAGCAAATTCCGTTCTCCGGACTACATCCTGCTACTTGCATTACCGGTTTCAGAACTTGGTAGCGGGAGATTGAGAACGAACGAAGAAGAAGCAATCACGATCAGTATTTTCCAACACTGTTTAACCCAGATTAAAACACGGAACAAAGTGAAGAACAATAGAAAAGCACAAATTGATTTTAGACTAACCATAAATGGATTTAGAAAACACATCGTAGACTTGACAGCTGTGCCCCCACATGGGCATTGACACTGATCACCAGCCGTTTATTTGGTCATAAAATGAAGAACGTAAAAGACTGTACCATAGAACAAATGGGACATATATAATCAACACAGAACAACTGCATCTCGGACATGTCAGAGCTGACATATGTAGATAGCTCGATAGGATATTTTTAAACATACGAGCAAAAGTGAGAGACAGAGACTGAATAGAAGGATTTTAAAGACGCAAGTACTAATATTATAGAAAAATAAGCGGGTTTAAAACCACTGAGCGAGGAAAGGTGAAGACAACGGTGGTGTGATTATGGTGGAAAAAAACAAACAACAAAAACATTTTAAATATAGCTAAAATGAAAGTCGTAGAGACGATATGAAGTATTGTTGTTTCGAATGCCTACAATGAGTAGATTTACTCTAGAGTGCTCCCTGATAAGGACGTGTTTGTGGCGGGTTGGAGTCGCCTTCCCCACATCCTGAGCGTGCTAATAAAGGTGCTGGGATCCTACCGGCGGTTGTGCTATATTTGGCTTCATATGCGTCTTGCTCACTACTACGGGGATCACGTCAATCCATCAACTCTTTAGCCAGGCTTCCACGACAACAGCCAGTTTCAAGGAAGGACTACGAGGAGGCCGAGGTGAGCGTCCTGGTCAGTATATTTTGCCTGACCCTGACTAACATGTCTGATCAGTATATTTTGCCTGACCCTGACTAACATGTCTGTTATGTTGTCCTCCCATCTCTTTTTGAGCCGGCCTCTTCGTCGTTTGCCATGCACCTTCCCATGGAGGACTGTGTTTGCAAGACCACTTGATCTCGATATGTGACCGTACCAAGTCAGTTTCCTTCTGTTGACAGTTGCCAAGAGATCTTCGAAAGGCCATATTGCTGTTGTAATTCTATCTTGTATTTCCTCGTTCGTAACTCGATCTTTGTACGTAACGTTTAAACGTTTTCGGAAACATCTCATCTCCAAGGCCTGTATCCTTCGTTGAAGGTCAGCTGTAACTGTCCATATCTCACACGCATAGAGAAATATTGACAGGACCAGTGTACGCATTAATCTGATTTTCGTGCTTAGTGCTAACCGTTAATCTTGCCAGATTTTGTTAAGCCGTGCAAGCGCCGCTATTGTCTGTGCTATTCTGGCCAATACTTCCACATTTTGATCCTTCATCACTGACAATCGACCCAAGATATTTAAAACGGTCAAGTACTTCGAGTTCCTGATCGTTAGCTTTTATCTTGCTGTTGAAGCCCGTAGCGTTGTTGGTCATTAATTGTGTCTTTCCAGCGTTATCTCCATACCATAGTCAAGAGCTGTTTCATCGAGCCTTCTGACCCATTCCTGGAGTTCTGCTTCTGAACCCGCCAACTCGTCGATATCATCTGCAAAACGAAGGTTGGTAATCGTTCGACCCCCTATCTTGACAGTACCAACGTGACCTCCAAGTGCCTCACTCATAATTCTTTCAAGGAATATATTGAAAAGAGTTGGAGAGAGTGTACACCCCTGTCTCACACCAACTGATGTGCGAAACCAGTCTCCTCGCCTCCCATTCACAAGAACTGCGCTAGATGCCTTGTTATGCAGGTGTTCAAGGACCGTTATAATATTTCCGTTGATATTATACATCCTCATGGTTGCCCAAAGCGCTTTATGCCATACCCTATCAAACGCCGTCTTAAAATCCACAAACACATGATACAGTTTTTGTTGCTGTTCTAGATTTTTCTCGCTTAGCAGCCTTAAATTAAATATCTGTTCTGTAGTGCTTCTTCCCTGTCTGAACCCTGCTTGCTCCTCGACAATAATGTTCTCTGCTTGGGGTTTCAATCGGTCTAGGATTAATTTAAGCATGACCTTGCTAGGGTGGCTAATGAGGCTTATTGTTCTGTAGTTTTGGCACAGCTTTAGGTTTCCAGACTTATGTAACGGTATAACTATTGATTTCGTCCATAAATCCGGCCATTTTCCTGTCGCCCATATTTTGTTGCAGATGTGTGTCAGGCCTTCCACCAGTACATCTCCACCTGCTTGTAAGAGCTCTGCTGGTATATTGTCCACGCCGGCCGCCTTCCCTCTTCTCAATGTCTTTACCGCTGCAATTACCTCTTCCTTTGTTATCAGTTGGTTATCCTCTATATTTGGTGATGTTGGGGGGAATGTTTTCTCAGGTTTGTTTCGCCCTTCATAGTTGTATAGCTCGGAACGGGTACTCTGTCCATCTTGCCAGTACGTCATTTCCCTCAATGAGACACTTGCCGTTTTTATCATGGATCATAAGGTTCCTGCTTTGTCTTGGTGTTACCAGTTCTTTGACAACATAAGAATAATAGATGAACTCTGTGTCGGACCGAAAGGAGCAAATATCACAGTCAAACTGTAAGCTAGCGACACACCGGATTCCGTTCTCCGGAATATATCCTGCTACATGCAAAACCCTGTTCAGGACTTGGTAGCAGGAGATTGAGAACAAACTAAATGGTTACAAAAGAAAAAAGAATAAAATACTCTCACTCTAGTCATCGAATATCAATTTGAATATTCACCCCAAGATATAGGGAGAGGAAGAGAGATTGAGAAACACAGAGAGAGAGAGAGAGAGAGATAGAGAGATAGAGAGAGAGAAAGAGAGAGAGAGATTGAGTTGAGTGTTTGATAAGAACTTACAATGTGGCTGAGAAAGAATGAAATATTCGCGAAGAGTGGCACAAAGAAAAAAATAAGTAAGAGAGGCAGTAAAACCTACAGCGGAATATACACTTTAAGTCATTGAAAAAATGCATAGAATTCTAGAATAACCCAACAGATAGCCTCTAATTGAATTCCAGCTAAATGATACTCAGATATCGATTTTGAAAACTTAGAGGATCCATGGCCTTATTGTGGTGGAACATATTTGAAAACAAATTAGTGCATTAAATGCACTGTCTTTGTTGATCAGGAGAAAACTATTGATCAATCAACAGAAACAATTTATGGAGACTTTTAGAAAACCAAGAAGTGAAGGGGCGGTTTCTTGACAGCATACAAACAATATGTAAAAATAATAAACAGTTGAAAAAACCCCAAACAGATTTATTAAGTGGGTTGAGGTTTCAAAAGGCGAGTGGCAGTGATGCGCCGTATTGTCGTTATACCATCAAAAGCATATATCCACAAACGACTAAATTAATTCACATTCTTTTCCTAAGATCATCAGAGTGTCATACATCCAGACAAACGTATCCATCAAAATCAGAAGCAAGGAAAATCGCCAAAAAAAAACAGAAATTACACTTCATAATTAGATCAGAGCCAATATTGAAAAACTACCCAAGCATGGACTGGACCCATGCATACACCGACGGTTCTGTAACAAACACTACACAGAACGGAGGGGCAGGAGCATTACTGAACCTACCAAATGGCAGAAAAATAACACTGCCATTCGCTACTGGTAAGTACACAAGCAATTTCAGAGCGGAGGCAGAGGCACTGAGGGCGGCAGTGGAAGAAATGGTGACACATAAAGAAAATGAAAGCCATATAGTCCTGCTTACAGATGCTCTGGCCGTAGTCACAGCGCTAAAAAGCCAGAAAAACACTGAGCTTAATGACTTAAGAACAGCACTCTGTCAACTAAGCAGTCCGCACCAAAAAGGGTAGTGGTACAGTGGGTCCCATCACACTGCAACATCCAAGGCAACGAGGAGACAGACAGACTGGCAAAAGAAGGCGCAAGAATACCACAAACAGATACTAGTATGACGTACGAAGAGTCAAAACGGCTTATTAAAGCCAGATACATGACCAAATGGGAAACTGAACATACCGGCTACACCGAAAACGATGCCTATTACCAGTTGAACAGAAGAGAGCAGGTCGTTGTCTTCAGACTTCGCACTGGCCACAATAGACTGAGGTACCACCTATTCAACAAATTGAAGATAGGTGGTACCGACGAATGCTCGTGTGGTATGACCGCTGAGCATCTGCTGCAGAACTGTCCGACATACGAGGATCAGAGATGGCAGATGTGGCCATCACCAGGGGAACCACAAGACAAGCTCTATGGCAGTGTCGACAGCCTCAGGATGACCGCCGCTTTTTTCGAAAAAATAATGGTAACTGTCTGACTGCGTACGATGAAGAAGAAGAAGAAGATCAGAGCCATAGAGATCGATCAAGAACGGGTGCAGATATATAGTAAGGTTTACATACGACATACGAGCAATTAGATTAAATACTAGCTTTTACTATTAATTGGAAACCCACAATTTCCAATGTCGACAAATAGACAAATGCGCAACTGTATATTCATGCTAGGTCATTGTTATTAACGTTGTCAGACATAGATCCTGACCAACGCACAAAAACGGAAAAATCCGAATATGTTAAATGAGATACTTTAGAAAAGCAGCCAAGATCAATAGAACAGGCAGTGTGAGGAATGCAGAATTCCAAAAGGATTTGAGAACAATGTCATGACTGACTTATAGAAAGTGGTAACAGTGTTATATGTGATTTATATACGTAGATCGGTAGAGGGAACAATATTAATTGTGACATATAGACCGGCAGAGGAAACAGTGTCACTGGTGACTAATATAGACCAGTAGAGGAAACAATATCATGTGTGACTTATATAGACATGTAGAAGGAACAATGTCATGGGTGACTTATACGGAGGGAACAATGTCATGTGTAACTAATATAGACATGTAGAGGGAACACTCTCATGTGTGACTTATATAGACATGTAGAGGAAACAATGTAATGTGTGACTGATATTGTCAGGTAGAGGGAAAACTGTCATAGGTGATTTATATAGACGTGTAGAGGGAACACTGTCATGTGTGACTTATATAGACATGTAGAGGAAACAATGTCATGTGTGACATATATAGACATGTAGAGGAAACAATGTCATGTGTGACTTATATAGACATGTAGAGGAAACAATGTAATGTGTGACTTATATAGACAGGTAGAGGGAAAACTGTCATGGGTGATTTATATAGAAATGTAGAGGGAACAATGTTATATGTGACTTAGACATGTACAGGGAACAATATCATGTGTGACTTATATAGACATATAGAGGTAACAATGTAATGTATGACTCATACAGACATGCAGAGGAAACAATGTCATATGTGACTTATATAGACACGTAGTGGGAACAATGTCATGGGTGACTTATATAGACCCGTAAAAGGGAACAATGTCATGGGTGACTTAAATAGACCCGTAGAGGGAACAATGTCTTGGGTGAATTACATAGACCCATAGAGGGAACAATGTCATGGGTGACTTACACAGACCCGTAGAGGGAACAATGTCATGAGTGACTTATATAGACATGTAGAGGGAACAATGTCATGAGTGACTTATATAGACATGTAGAGGGAACAATGTCATGGGTAACTTATATAGACATGTAGAGGGAACACTGCCATGAGTGACTTATATAGACATGTAGAGGGAACAATGTCATGGGTGACTTATATGGACAGGTAGAGGGAACAATGTCATGGATGACTTATATAGACATGTAGAGGGAACAATGTTATGTGTGACATATAGACATGTAGAGGGAACAATGTTATGAGTGACTTATATAGACATGTAGAGGGAACAATATCATGGGTGACGTATATAGACATGTAGAGGGTACAATGTCATGAGTGACTTATATAGACATGTAGAGGGAACAATGTCATGGGTGACTTATATAGACATGTAGAAGGAACAATGTCATGGGTGTCTTATATAGACATGTAGAGGGAACAATGTCATATGTGATTTATATAGACAGGTAGAGGGTACAATGTCATGGGTGACTTACGTAGACCCGTAGAAGGAACAATGTCATGGGTGACTTATATAGACATGTAGAGGGAACAATGTCATATCTGACTTATTTAGACAGGTAGAGGGTACAATGTCATGAGTGACTTATATAGACATGTAGAGGTAACAATGTCATGGATGACATATAGATATGTAGAGGGAACAATGGCATGGGTGACTTATATAGACATGTAGAGGGAACAATGTCATGTGCGACTTATATAGACATGTAGAGGGAACAATGTCATGGATGACATATAGATATGTAGAGGTAACAATGGCATGGGTGACTTATATAGACATGTAGAGGGAACAATGTCATGTGTGACTTATATAGACATGTAGAGGGGACAATGTCATGTGCGACTTATATAGACATGTAGAGGGAACAATGTCATGTGTGACTTATATAGACATGTAGAGGGGAAAATGTCATGTGCGACTTATATAGACATGTAGAGGGGACAATGTCATGTGCGACTTATATAGACATGTAGAGGGGACAATGTCATGTGCGACTTATATAGACATGTAGAGGGGACAATGTCATGTGCGACTTATATAGACATGTAGAGGGGACAATGTCATGTGCGACTTATATAGACATGTAGAGGGGACAATGTCATGTGCGACTTATATAGACATGTAGAGGGGACAATGTCATGTGCGACTTATATAGATAGGGAGGAATATACATACAGTTGTGGTATCGCAAGAATGTCTCCAAATATTCGTTTCTCCAGTATACAAAAACAGAAAGTCTAACTTTAGAGCAAGACCAAGAAAAAGATGGATTGATCATGCTCAAGAATTATGACAACAACATGGATTGAAAATGTTAAGTGCCACAGAAATGGCAACCGAAATACGATTGCATCCCTAGACGTCGTCTAACAAATGAAATATCCATATGAGATGAGATAAAAATCTCGCTCCCTTACATAAGAAATTACAATTTGTAATGAAGCCCTCTTCCATAACAAATGAAGTATGCTCATGCGATGATCATGACGCATGAACAGTAAAAAAAAAAAAGCAACGATATAATGAAACCACTTGGTCATTTTTAAAAGAGGTCTGTTTTATTGCTCAGCGCGAGAGCTCGGTTTTAGATCAAAGTTTGTCAAAAATTAGCATCAAGAAAGGCGAATACATTTAAATAATTACAAGCCAGATTGACGTCTGCGTGCATAAAAATGGATTCAGTGTCAGAAATACGCAGACGTAGATATCCTGTGAGCGCAGGAGAAAGATAGCAGGGTTTGTAAAATGTGTCTCGTTTTGCAAAGATGTGTAGATGGCACTTTATGAGAAAGAGAGACAGATAAAACTGAAGGAAAACCTACATTAACAGGATAAATGTGATTTGTAACGCCTAAAAATGTTGCTATGGCGCCTTGCATTTCTGGACAAGTGTCGTGTTTACGCGCACAATTTTACTCATCATGTATATCCCTCCCTCTCCCTCTCTCTGCCCATCCATTTTCAGGAACAATTCGCCCATACCCTCTGACATGTTATCCAATTCTTCGAGGAGGAACATGTCATCCAGCACAATGCCTTGCTCCTACATTTATTACCTGGCTCCTAGATAATCAAGCAATTTGTCTCCCCTTTTGCAGCACCACAGCGTACACGGCTATCCCGGCGGTAGAAGTGCTAGAGCTTTGAATGTACTAGGCCTATGCTGTTTTAGAGGTTGAGGTCTTAGTCTTAGTCTTGGTAGATCTGTACTTCTACAGGGGAATATGCCCTGTGCATGTCCCATCTCTGGTGTAAGCTGGATGTAGCCAGGAGGAGTATTTCCTGCTAGCGGGCTGGGCTCGAGCAGATTATTACTTATAACTGATGTGCGAGTTCATCTTAATAGACTCAAACGCTAGAGCAAAGTAGACCCGCAGCCTGTTAGGTGTCATCTATGCTGTTCTTAAAAAAAAACCCACCTAACCATGGTCGGTGTTATACCATGTCACATAGTTAGTCGCCTCTTACGACATGCTCTCTGTGAGACAGTAGTGCTATTCTTGTCCTTGTCATACACATAGACCCCAGGAAACCACTCGGTTTTATGAGGTTCTTAGTTCGACCCGTTCTTCGTCAAGGGGTGGTCACCCTTGACCGGATCCCAACTGAGGATCCAGTCGTTTCTGTCGCGGGTGCGTGTCGTCCAGTGTGATAGTAATCTGTATGTTGTAGGGTCGTGAATGTTGTATTTTTCTAGTGAATCTCTCCAGCAAGTTGGAGGCCGTCTCCGAGGTCTCATTTTATCGCGCGGGTACCACATGGTGGTTATGGTACTCCATCTTTCATCTTGTCTGTGGATATATGACCAGCCCAGCGGTGATTTGAAAGGTTGACGTACACTAGGACATCCTTGATGAGTGACGTTCCCTGGATGTCGTTATTGTGTAGTTCGCTCTGCCGCTCTTGTCTGAGAGTTATGCCCACGACAATTGTCTCCTGTTCCACTGATGATCAGGGTCGTTTTTAGCGTGAGAATAGACTGACCTGCCCTCAACCACATTGCATCATCATTTATCATACTTTTACCTAACTTGTATCTACTCCAACATTTCCTCCTTCCTCCCATTTGTCTTTTTTGCCCATGTTTTCCCCTTAGATGTTGTATGAGTAAACATTTCCCCATGTGGTCATTTCCCCTGTTTGATTTCTATCAGCGTATCTGGCCTTTCCCAACTTGTATCACTTCGTACCACTTCCTGATTCAGCCACTTCCGCTTCCGGCATATGAATTCACATGCGTTTTTCCCAATAACGATACATATTGCATGCAGCTAAGTACCTTATCACAATTTGTTATGTGCTCATATATCGTTTTAAGACCTGTAATTTAACTTGACATGGCCGTTCTCCTGATGCATGAACTTCTATTTCTCTAATAGTAACAACGTACACATCACGTAGTGAACATCAATTGTGTACACAACCTCTACTGGTACGACCTGTTATTCTTATTCAATAACATGTCGACGGATCCTGAGTTGTCACCTAAAAACGTAGTTGTTTATATTGACTAACCTCCACACTCATAGTCTCGAGGCGCCACGTGTGACGCTATAGTTTCAAAAATGTTTAGGCCGCAGTTCGTGGTTGTCTGCCCGTAAAGTATGTAGACAAAAAAAAAGAAAAAAAAAGAAAAAGAAAAGGGGACGGCGTGGGCTAGTGGTTAAGTGACACGGCTCACAATCAGAAGGTGCTGGGTTCGATCCCCAACACAACACCGCCGTTACCTCCGGGAAGCAATCCCTTAGAAAATGCAGGAGGACCCAGGTCCTTACATAAAATATACTGATCAGACATGTCAGTCAGGGTCAGGCAAAATATACTGATCAGACATATTAGTCAGGGTCAGGCAAAATATACTGATCTGACATATTAGTCAGGGTCAGGCAAAGTATACTGATCAGATATGTCAGTCAGGGTCAGGCAAACTATACTGATAAGACATGTTAGTCAGGGTCAGGCAAAATATACTGATCAGACATGTTAGTCAGGGTCAGGCAAAATATACTGATCAGACATGTTAGTCAGGGTCAGGCAAAACATACTGGCCAAGACCCTCACATTGGCTTCCTTGTAGCCCTTCCTTGAAACGGTCTGTTTTCACGGCATCCTGGCTAACAAGGTGAGGGACCGACGTGATCCCCGTAGCAGTGAACGACATGCAAATGAAGCCAAGCATAGCAAAACCGCAAGGAGGACCCCAGTCCACCTTCATCAGCCCAGCTCGGTTTGTGAGGAAACCTACGACAACCCGCCAGTTAACGTCCTTTTTAGGGTGCACAAAAGAAGTAATCCTATTCACTGTGGGAATTAAACAACAATTTTCATCATCATCATCATCATTGATATCATCATTTTCATCATGAACGGCCTCATCACATCATTAAAACAAAACGTAGTAGCTCTAAGTTGGGGGTTCGCATTTTTCAAGACAGGGGAGGCAACTGTTTCAATACGGCTCTTATTCACAATCTCAAAACTCGTGACGCACACTGAGACACAACACGTGATTGGCATGAAAAGACGATACTAGACCAGGCACGTGGCGCCTGGTGAGAGAAGGAGTGACAGTCAAACGAAAGACCTGTACACGCGAGAGGAAATGAAAAGACAGGACTGCTCATATTATATTCTGAGCTCGACAGGAGTATGCAAAGAGTGTCGGGTGGGATGAAGAGGAAACACATGCACGAAATAACTGAGAATGCTAAGAGGATCTCAGGACAGAATGACCCAGAGATATTGTCCGTTTAGAAATACTCGAATGTGTTCTGAAAATGTGTCACATTTCTCCAGAATTCAATATAGTAGGCACACTTTACGTGGTCGTATAGTTGTCATGAAATTTAGATATTTTTAACTGAAAGTATGAAGACATTACACTTATATCAAAGCGGGTGAATTTTCTTTTATGTTTTCGGCAACGAAAAAATTTGATTTCACTAAAACATACTTGATTGTATTTGAGAGGAGCAAAGTGTTGATGAGCCATATGCGTACCATCAGTTAGAATGTGTGGATATTTATAAAAATACTTCCACGTAAGATAAAAGGTAAAAAAAGTAAAGTGGAAATTCAGCAGAATTATCCGCTGGTTGGAAATGGAGTTTTTGAAGACTCCATTGTACTAAGCCGTAGCCTGTGAGAGGTGGGGTGGCTAATTTCCCGTCCTTACTGTTTTTACTTTCCCTAACTAATGCGTCAGGTACCCTTTTACAGCTGGGTTGACTGGCGAAGCGGTTCCCGATTACAATCACGACCCAGATTTTATCAGTCTCAGGACGCGATTCGAACTGGGACAGGCTGTTACCACAGAAAACAGCCAATTGCTTGCTATGAACTGAGCTAAGATGATATGATATGAGCTGCAGCGGCCAGCGACCAATAGCTGACTGCTAGCGTCAGGGCCAGCGAACCAGAGCAGCCAATACCCTTCTACACCTCCAAGCTTTGATCCTGGATAACAGGCTGCAACAGAGCAGACTGAAGAAGAAGGGATCGAAGAGGGATTGGTAACCCGGTACTCAACAAATGTTAGCTTAAGTCGGATGTGTTGGACCGAAAGGTGCAAATATCGCAGTCAAGCTGTAAACTACGACACAACGCATTCCATTCTCTGGACTACATTCTGCTACTTAGGCCTGTGTCAGAGTTTGGTAGCGGGAAATTGAGAACGAACGAAGCCAAGCCAAGCCATATAGTATTTCATCTTCTTTCTTCTTCTATGATCGTTGCAAATTTAGATTAGGGCTCCTGATTCTATAACAGATTCTGCTATTGTCTTTCAGGGTCTCAAATACCGTCATACGCCTTCTCCTCGAGGGCGAGTCGGCTTAGGCCCCCCTCCTTCTCCTCGAGGGCGAGTCGGCTTAGGCCCCCCTCCTTCTCCTCGAGGGCGAGTCGGCTTAGGCACCCATCCTTCTCCTCTCCTCGAGGCGAGTCGGCTTAGGCCCCCATCCTTCTCCTCGAGGGCGAGTCGGCTTAGGCCCCCATCCTTCTCCTCGAGGGCGAGTCGGCTTAGGCACCCATCCTTCTCCTCTCCTCGAGGGCGAGTCGGCTTAGGCCCCCATCCTTCTCCTCGAGGGTGAGTCGGCTTAGGCCCCCATCGTTCTCCTCGAGGGCGAGTCGGCTTAGGCCCCCATCCTTCTCCTCGAGGGCGAGTCGGCTTAGGCCCCCATCCTTCTGCTCTCCTTGAGGCGAGTCGGCTCAGGCCCCCATCCTTCTCCTCGAGGGCGAGTAGGCTTAGGCCCCCATCCTTCTCCTCGAGGGCGAGTCGGCTTAGGCACCCATCCTTCTCTTCTCCTCGAGGGCGAGTCGGCTTAGGCCCCCATCCTTCTTCTCGAGGGCGAGTCGGCTTAGGCACCCATCCTTCTCTTCTCCTCGAGGGCGAGTCGGCTTAGGCCCCCATCCTTCTCCTCGAGGGCGAGTCGGCTTAGGCCCCCATCCTTCTCCTCGAGGGCGAGTCGGCTTAGGCACCCATCCTTCTCTTCTCCTCGAGGGCGAGTCGGCTTAGGCCCCCATCCTTCTCCTCGAGGGCGAGTCGGCTTAGGCCCCCATCATTTTCCTCGAGGGCGAGTCGGCTTAGGCCCCCATCCTTCTGCTCGAGGGCGAGTCGGCTTAGGCCCCCATCCTTCTGCTCGAGGGCGAGTCGGCTTAGGCCCCCATCGTTCTCCTCGAGGGCGAGTCGGCTTAGGCCCCCATCCTTCTCCTCTCCTCGAGGGCGAGTCGGCTTAGGCCCCCATCCTTCTCCTCGAGGGCGAGTCGGCTTAGGCCCCCATCGTTCTCCTCGAGGGCGAGTCGGCTTAGGCCCCCATCCTTCTCCTCTCCTCGAGGGCGAGTCGGCTTAGGCCCCCATCCTTCTCCTCGAGGGCGAGTCGGCTTAGGCCCCCATCGTTCTCCTCGAGGGCGAGTCGGCTTAGGCCCCATCCTTCTCCTCTCCTCGAGGGCGAGTCGGCTTAGGCCCCCATCCTTCTCCTCGAGGGCGAGTCGGCTTAGGCCCCCATCCTTCTCCTCTCCTCGAGGGCGAGTCGGCTTAAGCCCCCATCCTTCTTCTCGAGGGCGAGTCGGCTTAGGCCCCCATCCTTCTCATCGCCTCGAGGCGAGTCGGCTTAGGCCCCCATCCTTCTCGTCTCCTCGAGGCGAGTCGTCTTAGACCCCCATCCTTCTCGTCTCCTCGAGGCGAGTCGGCTTAGGCCCCCATCCTTCTGCTCTCCTCGAGGCGAGTCGGCTTAGGCCCCCATCCTTCTCATCGCCTCGAGGCGAGTCGGCTTAGGCCCCCATCCTTCTCGTCTCCTCGGGGCGAGTCGTCTTAGACCCCCATCCTTCTCGTCTCCTCGAGGCGAGTCGGCTTAGGCCCCCATCCTTCTGCTCTCCTCGAGGCGAGTCGGCTTAGGCCCCCATCCTTCTCGTCTCCTCGAGGCGAGTGGTCTTAGGCCCCCATCCTTCTCCTCAGCGCTTTATGTTTTGACATTTATATGCTGCTGTCATGTTCTCCAGGCCGCAGTAAAATAGACTGGTGGTTTATGTCTTGAATTTGGCGTAACTGTATCTGTTGTGGCCATTTCCGAGAAGCCATCCTAGGAGACCTTAATGTTGAAGAAAACTGGCTCATAAACTATGTTATGTTTCGGAAATTGAATTGTTTCGGCCACGTCAAACATTCATGACGGACTGGAAAGAACGGTCATGTTACCTAGCAGTTAAAGTTATTGCCCATCGCCAGGCGATGATGGCATCAATATCAGAAGATTATGTCTTAATAATGTGATACTCGCTGTATTTGGGATTATAGTGAGGAAGAATATGCGCTGGTCACAAATCTCACTCTTATCCCGAGCTACCTTGGATAAGTGCAAAACTATTGGTTGAGACGACTGCAGGTAACTCGTGAGACCAGGGGTCGTTTGAGACTTGAGGGATTCGATCGCCACCCCCCCCCCCCCGTTTCCATTCATCACTGTGAGAGGCGAGTGCCTTAACCTCTTGATTACAGCGACCCCATACTTGAAAGGCGACGCAGGGGCCGGCCAATGCGAAGGTGGATACAATTTATCAAGGATACTCTGGATATAAACATCCAGCAGGCGGGAAGATTGACTGCAGACCGAGATTCATATCGGCTGGCTGTGATGAGAGCGACGTTCTACAAAGGGGATGCTACATGATGATGATGAGTTGATAACGAGGTCTTTTTTACATTTGGTGGAATCCAACTTTGCTAATGACATTGCCGGGATAGCTGGAACGGAATTAAAACTTGCAAATCTAATCTCAAACCTTGATAACGCCGCTTAAAGGTTTGGAATCGAAATTAGTGCGTGAAAAACGAAATCATGGTCAACTTCCCAGAGGGCCTAACGAATCAGATTGCAATCAAAGGTGAACCATTGCAGATTGTTAAACAGTTTAAATACATTGGAGCCCTGATGGATACGGACGGTTCCAGAACTCAGATTCAGGCACAAACACCGATGACCCTGGCTGCTTTGACCTTATTAAGGCTGCTATGGAGGGACAAAAGCATCAACCTAAAATCCAAGTTAAGTTTAATGTATGTGCTTGTCACTTCCATGTACCTTTACACGTGCGAAACTTGGACTCTGACAGCGGTTCTAGAACGAAGAATGTGTTTATTTGAGATGAGATGACTGGGTCGAATCCTCGACATTTTGTTTCTAGACCACATCACGAATAAGGCAGTTCGGGACACCGTTAAGAGAGAGGTGGCCGATATAAAAGACCTATTGGCTGTGGTAAAAACACGCAAGCTGATATGGGCATGTTTCAAGATCATCTGGGTCAACGACGACGATCCTGCAAGATACTGGGCCTGGGAAGTGTGAGAGAGGGAGGTAAAAAAAGATGGGAAGACAACATTTGAGATTGGACGGGAAGGTCCAAAACTAGAACAAATATCCTGGCACAAAACTGAGTGGAAGGGCGGGAACTGGTCCAACAATCTGCAGTATTGGTGCCCCAATGACCTTACAGGTTACGGGACTGATGATGATGTTGGTAGTACCCGTCATCTGCGTGGTGTTTGGGATGGTCTTTCTACTACTTTACCTGGTATTGTCCTTTCATTATGCTTTTTGTTTCTTCATAGTTGATTTGGTATTTTTCCTGTATCAGTTGAGCTCCTTCTTTGACTAGACCGTCAGCCTTCTCGTTTACTTTGATGTTACAGTGCGATGGTATCCGCTGATTTACTGCTTTCTGGAACCCGTAAAACATTTTCGCCTGAGCAGCCAACAGTTCGTTCAGTTCAGTGTTCTTGTGAAATGTGAGTGCCGTTATGGCTGATTGTGCATCAGTTAGTAGCACAATTTTCGCATGCATCTGGTTTTTGTGTTTTCTGCTGCGGTGTTAAGAGCTTCAATTTCGGATCTGAAGTGGCTCGAGAACCTACATGTAGACTGAGTTACCTGTAGATTGGGTTACCTGTAGACTGGGTTACCTGTAGACTGTTACCTGTACCCCGTTCATGTGTCATATCACCACTGCTCCTCCTCCATCCCACGTGGCATCTGTAGCTGAGCCATCTGTCTAGGCACGTGTCCTCCTGTCTGATCACCACTTCTCCTTCTCCATCCCTCCAGGCATCTGTAGCTGAGCCATCTGTCTAGGCACGTGTCCTCCTGTCTGATCACCACTTCTCCTTCTCCATCCCTCTAGGCATCTGTAGCTGAGCCATCTGTCTAGGCACGTGTCCTCCTGTCTGATCACCACTTCTCCTTCTCCATCCCTCTAGGCATCTGTAGCTGAGCCATCTGTCTAGGCACGTGTCCTCCTGTCTGATCACCACTTCTCCTTCTCCATCCCTCTAGGCATCTGTAGCTGAGCCATCTGTCTAGGCACGTGTTCTCCTGTCCGCGATATTTTTAAATATGAAATGATTTTATCTTATGTTTCTCCAGTACATGGGGCAACATTTAATTTTTAGGTACATTTGGCTAAATTGAATGTTCTTTTCTTTGACACACCTTCATAACATCTTTCATACTTCATGGCGTCTGAAGTTTGTCTTCTTCTTGTGGTACTGCGTTGTTGTATAATGAATGTATTTTCCTGCATCAGGCAAGGGGGGTCTACATGGGGACAGAAAAACAGTTTTCTAAATCCACTCTATAAATATTTGACATTTTATATCTGTTTGATAATCAAGATTATCTGTCGATTTTTAAATGAGAATAGCATTCTTTAATAGCCCGTTATCTATGCTGCCTGAAAGCGTTATTATCAGTCTTTTTACTTTGCTAATTAATACAATTCATTTAATTATTCCATCTATTGAGTTCCACCCCTTTTACTTCCCGTGATGTGCGTTGTTCCATGTTTGCCCACAAAATTATAAAATTCTCTACACCGTTTTATTACTTCACGAAAATATTTGCTTCTATTAGGTAATAGATGTGACTTATCACAAATGTAATTATCTCCAGCACACACTTAAGGAAACTTGCACACCTTAACGTGTTCATAATTTAGATTTTGAGGCAGTAGTGTCGTTGTAATTTCGCATCCAATTTTGCAATTCTTTAGTGCAATTGTTGTTTTTGAATTAAAGATTATACACATTGCTCAATTAAAAATCTCTTTGTCGGCATGGTTTAACCTTTCTTCTCTGAATTGCTTTGTCGTGGTTCTTGAAAATGGATTTTCACAATCTTAGACAAAGGTTTCCACAATCTTAGACAAAGGTTTCCACAATCTTAGACAAAGGTTTCCACAATCTTAGACAAAGGTTTCCACAATCTTAGACAAAGGTTTCCACAATCAGATTCAAGTGTGACTTACGAAGACTCCAAAAGGTTTATTAGGGCCATTTGAATGGACAAAATGGAGACAGAGGATACTGACACCACAAGAAATGATGCCTATTACCAGACGAACAGAGGAGAGCAAGTTGTGGTCTTCAGACTCCGCACAAGCTACAACAGACTGAAGTACCACATGTTCAATAAACTGAAGATAGGTGCTACTGACGAGTGCATCTTTGGTACTAGGAAAATAAACCCTGAACATCTGCTGCAAAATTGCAAGACCAGAGAGAGCACACGTGGCCATCACCAGTGCGAACACTAGACAAGCTCTATGGCAGTGTCGACAGCCTTATGATGACCTCTGCTTTATTTAAAAACAAAAACTCAAGCCGACGCATGACAGCTCACAAAGGAGAAAAAACACAGTTTGAAATAAAATGATCAAGACTCCAACGATTAGCCTCCCTAGAAACACTGTCTCCCTTATGTGTTTATGAGGGTTACGAATTTAAATTGTATCCCCATTGTAAAATATCCAACATGTTAAGTTTAATCTACGTCTTCGAATGAAATGTCAACGGCTTGTTCTGACGTAGACATGTACATCTCTCCTGCATCGTGAAACGTTTGAGCTGACAGATGGAGTTTAATGTATATAAATGTACAGTCATCCACATGGGTAGATCAAATATGGAACATAATTACAGAATGGGAAAAAACAGTAATAGGAAGATTGAAAACGAAAGGGAGATAGGGGTTATAATAGATCATACAATATACCAAGAAGAGTCCATAGCTCAATGTTTGCAGACGATCTGGCTATGTGGACCTCTGAAAAGAATCTCACCATAGCAAGAAATCGGATGCAGCAGTCCCTAACATCGCTGGAAGAGCGGGCGAACTCATGGCTGGTAAAAAAAAACGAGGAAAAGACCACATGCACAATAGTCTCGCTATCAATCAAACCCCAAAACACCAAATTAAGTCTAAACGGCAAATACCTACAGCCAAACGACAACCCAAACTATCTGGGAGTCACATTTGATCGGCGCATGACATGGAAAAGTCAGATCGAGAGAAACCGAATGAGAGCCAGAGAAAGAATGTCAATCATGAGGAAACTTGCTGGCACAAGCTGGGGAGCAGACAAAGTATACTAAAGAAACTGTACACTGGAAGAGTGAGACCAGTTCTCGAGTATGGCATTGCGACATGGACAACAGCAGCAAAGGTGAACTTCGATAAAGTTAGCAAACTCCAAAACCAAGCCATGAGAGTTATAACAGGAGGCATGAAGTCAACGCCAATTTAAGAACTTGAAAAGATTACAAAACTGCAATCCATGGCTGACTGACTGACTGACCACCCAATGCACCAGAGACTAAACAATTTCGGAAGTAGGAAACTAAAGCGAAGAAACTTTGCAGAAATAGCCAAAGCAAAGATGCACGAAAACCCCATGAACGCACTAACAACACCAAAGCCCATCCCTACTGTACGAAAACCTACCTGGAGGCAGCATATATTTCCAGAGGTGGTAGAAAATATACCAGGTATTAGAAACAAAAACTGCCAGTCTGAAAAAGAAAGAAGAGTTACTACCCTGAGTTACATTACGGAAAACTACCCAAGCATGGACTGGACCCATGCATACACCGACGGTTCCGTAACAAATACAACACAGTACGGAGGGGCAGAAGCATTCCTGAGCCTACCAAATGGCAGAAAAATAACACTGTCATTCGCTACTGGAAAATACACAAGCAGTTTCAGAGCGGAGGCAGAGGCACTGAGGGCGGCAGTGGAAGAAATGGTGACAGGTAAATGGAATGAAAGCCACATAGTCCTGCTTACAGATGCACTGGCCGTAGTCACAGCACTGAAAAGCCAGAAAAATACTGAACTTAATGATTTAAGAACAGTTCTCTGTCAACTATGCCAGCAGGCCGCACCAAAAAGAGTAGTGGTGCAGTGGGTCCCATCTCACTGCAACATCCAAGGCAACGAGGAGGCAGACAGACTGGCAAAAGAAGGTGCAAAACTACGACAACCTGATACTAGTATGACATACGAAGAGTCAAAACGGCTTATTAGAGCTAGATACATGACCAAATGGGAAACCGAACATACTGGTGACACCAAAAACGATGCCTATTACCAGTTGAACAGAAAAGAGCAGGTCGTGGTCTTCATGCTTCGCACTGGCCACAATAGACTCAGGTACCACCTATTCAACAAATTGAAGATAGGTGGCACCGACGAATGCCCGTGTGATACCGGGAAAATGACCGCTGAGCATTTGCTGCAAAACTGCCCGACATACGAGGATCAGAGAGAGCAGATGTGGCCATCACCAGTGGCAACACTAGACAAGCTCTATGGCAGTGTCGACAGCCTCAGGATGACGGCTGCCTTTTTTGAAAAAATAATGGTTACTGTCTGACTGCGTACGAAGAAGAAGAAGAAGATAATAGATCATACAGGTATGGTGAGTGAGGAAGTCCAGATAGCAGTGAAACAGGTAAATGCAAGATTAGGTATAATAAAAATAGATATTGAACTTGGGAGAAGAAAATGATTGTCAAGTTGTATTCAGCTTATTGAGACCTTGATTGGAGCACTGTATTCAGGTTTGGAGTCCTTATTTTGTAGAGTATATAAACATGCTGGCAAAGGATACAGATAAGAGCGACAAAACTGATAGTGGAATTCCGAGATTATAGTTATGGGGAAAGACCTACAGTGTCTAAAAAGAGATTGATTCTAGGGCAATTAATAGAGGTTTATAAGTTAATAAAGGGAACGGATAAATTCGACTATAAGAAGCGTCTCAAAGTACAGCCGGCTGCAAGACGGCACAGCTACAAATTAATTTAAGAGAGGTCCAAATTGGATATTAAGATTTTTTTCCTCCACGGAGGGGTGAATGCTTTGAATGCAATGCCCCGTGAAATAGTGGGAGACCGGTCAGTTAATGCATTTAAGAATAGATTGGATACACATAATTATATTTAGAGCAAGTGGAGTAAAAGAAACTAGTTGTATACAGACTACAGTGTCTTCTAAATCAGTATACTCGTAAATAGATTTAGTTTGGTGCAGTGGTGAGTGACCGTTTTCCATTTCCTGTGACAGCACGAGCCATCTTCTTCTTAAAGATTTGCAATCAATAAAAATTAGCAATGCGTTAGAACTTTAAAAGAGAAAATTTAGCAGAAGAAATGGTTTTGTGTACATCGAACAAAAACTAAACTTAAAACCAGCTTGAAGACGTGACCAAAATAACATTTAAGATATTGTCAGGATGTTGAACATTATTTATGGAAATTTCCAAAAATTGCACTCGTGGTGTTCTTACAGTGAAGAAACAGAGACGCAACAGAGAAGAAACAGAGAAGCAAGTAACAAAGATACAGATCAAATGGAAAGGGCAGGAGCTTAAAGAAAATTCCCAAATACCAGAAAGTAAAGTTGGATCGCACGCTGGCCTTGGCTGTACAGTGCCAATGCGGACAAACATATAATACATAGGAGAAACAGTATCGTACGAAAACTGACTGGCACAAAATGGGGAGCAAAGCCAGATGTCCTCAGAACATCAGCATTTGCCCGGTGTTTCTCTATTGCTTAGTACACCGTGCCAGTGTGGAAGAACTCAGCATACATCAAACGTATTGATGTGTCAATGAAATAGACACGCCAGATAGTCACAGGGTGTCTAAGAACTCCACCATTTGAGAAATAGTTACCCTATAATCGGAATAGCGCCACATAAGAAACGAAAGTTGTTGCGCTAGAAATAGAAAGAGAAACAGGTAAACTAACCAAGGCATCCTTGTTTGGACAATAGGTACAGCGCCCAAGACTAAAATCAAGATATCATTTCTGACAGTCAATTCAGCCCATACAGAATAGTCATGGGAAATGCCGCATCGAACGATGGGAAGAGCTGTCTCAGGTACCCTGGATCGAGTTACGGGAGGTACCTGGGCTTGGACATCACCTGCCGTACACAACATCGACCGATGGGAAGACCTGTCTCAGGTCCCCTGGATCAAGTTACGGGAAGTACATGGGCCTGGACATCACCTTCCTTACGCAACATCGAAGTCGCTAAATAGACTTCAAACTGGTGTATAACAATGCAGGATAAACATAAACAGATGGGTAGACAGCGCTGATGAAACATGCGATAGTGGAAAGGCACAGTACCAAGACCGCCTGAAGATCTGTCCAAACGTCTAGAGACTTGCAGTATGACCTGCTGAATGGCAATGGCAGGGCAATCCAGGTGGCTAAATGTTATAAGAATGGAATGTGAGGCAGTGCCTGTGACACGGAAGTAAGTTACAGTTTATTTAAAAAAGGGGAACATTTTCCGAACATAGTACGACGTCAAGAAATGGCAGAACTACGCACTCCTGGCGAGAGACAGATAGGAGCATGTAGACAAATGTTCAACACTAGATTGACGTCCATCAATATTCAATACTGACATAGAGCAAGAAATTTGATCATTAGATGTAAATTTAAGCCCACCAAAAAAAAACCCAAAAAACCAATAAAATAACCACAAAAAAACAAAACAAGAGACCATGCGAGGATTCAAAATAATGGAAAAGTGACAGCGGGCATCCCGGATGCCACAGAGATGATACACCAATTCTCCAGAAAAAATATGAGAACAAGGAGTCATTCTCAAAGGCTAAAAAGAGTGACATCGAATTTTATGACCAAAGAATGGAAATCTTACTTCACGCAGTAACTGACGAGGAATAATACTCCTGTTAGTTAGTGGAAGGTTCCTGGTCAGAACGATTCTTGATTGTACATCGGGTTATATGTACGTAAATCTTAGAGAAGAACAGACGGCATTTTCGAACGTGAGATCTTGCTGATCAAAAAGCAACGCTTAGAAATGTCATAGGGCAATCTATAAGTAAGAACATTTGAAATTTTGTTAAAGTCATTTGATTGTTTATACAATGCATTTGCACCGCACGGTCCGCGATTCGCATACTCTCTCCGTCCTGATTTCATCCAGCAAGCGAGGACTATTCCAAATTTCACCGGATCTATTCCCGCGAGAAACATACTCATTATTAAGTTGTTTTTGCAATCAAAGAGAAATTTAATACTACGTTAGCTTACTCATTCAATTTGGGGATAGAGTAGTCCCAAGGTTAGATGGCGATTTCGGGTGCTGGAGGATTTTTTCACGTGCATTTTCTGGTACTTCCCGGGATCTCTGGGTAGTAGATATAAGACACCCATGTGCAGTGTCGCGCACGTTAAAAATCCCTCGACAAATGGAAATCGAAAAGAGTGGGCTTAATGGGCGCAGCTCGGGCACAATTCTAAAGTATGTTAAAAATCTACCCAATCTATTATGTGATCCTCTTCGGTGCTACGGAGCTCGTGCATTGTGTGGAACGTGTTACGCGGTTCAAATATCTGGGAGCAGAAATGAATAGGGAGAGGTCTAGAGGGGAGATCCATTCAAGAACAGCGATGACCATGTCGCCCAGACCAGACTGCAAATAATCTGGAAAGACAAGAACATTAGCCTTACATCGAAGCTGACTTTAAATTAAACAAAGGTCACCTCGGTATACCTCTACGCGTGTGAGACTTGGACGTCTGCCCTAGAACATAAAATTTGCGCAATGGAAATGAGATGCTTGCGAAGAATTCTTGACATTTCACATTTGGATCGCGTTACTAACGAGAGTGTTCTTGAAATTGTTCGGAATGAGTTAGATCAATCTAAAAATATATTGACTATTGCAAAAACACGAAAATTGACTTGGTATATTACGAACGGTGGGGCTGACCAAGACCGCCATACAAGGCACTGTGCATGGGAAGCTAGGGAGACTGAGACCAAAAAAGAGATGGGAGGACAATATAAAAGAGTGGATGGGAAGGTCTATAGCTGAAAATAATACTCTGGAGAAAAATCGAGACGTATGCTGGGAACTGGTTGGATAAACTGCAATAACGGTGGCTCAACGACCTTCTAGGTTACGAGACTAATGATGATGATGATGATGATGATGATGATGATGATGATGATGTGTTTATTATATTGATATCTTGTGGCAAATTATATTTTATTATATTAGTTGTATTTTGGAATAATTGTGTCGGCATTTGAAATTACTAAGATAACACTGAAGAAACGCAAAGTAGATAGCGATTGGCTTGCATGTAACAGGGGTAGCGATTGGCTTGCATGTAACAGGGATAGCGATTGGCTTGCATTTGCATGTAACAGAGAAGTGGGTTGATGATTACTTGTATTGTCATGCAGAAACAAATCCTTGTGTGACTTGTTTTTAAGCTATTCATGTAGTGAAAGATTACAACCTTCAAAGGCATTATAATGCTAAGCACAATCGATTTCAATGGTTCACTGAGAAAAGATGAGATACTCAATTTGGAAAAAATAGTATGATACACCACGAACTCCGTAGATCCCATAGCGACCCTGAAATTTCCCTCTGACATTGCCAGGTTGCCATTGACCGCTGGGTCGACTGGTATACCCTAGCAAAATCACGACATGCAAGATCAGCAAATCCGAGGGCAGCGGGATCTGAACAAGGTACGCTGGGGTTGCTAACCAGGCTCATCTCGTTATGATCACATGTGTCCGGGTTGCAAATTTTGGAACAGATCTCTAAATGCGCGTAGCGCGGTGGTGAGCACGCTGACTTCACATCTGAGTGGTCCTGGGTTCATTACCCAGTTGAGGCCGAGCTTTTTTTCCAGACCGCAACGGCGCCCGGGTCGACCCAACCTTAAATGGGTCCCGGTTCAGTCCTGGAAGTAAAAGCAGCAAGGAAGAGGAGATGGCTACCGCCCTCATATAGCCGAGTTTTTGAAATGTGCTAACACCTCACACCCGTACGGAAGTACAGCTATGGGTTACTTTTACTAAATGAATGCAGCTTTTTTCTTAATGTGATAAGACAATATATGGATTTTCAAATGATATGTTGACTTACAGAGATTTAATCGGTTTTAACAAATGATGCGATACGTTCAAACCTACTCACTGCACAAACCCATAACACCAGTTAGCAGGCTTACAAAGCGGTATTCTAGGTATTCTGTCGATTGGCTTGAAGATAATAGAGGCACCACACATGGCTCTCGACAGGAGACTCGGCATTCACATGTCGCCTAACAAAATTGGACATACAACGTGATGAGACTAACGACATTAAGCGGCATGCAATGCGATGAGACTGTCGTCATTAATGACTGACACCGCGATGCAACTAACGACTTTAAGTGACAGAATGCGATGACACTAGCGGATTAATGGACATACAGTGCGATGACACTAGCGGATTAATGGACAAACAATGCGATGACACTAGCGACATTAATGGACATACAACATCATGCGACTAGCGACATTAATGGACATACAACATCATGCGACTAGCGACATTAATGGACATACAACATCATGCGACTAGCGACATTAATGGACATACAACATCATGCGACTAGCAACATTAATGGACATATTACATCATGCGACTAGCGACATTAATGGACATACAACGTCATGCGACTAGCGACATTAATGGACATACAACGTCATGCGACTAGCGACATTAATAGCCAAACAATGCAATGATAAGAACGAATGTTGTCACGTCCCAACATGTCTACATGGCACTGAAAATGGGGGGGGGGGGGGGGCGCAGTCAGCCCTCAGTGTTCATTCTGGAAATGTTCTTCCAAGGTCTTATCCTTGTTTTAGACGTTCTGGGTTCCGGTTGCCCAATAAACGAGCGAATCGAACTGGCTAGCAATTTGGATGGGTGTCGCACTAATTATTGATCTCCATATCAAAGTGCAGAAACACAAGTTGGAACAGAGACCCTCGTGTTGACCTTTCCGTTATAACACGCACTGGGCTGAGGGGCGTAGCAAGTGCCAGCTAATAATTTTTCTCACTATTTGATATTCTGTCGCCGATATCGATCCAGCCGTCTCTTGATCCCCCTCCCTGCCCCCATCTATTCTCCACTGCGAGCGGGCTCTATAAACCTGGGGGACCTGTGGGCAGACTTCCCATCTAAATGCATTGTTGACGTCAAGATGGCACATCTGTGGAGAAGGAATAGCATCTAATAACGGGTACGCTAACATTCTGCGCCATTTATTCCCCTAAAACCAACTGTAGCCTGGATCTAGTTAGCTGCGATCCCCTAAATGACAGTTTCCTGTCATTGTAACTATCTTACCAGACCTGCGCTCCTCTCCCTCCCCCAATAACATTCAGTAAAGCCAATTTAAGTATCAACATCTATCTTGATCTAGATCTTGATGACCCGTTCCTCAGCGAAGCTGCGGGTTCCAACTTCGTCTCCAGCGGACCCTTTCTTGGACCACGGAAATCCGGTCATGGTAAGTGCTCCTCTAAAGGCATCTCGAATGTTGCAGCGTACAGCAAGGGAGTTTGGCCAATGCATTTGAGGTCTTCCCCGCGGTCTCTTTTTACCTCGGGGGTACCAGACTGCTGTCGCTGTGCTCCATCGACCATCGTTTCGTCGCAACATGTGACCTGCCCATCTATGTATCGCTTTGTCTGCACGGATTACCGCACCCTTCACCAGGGACAATCTGTCTTATGTCAGAATTGTGGAGACCTTGCTTACATTGGTTCCGGAGAGTGATTACCCACCAAGCGTCTCTCAAGGGAGGTCTGGATAACTCTCAATGTGTCCTCTAGTGACAATTTGTTAGTGCCCACGTCTCGGCACCGTAGCACATCGTAGGGAGTACAGTAGAATTGAAGGTGGAGGCTCTTGGTCACGACAACCGTCCAGGACCGTGTTAATAGATGAGAAGGCTGCCCAATCCGCGCGTCTACGTCTTGTCGGTTTAGGTTCCAGGTTATTCCCACACGGATATTAACATTTACTATAAATATAAGAATAGTTCAACACCAAAATCTCACTTCCTCCCCCCACTCCCCGTCCCCCATTTATTTCAACACCAACTCTCACTTCCTCCCCCCACTCCCCCTCCCCCATTTTTTCAACACCAACTTTCACCTCCGCCCCCCTTTTCAATATCAACTCTACCACTTACTTTCCGCCGCCCCCCCCCCCCTTTCCCTTTCAATACCAACTGTTTCCCCACTTCCTTTCAGTAGCATCTTTTTCTTCATCCCCCACTCTCTAAAACGAAAGAAACCAGTATAGCTATAACTTTAGCGCAGACAAGGATTATTTCAAGTACTCTGAAGACATAGACACGACAAGAGAAGGCGAAGCATGAGCATCCAGGAACATATAACGGATTGGTCCAAGTAATGGAAGCACTTTGTTGAAAGATATACACGACTTTGTTAATCAAGCCATCTGAATATACACAAAACCGTTTATCATCGGGCTATCCTCGTCTATCAACTGTGGCATGTAGACCTTATTTGGTCTAGCCAGTTCTATCACGTATCAATATTGAGACTTGCTGTATCTGCTATGCACGACCTCCGACGTGTGTGGGGTAACGGCAAGATATCCTTTGAAACAAAAATCCGCATCTACCAGTATTGCGTAGTCCCAGTCCTGCTTTACGGCTCCGAAACCTGGGCATTACTCAAACATGACATGTCGAAATTGGAGGCTTTCCACATGCGCAAATAGCGGCATGTAATGGGTATACGATCGTATGGACTACATACGCAACGTGGAGGTTTTTGCTAAAATAGGTCTCCACCCAATCTCAGAAACACTTGACCGTCGCCGATTGCATTTATTCAGTCATATTTTACGCTGGGACAGGAAACCCCGGCCCACAAGATAATACACAACTTGTTCCTCAGCGCCAACAGTCCCCGATTGTCTGGAGCCGCAGAATAGGCCGTACAGGCACAGTATCCACCAGAAAGCAACTTATACCTCCGCTATGGACGAGGCCTGGAACCACGCCGCATCAATGGGCCATGAGTGTGGCCGACAGACGCAACGGGTCTCAGACGCCTAAGTAAATATTATCATTATCAATATTGCTATCACTGACTACATGAATCCACAAACACGAGACCTACTCTTCCCACGTATTCTCATCTGTTCATTTGTGTCGCTAGATTCCTCGTGTTTCGAAGCCCTGCTTGATTACCTCAATGCTAGAATTCAATCAGGAAGACTGCCTGATGCCATGTGGTAAAAACAAAAACTAGTTTAAATTCGTGTCTTTCTTTTGCCCTTAGGATACCATGACGGTCCACGGACGTGTCAAATCCATCATTCCATTCTGTAGCCTGGCGTCCGTGTGGGTGTTTGTAGTTGTATCGTTTGTAGTTGTAGTTGTATCGTTCAAAATGCTAACCACATGGCCTGCTCATCTATTTCTTCTTAGCTATGCCGTCAAGGTCGTCACAGAATGGTATTCATCGGTGGACTTCAGTTTTCTGGATTTAGTCCTACAGAGAGATATTCAAGACTCTACGCGTCATAGCCGTTTCAGTAATATGGAACTTTTCTGCGTCTGATTTGCAGCATATTGAGGCAGCGTGACCTAAGGTGAAACTCGCTCAGTTTCACAACCACAACGCATCTGAAATGAATCCCGCCATGTAAAGTTTTGCAGACACGCGTTTTTTTCATGGTATGAACGCTTCGCCACCTACGGAAAGGAATTTACAATCAACTGTACTGCACACCTGTAAAGAAATGTATAACAGACAAATAGGTTGGCAGTTGTGGTCGCTGAAGATGGGTCAAGATGGCGCCGGGCATGGCCGCAGTCGATTTCCCTCTTGATAAAACGGTGTTTTATTTGTGTTTTCTATGATAACTCTCGGACTATTAACGTGATTCCTGGATATAAATGTGCCGACTTGTGAATTAAGCATACTAATGTAAAAGAAGTGATGCAACGAAGTATATAACAGTGTATTTTTAGTCGTGAAAGGTAGACTTAATGTGTACAGTTTCGATGGGACAAAGCGTGGCCGAAACTTGACCCGGTCAAATGCTAGTGTCGTTCTATGCTGTATAGTGACCCAGATAACATGAATACTGAAACAGAGGTCATCCTGACAGGGTCAAATAGACGGTACTTCAGAAAGGAGCTCATCGCGCTTCGATCACCACACTACGTCCCTTCAAACTCAGATCTACATCTGTTGCGTGTGCTGAAAA
The DNA here is from genome assembly GCA_036924085.1 of Ariolimax columbianus. Classification (NCBI taxonomy): domain Eukaryota; kingdom Metazoa; phylum Mollusca; class Gastropoda; order Stylommatophora; family Arionidae; genus Ariolimax; species Ariolimax columbianus. Next base: position 69,399,429 of record JAVGWX010000003.1, read on the forward strand.
TACACCGAGGAGGCATCGGAACTCACAAGTAAACAATCAACTCGAAAGACCAGAGGAAAGAGAGGTGGAAGAAGAATACATAAACAAATGCACTCAAAAACAGATACATCAAAGCTCCACCCCAGCGATAAAAGAGAAACACAGCTTTCTGACTTCCGGTCCGAAATAGAACCACATGGATACACCCAAGGTTCCGCCACTGGCACCTCATTGACTACATTATCATCAGACGTAGGGATCGAGCTGATGCTATGGTAACGAAGAGCATGTGTGGTGCAGAATGTTGGACAGACCATCGACTTGTCATTGCCAAGCTAAACTTCAAGATCCAGCCCATAATGCGCCCCCAGGAAAAAAAACCACCGAGGCCGCTAAATGTCTCTCAGCTGAAATACGAACCCACGAGAGGAGGCTTCCAGGAAGAGCTTGAGGGCGGACTATCTGAGCTTCGTTTTGAAGAAAAACGACAACGAAGAGGACTGGGCCTAATTGAGAAACAAACTCTACGATACAGCTGTTAAACACATTGGGCCACTCACGCGCAGGCATAAGGACTGGTTTGATAAAAACGTTCTGGAAATACAGGGCCTTCTCGATGCAAAACATAAAGCGCACAGGGAATACCAGAGAGACACACAATCTCCGGCAGCAAAAACTGCCTTCACTACTGCTCGCAAAGCTGTCTAGACCAGGCTTAGAGAGATGCAAGACTCCTGGCTCAGAAAAAGAGGTGACGAGATTGAGATGTTCACCGAACGTCATGAAAACCAAACGGTTTTACGAGGCACTGAAAGCTCTATACGGCCAGCAGCCCTCTAGTAATACTCCAGTTCGCAGTGCGGATGGGGCACTGCTAACAGATACGGTTCAGATTTTAGACAGATGGGCAAACCACTTCTGCAAAATACTAAACCACCCATCGTCCATAAATGAAGACGCCATTCGGCGAATGCCGCAGGTGGAACTGAACCTGGCGTTGGATGAATTCATCACTGAGGACGAAGTCGACAGGGCAATCAGTTCACTATCTATAGGGTAAGTTCCAGGAGCTGATGCAATACCAGCAGAGGTATATAAGACAGCTGACCCATCCCTCACCAGAAGGATCACTGAACTCTTCTGCCACATGTGGGCTCAAGGAGTAATTCTGCAGGAGCTAAAGGACGCCTCAATCGTTCACCTGTACAAAAGAAAAGGCAACCGTCAGGAATACGACAATCATCGTGGAATATCGCTACTTTCCGTAGCAGGCAAGATCCTAGCGCGCTTACTGCTAAACAGGCTCAACAAACACTTTGAACAAAGCCACCACCTCCCAAAAAGCCAATGTGGATTCAGAGCCGGAAGAGGAACAGTGGACATGATTTTTGCCTCTCGCAAAGTATAAGAGATGTGTCGGGAACAAAATCAGGCCTTATACACCCCATTCATTGATTTGACAAAGGCATTTGATATAGTAAACAGAGGGCTGTGGGTGATAATGTCCAAGTTTGGCTGCCCCAACAAGTTCATAACAATGGTGAAACAGCTACACGAAGGCAAGTGTGCTCGTGTACTGGACGGCGGTGCAATCTTTAAGACGTTTCTAGTATCAAACGGAGTAAAACTAGGATGTGTACTCGCCCCGACTTTGTTCAGCATGATGTTCGCGGCCACGATGACAGACGCCTTCAGATCACTGGAGCTTGGAATACCCATAAAGTACCGCACAGATGGCAAGTTACTCAATCCCTGAAGAATGAAGGCCAAAACCAAAGTGGCTGGCGACATAATCAGGGAACTTGTATTTGCTGACGACTGCGCTCTAATGAGCAGCTCAGAACTAAACATGCAGGTTTGAGTTAACGGGTTCTTTGCCGCATGCGAAAATTTTGGCCTGACCATAAATGCCAAAAAAAACAAACAAAGGTCATGTACCAATCAGCACCAGGCATGCCGTACACAAAACCAGAGATTACAGTCAGCGGGCAGACTCTGAATGTCGTAGACAAATTCACATATCTGGGCAGCGTGCTGTCAAGATCTATCAGCCTAGACGATGAGGTGCAAGCAGAATAGCAAAGGCCAGCACAGCTTTTTGTAGAATGCGTTCGATGGTCTGGGCACGTCGTGGCACCAGCGTCAAGACCAAACTCAAAGTCTACCGTGCAACCATCATTCCAACCCTACTATACGCTTGCGAAAGCTGGACGGTATACTCTGGACATGCAAGGAGGTTAAACCACTTCCACACAGGTTGCCTGAGGCGAATATTCCACATCCGATGGCAAGATCGTGTCACTGACATCGAGGTTCTCTCGAGGGCTAACGTTCCCCGCATCCATGCACTGCTAGAAAATGCACGACTAAGATGGGCCGGACACCTCGTTCGTATGTCAGACGAGCGGCTCCCAAAGAAGCTTCTCTACGGCGAACTGACAGAGGGATTGCGCGAGAGAGGGCGCCCAAAGAAACGTTTTAAAAACGGTCTGAAGAACTCACTGAAAAGTTGCCAGATAGACATCGACACCTGGGAATGTCTTGCGCATAACAGATCTGCCTGGAGAAGCGCAGTCAAATCGGGTGTACCTACCGGCGAAGACGACCGTCTTGTGAAAGCCCAGAGCAGACGCGAGACCCGGAAATCCCGAACAGCGAGAACACCATCACCTTCTACGAACCTCGTGTGCCCGATATATAGCAGATGTTTTCGTACCGCCATTGGCCTGTTCAGCCACATGCGCACTCACACCCAACAGGTAAATATGTGACAAGGATGATGTCGGCGGTCCTCATCAACAACGAACAGCTATATTTTAGGTCTGTGATAGCGACGGTCTGCAAAGGACATGCTACTTACATTTGCACATATAATAATAATAATACAATTTCCCATCTCAGTCGGATAGGAACACTAATATGATCCAATATCTTACTGTATCATTGAGTATGTTCCTGTGATCGCATTGGTTTCCATCTCTCAGTTCACTAAACAGGAGCCTTTTTGACGTTCCTGTGATCGCATTGGTTTCCATCTCTCAGTTCACTAAACAGGAGCCTTTTTGACGTTCCTGTGATCGCATAGGTTTCCATCTCTCAGTTCACTAAACAGGAGCCTTTTTGACGTTCCTGTGATCGCATTGGTTTCCATCTCTCAGTTCACTAAACAGGAGCCTTTTTGACGTTCCTGTGATCGCATAGGTTTCCATCTCTCAGTTCACTAAACAGGAGCCTTTTTGACGTTCCTGTGATCGCATTGGTTTCCATCTCTCAGTTCACTAAACAGGAGCCTTTTTGACGTTCCTGTGATCGCATTGGTTTCCATCTCTCAGTTCACTAAACAGGAGCCTTTTTGACGTTCCTGTGATCGCATAGGTTTCCATCTCTCAGTTCACTAAACAGGAGCCTTTTTGACGTTCCCGTGATCGCATTGGTTTCCATCTCTCAGTTCACTAAATAGGAGCCTTTTTGACGTTCCTGTGATCGCATTGGTTTCCATCTCTCAGTTCACTAAACAGGAGCCTTTTTGACGTTCCTGTGATCGCATTGGTTTCCATCTCTCAGTTCACTAAACAGGAGCCTTTTTGACGTTCCTGTGATCGCATTGGTTTCCATCTCTCAGTTCACTAAACAGGAGCCTTTTTGACGTTCCTGTGATCGCATTGGTTTCCATCTCCCAATTCACTAAACAGGAACCTTTTGAAAGCCTTCCACTTGACATTCAAGCAAGGTGGCCTCAGTAGTTTTTTTGTGTAAAAGTTCATGTTACCCCTGGACAGAACTTCAGTACCTATGATATGTTCCTGCCAGCGAATATGCAGTATGTGTCTCAGGCGATTCACGTGGAAGTGATTTAGCCTCCTGACGTCTCCAGAGGTAACAGTCCACCTCTCACAGGTGTAGAACAAGGCGGGGGAGAATGGAGGCACGGTAGATATTCAGCTTAGTCGTTATGCTGATTCCTCGACGTTCCCACAATGTTGAACACATTCGACAAAAAGATGTGCTCGTCTATTTGCCATTTTATTAGCCAGCTCATCAGCAATAGTTACTGTTGTCGACAACGTACTTCTGAGGTAGACACCTTTTTCAACCGGTTGTGATTTCTGTCAACTCACTGTAACCTGTGGCTGTTTATACGCTGTGCCTATCAGTTTTCTTTGCGCTAAAGGGAAGGCCAAAGTTGTCTCAAGGAACACAGAACTGGTTCACGACCTCCTGCATATTCTGTTCTGAGTTGTAGTTCAGAGCACAGCCACCCGCAAACAAGAGTTGCATTTCGTGTGGCGCACATCCTTGGTCTTCGCATTCAGTCTGTGAAGATTGACTAGACAGCTATTCGCGAGGAACATTATGGATATGCCATACACATTATCCTTGAAAACGTTCCTCAGCATTGCTGAAAATAGCATGCCAATTAGGGTCAAGGCAAGTTTACAATTACTGAAACAGCCATGCTACTTTATCCTTATAAAATAACTGAAACAGCCATGCTACTTTAGCTCTTTAAAGTTTCTAAAATAATCATACTACTTTATCCCTGTAAAGTTGCTGAAATAATCATGCTACTTTTTATCCTTATACAATTGCTGGAATAACAATGCTACTTTAGCCATGTATAATTACTGAGAAAGACAAACTTCTTTATTCATATAAAATTGCTGAAATAATCACGGTACATTATACTAATTCACTTACTGATATAACCATGGTACATTAGACTAATACACTTGCTGAGGTAATCTTGGCACATTCGACTAATACACTTGCAGAGATAATCATGGTACATTAGACTAATACACTTGCTGAGGTAATCATGGTACATTAGACTAATACACTTGCTGAGATAATCATGGTACATTAGACTAATACACTTGCTGAGATAACCATGGTACATTAAACTAATACACTTGCAGAGAAAAGCACACTGTAAAAAATATGAGCTCTCCTATTGGCCTCTGACAGCTGTTGGAGTAACGGTTTGATGGGGCATCTCGCTTTCCAACAGGGCTAGTTATCTCTATTTATCCTGTGTGGACGTCTGCTTTTATCAATTTCAGCGGTAACTAGATTTGAAAGCCTTCTTGTTATATGTGAAACAAATTAATTCTCTGTCTGTCTGCACATGAAGGAACGAATGACGTTTCTTCCCCTTTCTATCGGGTGTATCCGTCGTGTGTCTGTTTGTCTATTTTTGTGGCCGTGACCGCATTCCAAACAAACATTCTGAAATTAGCTTCTCAATTATTCTGTCCATAATAGCTGGGAAGCGCCATCTGGGAACTGCCGGATTCTCTGACGGAAACAGTGTTGCGTTCGCTGTTGTAAAACCTACGCTGTTGTATAATTTCCCTTTTATGATATTTCCCATGTGTCTTGTTGGGCTTCCTTGTGTAATGTAACTAGATCTTCTTTTTTGCTATTTATACTGTCTTTGATAGATATTCCAGCCTTGCTCACGTAATATGAACAAACCATTTTCTGTCCGTCGTATTTTTCCCCCTCCGATTATCCTGGTAAAGTCATCGGATCTTGTAAATAGTATTTCGGCTGCCCTATGTCGTGTTTCCACGGTTCAGTTCAAACAGCTGAAATTTACGAGATTAACGCCTTTCGCCCTGTTTGCCGACGACACACGGGTCAATAATGGGCTAACACATGGGTCAATAATGGGCTAACACATAGTTCAATAATGGGCTAACACATGGGTAAATAATGGGCTAACACATTGTCCGGGGAAAATTGGGCCTTGTCCGGTAAGCAACATACCCACGACACATGGGTCAATAATGGGCTAACACATGGGTGAATAATGGGCTAACACATGGGTCAATAATGGGCTAACACATTGTCCGGGGGAAATTGGGCCTTGTCCGGTAAGCAACATACCCACGACACATCGCTCACACATTGAGTGAAGCCGTTGATCTTTGCGGTTACCCGTCCCAAGGCAGCGGAGTATTCAATGAGTCCACAGGGACCTTGCTCGACACACTCACCACGAATAACAAGGTATCAGGGCTTCATTCCAAGATATAGTCAGTTCAATGTGAATTTAAGCTCTTTTTAGCGGCATCATGTAGCCATGCCAGCGGTCGATCGATGCAACGGGCCACTGAGGCCTAAGCCTATATTATTATTATTATTACCATTATTATTATTAATTTTATTATTATTATTATTAGTATTCTTGACAGGAAGCAATTTGACAATATAAAGCTGATCTCATAATTTCTAATTCTGTCTCCCCACGATAACATTAATGACTTTTCTTAAGCGTTTCATTTCACGCGATGTTATTTTCTTGGCATGTGTCTTATGCAGAGACCATGTCTGACACGGATAACAGAGAGATTTAATGGTATGTAATATAGAATCGATAAACGTAAAACCCAGGCAGACATAAGGGTTCAATGTCTACTGAAATTGTGAACGATATGATACTGGCGGGGCAAGATGTTCTCTGAATGTAAGCACTCACACTTCCTCCTATGCATTGCTCTTCCTCATTCGACAGTGTTCCATTTCTATATCCTGCAATATTTGGATCGTCAATCCATGGATGTCTGCGGTGTCTTATGCTCTTCCTCATTCGACAGTGTTCCATTTCTATATCCTGCAATATTTGGATCGTCAATCCATGGATGTCTGCGGTGTCTTATGCTCTTCCTCATTCGACAGTGTTCCATTTCTATATCCTGCAATATTTGGATCGTCAATCCATGGATGTCTGCGGTGTCTTATGCTCTTCCTCATTCGACAGTGTTCCATTTCTATATCCTGCAATATTTGGATCGTCAATCCATGGATGTCTGCGGTGTCTTATGCTCTTCCTCATTCGACAGTGTTCCATTTCTATATCCTGCAATATTTGGATCGTCAATCCATGGATGTCTGCGGTGTCTTATGCTCTTCCTCATTCGACAGTGTTCCATTTCTATATCCTGCAATATTTGGATCGTCAATCCATGGATGTCTGCGGTGTCTTATGCTCTTCCTCATTCGACAGTGTTCCATTTCTATATCCTGCAATATTTGGATCGTCAATCCATGGATGTCTGCGGTGTCTTAGAGTATGATCGATATTAACCAAAATTAGGCATGCTAGACACGGAAGGAGCAATTTCTGTGGTTGAATGAACGAACATGACTTGCCACAATAAGGCTGAATCAGATTGACACGTCTGGATGGCTGAACCTAGCCTCAGTTATATCACTACACGAATGAGAGTTCATCCACTCTGTTATAGCATCTACCCTTTGCGGGTTTCCTATGTACGTTTCCAATGTGAATCCCGGTTTTTCTTACTGGGGACGAAAGAACACATTCCCTGCACACCTCAGAGAATGACGCTAAAGGTCACATCAATAGACGCGACTTATCAAGATGTTCATGCCTGACGTGGACACGATTTCTGATTGGAGGATAGTTGTAGTGGAAACAGCACGCTCTTAATTGAGTGGCAATGTATGCTCAATGTCCAGAATTCTGACATACGGCGACTTTCTTTGGTAAATGATGCTGTAATCTATGCAGACAAGTACAATTCTGGCATACGGCGATTGTCTTTAGTAAATGATGATGTAATCTATGCAGACAAGTACAATTCTGGCATACGGCGATTGTCTTTAGTAAATGATGATGTAATCTATGCAGACAAGTACAATTCTGGCATACGGCGATTGTCTTTAGTAAATGATGATGTAATCTATGCAGACAAGTACAATTCTGGCATACGGCGATTGTCTTTAGTAAATGATGATGTAATCTATGCAGACAAGTACAATTCTGAAATACGACAACTGTCTTTGGTAAATGATATGGTAATCTATGCGGACAGGCAGAACGAAAAGTGTGATATTTGTGCATGACCCGGTCGTGAAAAGTCTGTCACATAACTCACGCGGCTTTGGAACTTTCTACTCCAGTCATACATTTGCTGAAGTAAAAGGCTTGCATCACCAAACATGACCTTCATTCGCTCATAAATGTCTATAGATTTCACTCCTTTGCTGCTAAAAACACAAAAGCAAACTGATAACAGAACGCGGCTCCTCTTTCGTGCATGTCATTAGTGTTGTGACCATCTTTTAACTGCAAATGTGACGTCATGTTGTTCGCCTGTACCGTGTTGGCATGTGTAAAACACTCCTTATTAGCAACCACAATAACAAGTTACAATACAAAAGCAGGGTCTCTCTCATCACTATCCCACTTTTAAGGTTTGTATATGAAGCCCCTTTTACTTTCACTTAAACCCACATATAAGGACAGATGAGCCAATAATGTGATGACATTTGATTGATGAATAAAATAAGCATGAATAAGGCTTTCTCTGATACAAAATGTGATCACTGATAAAGACAATTCCTTCTTTCAAGGTTTAGGATAAAATGGGTTAAAATACATACTTTTCAGAGACTGAAATGCAATGTTCTATTCACATGTTTGCAGTGGCATGTGATAACTTTGGTCTCATGATTTCTACCAGTAAATATGAAATGCTGTATCATTTTGCCTCAATAAATGTACACAGTGAGCCATCTATCGCATTCAATGGTCGGTGAAATGCTTTGTATACCTTGCAGTACACTTTCCAGAGCAGTCCATATTGATGATGAAGTAATCTCGAGAATTGCAAAAGCATGTGTAGCATTTAGAAAACTAAGATCCTCAGTTCGAACCGGAGAGGAATTAAGGTTATAACCACATTGAGGGTTTAAGCGGCAGTCGTCCTACCAACTCTTCTGTAGGCCTGTGAGACCTGGACTGTGTACAGTCGTCCTACCAACTCTTCTGTAGGCCTGTGAGACCTGGACTGTGTACAGTCGTCCTACCAACTCTTCTGTAGGCCTGTGAAACCTGGACTGTTTACAGTCGTCCTACCAACTCTTCTGTAGGCCTGTGAGACCTGGACTGTGTACAGTCGTGCTACCAACTCTTCTGTAGGCCTGTGAGACCTGGACTGTGTACAGTCGTCCTACCAACTCTTCTGTAGGCCTGTGAAACCTGGACTGTGTACAGTCGTCCTACCAACTCTTCTGTAGGCCTGTGAGACCTAGACTGTGTACAGTCGTCCTACCAACTCTTCTGTAGGCCTGTGAAACCTGGACTGTGTACAGTCGTCCTACCAACTCTTCTGTAGGCCTGTGAAACCTGGACTGTGTACAGTCGTCCTACCAACTCTTCTGTAGGCCTGTGAAACCTGGACTGTGTACAGTCGTCCTACCAACTCTTCTGTAGGCCTATGAGACCTGGACTGTGTACAGTCGTCCTACCAACTCTTCTGTAGGCCTGTGAAACCTGGACTGTGTACAGTCGTCCTACCAACTCTTCTGTAGGCCTGTGAGACCTGGACTGTGTACAGTCGTGCTACCAACTCTTCTGTAGGCCTGTGAGACCTGGACTGTGTACAGTCGTCCTACCAACTCTTCTGTAGGCCGGTGAAACCTGGACTGTGTACAGTCGTCCTACCAACTCTTCTGTAGGCCTGTGAGACCTGGACTGTGTACAGTCGTCCTACCAACTCTTCTGTAGGCCTGTGAGACCTGGACTGTGTACATCCGTCCTACCAACTCTTCTGTAGGCCTGTGAGACCTGGACTGTGTACAGTCGTCCTACCATCTCTTCTGTAGGCCTGTGAGACCTGGACTGTGTACAGTGTCCTACCAACTCTTCTGTAGGCCTGTGAGACCTGGACTGTTTACAGTCGTCCTACCAACTCTTCTGTAGGCCTGTGAGACCTGGACTGTGTACAGTCGTCCTACCAACTCTTCTGTAGGCCTGTGAAACCTGGACTGTGTACAGTCGTCCTACCAACTCTTCTGTAGGCCTGTGAGACCTGGACTGTGTACAGCCGTCCTACCAACTCTTCTGTAGGCCTGTGAGACCTGGACTGTGTACAGTCGTCCTACCATCTCTTCTGTAGGCCTGTGAGACCTGGACTGTGTACAGTGTCCTACCAACTCTTCTGTAGGCCTGTGAGACCTGGACTGTGTACAGTCGTCCTACGTACTCTTCTGTACGCCTGTGAGACATCGACTGTGTACAGTCGTCCTACCAACTCTTCTGTAGGCCTGTGAGACCTGGACTGTGTACAGTCGTCCTACGTACTCTTCTGTATGACTGTGAGACCTGGACTGTGTACAGTCGTCCTACCATATGTTCTCTACGCCTGTGAGACATGCAAAGAAGCTTGACCACTTCCATCGGGGCTGCCTAAGGAAACTGCTGAACATAAAATGGCAAGATAGGATAACAGCTGCAGAAGTTCTTTCGCGGGCTGGCATGACAAGCATCCACACAACTATGTGCGAATCGCAGCTTAAATGGACTGGTCATGTTGTCCGCATGTTAGATGAGCGGCTTCCAAAGAAATGTTCTATGGCGAGCTTGAGTTAGGTAAACGAGCTCGCGGGTGGCCAAATAAAACGTTACAAAGACACTCTGAACGCCTCACTGAAGAGCTGCGACAGTGACCCTGATAATTTGGGAGAACATTGTTGCTGATCTCTGTCTGGCGTAGTCCAGTCTTTTCTGGCATGACACATATGGAGCAGACAAGAATCAAGGAAGCTGCACCGAGATGAGCGAAACGAAAGGCAAGAGACGAGTTGCCTCCGTCTGACAGTCAGGCTGTGTTCCTGCCCTCAGTGGGACAGACGCTTTCGGGCTCGGATTGGTTTGATCATCCATCTACGAACAACTCCAGAATTGATAGATGACAATGTGGTGGAAACGTTGGACAAACAACAACATTTTTTAAATTCACGACACCTTTTTGTTTTTATGTTTGTTGTAAAATAATTGTACGGGTAATACTGGGAATCCTGGTATTCAAACAGGCATGTTAATGTTTGCTGCCAGGTAGCCGAAGGCTTCGGCTTGATGTAGTAGAAGTATTTTAAGCTTTCCGCGGCTTACTTCGCCTGGGGGAAGGTATAAATAATACGGGTAGAATTTTGAATTTTGTCGGGAAGCGACTTAAAGCATACTTTTTTCGATTTATAACGCCAATGGATTTTTAACGTGCTCGATACTGAACACAGGAGTCCGATCTCACGACCCAGAGATTACGAGAATTTTTACCAGAAGATCCACATGAAAACATCCCGGTCTGCACCGTGATTCGAACCTCCGACCTCCGGCACCCGAGCCAGATCCCTTACCCCGAGACCACTGAGCCCTAAATACTTGTTATCCTAGTATTGTTATCCTTTTTTGGGCAATCGTCTGGAAAAGGTGGTTGTGTCGTTGTTTACAGCTAAACCGTGATATTTGCGCGTTTTGGTCCAAATCATCCGATTTCGTTGTCAGACTACACTAGTACAGCGTGTTTCCAGGGCCGCCACTTGTAGGCGGAATAGGGTCTTTGGTCTTTGCCAGTTGTTGTTCGCGGACCCTGATGAAAGCAATCAGCTAGGAGTCATTGGATGCTAAATCTGCTGCATCGGAATCCTAGTTTAAAAAAATTAGAGGTTATGCTTAATGCCAAGTAGCCGAAGGCTATCCGTAGTATGTTGGTTTTTTTAATTTTCCAATGTTTACTGCCTGCTTGATGTCTGTCGTCTCCTCTATATGATTCTCAATGTTCGAGCTCGAATTCGCACAGCTGCAAGTATGTACATCACTTTTATTGTTTGGAGAAATCGGATAACAATCATATGAACTAATCGACCCACGTCCAAGAACATGACGGCTTGCGCAATAAAGTATCTGCGAAACAAAGTATGTGGACAACGAAGTATCTACGCAATGTAGTATCTGCGCAACAAAGTATCTGCGCAATGTAGTATCTACGCAACAACATATCTACGCAACAACGTATCTACGCAATGTATCTACGCAATGTAGTATCTACGCAACAAAGTATCTGCACACTAAAGTATTTAAGTTATGAGATATCTGCGCAGCGACGTATATGCAGAACTAAGGATCTTAGCAACGAAGGATCTGCGCAAAGGAGTATTTGAGTAACGAAGTAACTGCGCAGCAAAGTATATGCACACGAATTATCTGCGCAACGAAGTATCTAACGTAACATCCCATACAGTCGTTCGTGCTATTTGAGTAACTTAACCCAGGACTAGACAATGTCTTGTCTCCAGGTCAACCAACTGTATGTTCATACCAGCACTCTGTTATCGGCGTCAAACAAGAATTGAAGAGAGAAAGATTACGACCTGTGAGATGAGATGTTTGAGAAAAACCATCAACATCACTAGGAGAACAAGTAAATATGACATCTAAAAAATTGTCCAGACAAGACCAGACACCGAACAAATGGTCAGGGAAAAGAAATCAAATCGTGTTTATATCTAATACGGATGCATCCTTCACTACTACCCCTGCGCACTTATAACGTACGGCAATGGGGCTTCGAAAACTGTGAAAAACCGAGAGCTAGGTGGATAGGAAACGTTTCGGATAACCTAAACCGCAATGGGATATCAGCAATTACAACGGCCCTAGAAAAAGTCCACCTCGACGCATCACGGCACAAGTGGATAAGACACGAGAAAGGGAGAGGGAGGGACAGAGCTAGAAAGAGAGAGAGAGAGAGAAAGAGAGAGAGAGAGAGAGAGAGAAAGAGAAAGAGAGAGAGAGAAAGATAGATACAAAATAAATAAGACTGCTACGACAGAAACAGAGAAAAATGAAAGGAGTCCTCTGATTAGTGCCCAGCTCGTAGTGGTTACATACAATTACTGCTCAAACACTTTTCGAGAAGATCTGAACACAGAACCGTTCCATTGGACAAGCTGTAGCAACACTTGTATGGCCTGCTTCTATGCCAGGATTGCGCCAGATACGAAGGCTTCACAGAGACAAACGAAGTTACGGGTTGGATGTTTACAGTCACCGCTTGTGTGAATACAAGTGAATTGACGTGAATAGAACATTTCTTTCTATTAGCTGGTGTGTCTAATTAACGCATTGGTAAAGCACTCGATTTTTACGGCAAAGATGCAGAGCTCAACTCTCGCTAATGACAACCTTCAGTTGGCCTAGCTGTAAATGGGAACGAGTATTGTGATTAGAGAAGGGGAAAAGAAAGAAAGAAAGAAAGAAAGAAAGGCGACTAGTCACCTCAGGTCATAAACAATTTGTGACTTATGACACCCCTAACAACCAGTTTCGTGAACAGTAGCTGCCCCTGTATGGTTTCTTTAATTAAAGGAAAAGTGTTGGCCATTAACGTTTTCCATCTCCATCATAAGCATCGCCATGATCATCGCCACTAACATTCTACATGTCATCACCATCAACATTCTACACATCACCACTAACATTCTACATGTCATCACCATCAACATTCTACACATCACCATTAACATTCTACACATTATTATCATCAACATTCTACACATCATCACTATAAACATTCTACACATCATCACCAACATCAGTCTACACATAACCAACATCAGTCTACACATCACCAATATCCGTCTACACATCACCAACATCAGTCCACACATCACCAACATCCGTCTACACATCACCAACATCCGTCTACACATCATCACCAACATCCTTATACACATCATCACCAACATCCGTCTACACATCACCAACATCCGTCTACACATCACCAATATCCGTCTACACATCACTAATATCAGTCTACACATCACCAACATGAATCTACACATCACCAACATCAGTCTACACATCACCAACATCAGTCTACACATCACCAACATCAGTCTACACATCACCAACATGAATCTACACATCACCAACATCCGTCTACACATAATCACCATCGTCATTTCACACATCGCTGACATCATGTCTCCAATGTTTGAGGTACTACAAAAAACATCAAGTCTCGAATGTTCAACGCATTACAAATAACATACTGTCTCCAATGTTCGAGGCACCACGTCAGATATCATGTTTCCAATGTTCAAGTCACCTCGTCAGATATCATGTTTCCATCTGCTGCAGAACTGCCCGACATACGAGGATCAGAGAGAGCAGATGTGGCCATCACCAGTGGAACTGCAAGACAAGCTCTATGGCAGTGGCGACAGCCTCAGGATGACCGCGGCTTTTTTCGAAAAAATAATGGTTACTGTCTGACTGCGTACGAAGAAGAAGAAGAAGAAGATATCATGTTTCCAATGTTCAAATCACCACGTCAGCTATCATGTTTCCAATGTTCGAGGCACCAAGTCAGATATCATGTTTCCAATGTTCAAGTCACCTCTTCAGATATCAGGTTTCCAATGTCGTTCCTATTCAACATTTCATCTAAATGGCATGTAACCAGAAGGACTGAGCTAGACCAGCAGGTGATCTGAGTCTTGTATTGCTTCACAGTCGGATGTCTCATCCTCCCTGTATCTCCATTTCGTTAACTTCCTCCTTCATCGTGATACACTAGTTCGGATGCTATTTAGCGATTTCGTTGTTGCGTAAAGTAAGTGGTGTCTGGGCGAAGGTTCCTTCCGCAGCACGGTACAGGGGACATGCGTCAGTTCATTTCATTTTTTAATGCAACGTTTTCTGGGACTAGTCTGTAGGGGATATGTTGATCAACACACTTCGTCCAGACTTACTTCAGTCTTGTGCACTGCACTGGTGTCCAAACGTAGGGTACTTTTGGTTGTATGTCCTTTTCTCTTTTTAAATGTATGATGAGTCACATCATCGCGTCTCAGCTGGTACTAGACCGATTATGGGGTATATTTTGTCTGTTGAAGTAGGTTTTAGGTACCTTGAAACTATCCGGTCACTCTCATGTATCGATGTATCAATCAGTTTAACATGTGCATGAGTTTTTCTAAACTGACAACTCAGCTACGGAGAAACACAGACTGTGCTCCCTATGTTGTGCCAGTCAATCGTCGGGCGATATTACTTCTCGAATGTATCTTCCATTGTGTGTCCTGGCAGTGTATGTAGTAGAACAGCGCGTCATTCAACTTCCAACCGAGGTATTTGATAGACGTATTGTGTCCCGCCCAGTTCATGTCCTTGCCATTTGATCTGTAATTACGAAAACATATTGAGTTCTACTGGGATTATACTTTAGGGGATTTTTCTGGTAATATACAGCAAGGGTACCAAGGGCGATTGTAAGTCTGTGGTCAACCTCCTCAAGACCATTTCCTTGGGCAGTGCTGCTGTGTCGACGGTATACGTAAGTTTCGTCACCTCTGTGAATTAAAGATAGTCGTTGGCATATGTGTAATGCAACACAGGTGCTAGTAGTCTACCTTGTATCAGGATGTTTTCTTTGTTTCGACCTCGAATTTATCCTCCACCCTACCCGCAATATAACCGTCTATCCTACAGAAGACATTTGATGAGGCTGGCGAAGCGCCGATCATTTGCCACAGATCATTATGCTGCTAAGGGATGTCTGATATTTCCTTTGATTTGCAGCAACAATCTATCCTCTGTTGAAAGGAGACTAGCCGTATCAGAGACACAGACAGTATTAATGAATAAAGGACGCTCTTGAAATATTGGATGGACTGTAAGATATCAAAGACCGCAAGCTAATGATGTCTAAAAAATGTTGGTGTTTAAAATGACTGACTTCACTACTTCTAATCTTACTACTTTTATGTAATGTTTAAAAAGGACATTGCATTATTGTAGCACGCCAACGTGGCATATTGGGAATATGATGTGAGGCCCATATTTTCCATGGCAAATGGTACATTAAGGGTGTTGTGGTCAACATCACGCCGGTCGGCTTTAATGCCGCAGTTTATTAAGGTACCTATTGTTTGAGACTGGGTCGAGCCCAGGATCCGTTTTTCGATGGTAAAAATCTCGTCCCAACTGAAAACCAAACTCTGATTGCTCGACTGGGAAGCCAGTTCACTACCCATTACGTTACCTTGGTAACAGGTTTTCCGATCATCAGCAAACAATAGTTCATTTAGAGACTGCTCATGAGGGGAGCCGCGTAGCCCAGTGGATAGAGCTCCGGATTCTCAGTGGTCCTTGGTTCATTCCCCAGTTGAGGCGGTAATGTTTTTCAGACCGCAACGGATCCCGGGTCGACCCAGCCTTAAATGGATACCGGTTCAGTCCGGGAAGTAAAAGCGGCGAGGGAGAGGAGATGGCCACCGCCATCATAAAGCCGAGTTTTTGAAGTGTGAGATCGCTAACACCTCACACCTCTACGGCATTAATGCTATGGGTTACTTTACTTTTACTTAAGGGTGAGCCAAGTGTGTAATTTTATCCATGTAAATTATGAACAAAAGGGGAGAAAGCACACACCCCTGTCGTACACCACTCAGCACTAGAAACCAAGTTGTCATACATGCATTCGTTTGAACTGCACCTTCACTGCTTGCGTACAAGACACGAATGCCATCCAATAGTTGACCCTACACACCATGTTCCTCCATTATCTCCCCTAACCTACATAGGTTTACCCGGTCAAATGCCTTTTCTTGATCAATGAAAGCCATGTAGAGTTTCTTATTGTGTTCTATGGTTTTTATCACTGCCTGAGCGTAAATATAGCATCCCTACAGCCCATTCTTCTCTAAAATCTTGCTTGTGAAGTACTTAGCCGAGGCTCCACAATAGCTGGAACGCGTTGCTCAAATATGTTTCCAACGTGGCTAAAGATGGATATATCCCTTGAATCTTTTCTGATGTCCTTGTTTTTGAAAATAGGTACCACCACCGCTCTTTGTCAATCCCCAGGTACCTTCCCTTCAATCCACGCTTCATTATAGTTCTTTGTACATTGGGACAAACATTTATGGCATCTGCTGATATATTGTCTACACCTGGGGCCTTGTAATTAGGGCTTCTTCTAATTGCCTCCCTGACGTCTTGCTCGAGTATTAATCTGTTGCTATGCGCAATATATCTCGTGGTTTGTACCAAAGAATAATGTTGCACAGATTCTACACTGTTATCTTCTTGTGCATTTGGTACAAGTAAGTCTGTGAAATACCCCTCCCATCTGTCTCTTATCCTCTCAGGCTCATAGAGTGGTTGCCTCTCTTTGTCACTGACCACTGTGTACGGTCTACATTGTTCATCTTTAGACCGCGAATTTTTCTGTAAACATCTCTGGAAGATGTTTAACATAGCTCACTAAGTACATCCACACACCCCATATTTTTGTCAAAACACAATTTCTTAAAAGATATTTTCTTGTCTTTGACTGCAGCCGTCACACTGTCATTCGTTTCTTTCTAATAATACTTTGTTTATTCTTTAAATCAAGACAGTAGATTTAGCGAACTTGTAAATTAAAAAAAAATTTGGGGGTGGGGGGTGGAGGAGGCTATAGCAGTAATTGAAGAACTGACATAGAATGAGAGAGAGTGATAAGGCCACAGTGACTATCGGAGAGAGAGAGGGAGCGAGAGAGATAGAGAGAGAAGATACTTGACTGCTAATAACAAAACACAAGGAAACTATCACGCGGTATTTATTTTTGCTTCCATGGTCCAACTGGCTGGTTTGATAGAATTTCAAGTGCTAATAAACATCACCAAAGACAGGAAATTGTGGAGATCAGCGGTCGTCTACTCCAGTCGGCATGCACAGGGCGACGGTGAGAAGGAAATATAAATTGGGCTAGATAATCAAGAACGTAGGGTATAAATCTGCCTCCATCGCCATTCCCATTTCCATATGAAAGAAGGTTGTCGCAATATTCCTGGGAAGACCTTTGGGCGAATGTAGAGCCAATGGAAACTATGTATCGCACGTCCATTCTGAAGATATTAATGTCCTTGTCTTTCTCTCTCTCTCTCTCTCTCTCTGTGTGTGTGTGAGAGAGAGATATGGAAGTGAGTGAAAGAGAAAGAGAGAGAGAGAGAGAGAGAGAGAGAGAGAGTGAATGAGAGAGCGGCTAGAAATATCGTGTATTCGATCTTCTTTATAAGAGAGCTTAATTGGATATTTAATATTTCCTTGAAAGCAGTGGTTCCCACCTACATGTCCGTGAAGAGTCTTCAATGAACAGTCATTTGAGGATCAAGTGAGAGTCATGTGGGAATCTAGGGAGAGCCTTGTGGGGGATTCAGGAAAAGTCATATGGAGGTCCACAAAGAGATATTATGGGACCCGCAAAAGGTCATTTTGGTTCCGCAATTTCATGTGGGGTTCCGAGAGGGAAATGTAGAATTAGAAATTCGGATGTTGGGCAAAAGTTTTCTGTTTCACCTCCCGTGACGGGGGAGAGTACGGGAATTCAGCAAATGATCATTGATTTCAAAGATTCGTTTCGTGAATATGTTGTTGAGCACTGATCGAGTGCAGCGGTTCTCAGCTTGGCGTCAAAGGACTTTTTGGTTCAACGACAAGGACCGAGAGGTGTGCAAGTTAGCAGTAATGATTTATTAAAACATTTGACAATTAAATCGCATATTTATTTGAATTGAAGATTAGCATCGTAATTTCAGGCCCTCCTCGACAGGTTTACCTGCGTGAGATTCTTAATATCGTGTCACCAGATGTAGGTTAGTTAGTTGGTTTGTTAATGATTCAGCGTAATGTGAGCTCCTGCCCTTAGGCATTATGCCATTTATTGGTCTCTGCAAGTGTTCGTGAGCTGTTTTTTAGTTCTGTACATAGTGTTTCATTTGTTTGGACTCAGAGGAAATAGTTATTTCCTTACAACGATAAGCGCGGACATTACAAAAGATGGTTTAAACAGTTTCAAAGGGATGTGTGCACAGCCGGCACTCTGAAGTATGATCTGCTTGAATTATGTTCAAGTGACAATTAAGTTGTATGTGTTGAGTGCGGAGTCGGAAAATGGTGCTTTGGTCTCTCCGTTTCTAGAGGTTGATGTTGTCTTTGGGATTTGCAATGACCATATGCATATTTCTCTCCCAATATTCCCCACTGCCCATCTATTAAACCACGCTACTTTATTCACAGCGTTCAGTAGTTGTTTGAATGTCTGTAGGGTCGTTGGTGGGTATTGATGTTCTTAACTTTATCTCTTCTTTGTCAGTCTGTTTGCCTTGTCATTGCCAGATGTATTTGAGTGGCCAGAGATCCATTGCATAACTATTCTGACTTTATGGAACGTGAGAAGTTGGTTGACATCTAGGGATATTTAGGTATATTCAGGCGTACAATGACCTCCATTTTCCAGACCTTGAAGGTCAGATAATGGATTTGCAAAGATTACAATGCCTAAAATCATCAACATAGCCGATACAGACAAGCCCTGAAAGCGGGCTTTTCGAGAGATGGCACGAATTGATGCAGGCCCCAGAGATGAAACTTCGGAAGAAACCTGCCACTAGACATCATCTATCATACACAACATGGAAGTCACTGAACAGACTCCGAACTGGTGTATCACGGTGCAAGAGGAATATGAAACGAATGGGATACACAGATAATGACGCACGTGACTGTAGCACAATACATGATCCCGGACCACGTGATGACTTGCCCCAACCTCTAGGAAACATGCAATACGTGCGATAGGTTGGAGGCCAATGACAAGGCAATTCATGTCGTTGAATACTGAATGTAAGATGTTTGACGTGGTGCTTGGACACGGAAAGTAAGTAAGTACGATGCTTTTGGCTATTGATAGGAAAGCATACAATACAGTTCCCATGTGGTACAGAGCAACGTCCATTGCTGATATGTCTCTTAGTCTGAACATATCTCCTCACATGCTTCAAACAGCTCATCAGATGGTCTGTCTGAATACTCTATGTAGACTCCGTATACCGCAGTAATGGTAGCCTTAAAAGCAGACATGTTTCTATTCTTCTTTTTAGGGGTCAATCGTCCTCTGTGATTCTCTCATAAGACTTACTGGATCACAACTTCGTGTAGTATTGATTGTTAGTTTTGTTTGAATTTATGTTTTTTTAGACATATATGTGGTGGCAAATTTCTGGGAGGTGATATCTGTTTTTAGTCTCACTGACATGGTGGAGGGATTTTTATTTTAGTCTATGCTTTTGTTGCCATTTTTCTACAATGTGTTTGTTGGGGAAATCTTCGTTCATTCTTTTACTCCTCTCATAAACTTCCATAGCGACCTCATCTCTTCACATCTCAAGTGGTTTCACATTTACGTGAATTCAAGCAGTGAATGTTGATCGCATTGCTTCACTAGCGCATGGACATTGTTCTTACACCTTCTCTCTCTCCTCACCTGTCCCCCATTCCCCGCTCCCTCCCCTCTACATCACTCCTTCACTCTCTACATCCCTCCCTTCTTCTGTTTCACTCTCATCTTCCTTCTCTTACTCTTTCTCTCCCTATCTCTCTCATTCCGCTTGCCCATCTCTCTGTATTTTCTCTTCCTTTTTTCCCCTCTTACACTCCCTTACCCTCTCCATACCTCCTTCACTCACTCGCCCTCTCTACATCCCTCCCACTGTCTAATTCACTCCCTTGCTCCTTCTCTCTCTGCCCCTCCATCTCTCTCTCTCTCGCCTTTTATTTCTGCCATTTCCTCTCTCCTCAACCGCCTTCTTCATTTCCTTCCTCTCTCTATCGTCCATCCATCTATGTCTCCCCTTCCCATCTCTCCCTTCCACACTCTGTCTCCGTGTCTACGTACCTCCTTCTCGTAGCTTACTTCCGTATTATTCGCATTTACTGACAATTTGACACCATATTTATTGTTTCAATTCCATAAGGTATTTCTGCTTAATGTGTGGCTGACGTAATCCTGATATAAGCTGCTAAGGAATCCCTTGCATGTCCTACTTCTATGACCTTCATTCCCATTGCTAATTTCAATCATTTACAGTATTGTGATCAGAGTTAATATTTGCACCAGGATATATTGTTGGCATTGTGACACCATTTTAAACGATAATCTGATTGACTGGAATATAGATGACCTAAAAATAGTTGATACATTGTACATACGGTCTCTAACGCTTCATCACCAACGGCAGTGTGTGCCTTAGAGCTTTTCTAAGCTGAAGGTGGACCGTGATTCGCTCTAGTGCAATGCGAAGCTCCTCAGTCAGTTGACCACTATGCGGGCTACAATGTCGATGCTCATCCTGTTGGTTTGACTGCTGTATATACGAGGCGTGTTCAAATGAAACCGGACCTAATTGGACCAAGTGAACATATGTATGATGAGAATCGTCACTTCTAATGTAAACAGCACATACCAACCGTCAAGTTTGCCGAATTTCATTATCCTCAGACTCATAGTTTCCTAGGCAGACCGTTGAAAACATGGCGGGTGTGATACGGAATTCGCACACAGTTGATCAGCGAGCGGTGATTCGGTTTCTAACAGCTGAAGGATGTCGACCACCTGACATTCATCGCAGAATGCAGGCAAAAGTGTGGCGAACGTAAGCTACGGCGACGGTCCACCAGAATTGCTTCATCAATTTTGGAGATGGCACCTTTTGACGCAACAATATGCGCCTGACCTGATCTCGGAAGATCTTTCATTAACTCACATCCTTTTTTAAACATCGTTGTCCAGTTCGTCACTGTTGTGTTTGACACACTATTGTCACCATACACAGCCTGCATTCTGCTATGAATATCAACTTATCGACATCTGTCAGCTGTTACAAACCGAATAACCGTTTGCTGATCAACTCTGGATATATGTATTCATCGGTTTTCTCAGGAAACCATGAAGGAGGATAATGATATTTTGCAAACTTGACTGTTGGGCGGCGGACACAATTTCTCACAACACAAACTTGCCGGGCTCGGAATCTTGTAAGAGCAAGGTTGTGCTTCCATTTGATGTAAAGCAGCACATATTCGTGCTTATGTCGGATGCATTCGGGCGCTAGACGAATAAAACATCTTCCCACATCAGCTCTGATGTTTGCGTGTGTATAACGGGATCTCTTTCTGTGGAGTAACAAATCGAGGCACTGCACTTCCATGCATGTTGTAAAAAGTGACTGAAGAGACTTGTGCATGGGGTTAGAAAATTCATCGTGGAAGGAAAAAACTACCCAGAGAGCATGAAAACTTGAGAGCACACATGTGCTTTGATGCAGACTTCCTGCAGGAAGTCAGTTTTAGTGATGACCCTATGCTCCAACTGACGAAAAGAAGTACAAGAAACAATTTAAGAATGGTCTGAGATCTGGTAGATGAAGTTTAATGTAGATAAATGTATAGTCGTCCACATGGGTAGATCCAATATATAAGATACTACAGAATGGAAGTGAACCATATTTGGAAGATAAAAAAGAAAAGGACTTACGAGTTATAAAGATCATACAGGTAAGGCGTGTGATCAAGTCTAGGTAGCAGTGAAAAAGGCAAATGCAATGTTAGGTATGATAAAAAGAAATATTAAACATAGCACGGAAGTGATAGACAAATTGTAAAAAAACTGGATTTGAGCACTGTGTTCCTTACCGTTGAGGACATTCACGTATGCTGGAAAGTATACAAAGAAGAGCGACAAAACTGATAGTGGGATTCTGCATTTGTAGTTATGAGGAAAGACTCGGAAAAACTAAACCATAATGCCTAGAAAAGAGGAAAATTCGAGGTGATTTACAGAAATGCATGTTAATAAGATAATACAGGGAAAGGATACATTGCACTATAACAAGTTTTTTTCAAAGTACAACTAGATACACGAACAAGAGGGAACAGCTACACATTAATTATTGAAAGGTCCAGTCTCGATATTAGGAAATATTTGTTTCGCCAGATAGCGGTGAATACTCGGAATATATTGCCACGGGGAATAGTGGGAGCAGGGTCAGTTAATGCATTCAAGAATAGATCGGATGCATATAGTTATTTGTAGATCAAATTTAGTAGAAGAAACTGGTTATATACAGAATCTGCACAGCCTTCTAAACATGTATGAAGAAGGTACGTTATGAAGCGGCCAACTGGTCTCATTTCAGAGAATATTTGTGTCCTTTTGTTTTGTGAATTTCCTACCAAAGATGCATATATATTTCAGTCGTTGGGACCCACCAATCTAGGATCCTAAACCAATCAACTGGTATCTAGTCTTTCTCTGTGCCATCTGCGCAAAAAGTCATATCGGTGTTTTCAACCAATGATCTATGTATCAGTGTTAAATAACCCTGTGCAGATTAGTTTAATTAACAATATGCAATATGATCATCTGTAGCATCCACCCCCCCCCCCTTTCCCTCAAGCAAGTGCTTTGATCCAGTCGCTTCTTGATACTCTAAAAAGGGTGAATCCACTTGGATGATAACCTTCATGTTTCAAGGTTGAAAGTGTAATGAATGGAACTTTACATCCATGCGAGCATTGTACATTTTGTCTAATTAAACTTCAAGTTATCTCTAAACCAAACCTCCAATTTGGTCGCCTAAAATAAATTTCTACATTTTCCAAACTGAATTTGGTTTTCTTCAAACTCTTCTACATTTCTTCACATAAACTAACTGCATCTTTGTTGAAATCGTAATTATTTTCTTCTTATAACCGTAATTCTTCTACTTCTTATTGTCAGGGTGCTTTAAAAACATCATTCCGTCTCAAACTAAACAAATATTTCACTAAAAGAAAAAAAAAAGATTCCTGAAGATTGTTAAACCCCTTAAAAAAATGATTAGACAAAAATTAAGTTCTGAGAGCTGCTACATAGCCACATAATTCAGAATGCCAATGCTTCTACCGTCTGGCAGGAAGACCACTCTTGTGCACAAACAGAACTTGTTTCAAGAGGAATTTGAGAAATAGTCGTGGTGAGGAAGTGACCCTATCACGGTTGATGTATTCCCCTTCTAAAAAGTCAACGTTCTGTATCCGTGTTCTTCATTTCCGGCTAACCTTGCATTCCTCTTTGGAGGAAGAACGGGGAATCCACTAATTGAAAGCACCTGAAAGGAGTAGTGGTCTTGAGATCAACGTTAGTTTTTCCCACAGCGGAAACAAATTTATAAAGACATTTAGCTGAACGTAGAGGCGTATTGACACGGAAGCACAGTCATAGAATGAGAAAGAAAAGCATAAGTGACATTGTATCTTGACGAGGATTCATAACTGCAGAAAATTCATTGCGATACAGAACCTGGCTTTGTGGGGACAAAGATAGACAATGCCTCAACATAATAAATTCCATTGGCTTACTGAATCTGCTGGCGATCTTTGACCTTGTCATGAAAGAGCATTTTACTTGTGTAGAAAGTCATCTTGGATCCTTGTCTTATATTTCACCGGGTGTTCAGAACAAATTCATCCACATGATGGCATCCATTGTTCGCCTGTGTTTACTGAGAGACATCATAAAGCCAAGTCCGACTGTATTATGTTCGAATTGATTCCTGATAATATTCACCAAGAGTGGATGCCAGATGTAGTGAGATATGTATTTTAAATTAAAACAGTGCGTATTAGTGGATCCTTTCTTTGCTGTATCCATATATGCAGAAGGATGCAGAAAGATTGGTTGGACCTATCTTGAAACAGCCAAAAAAAGGGCGAAATGGACCTACAAGACTACCGGTCAATTAAGCTGGAGGGTGCCTTGGCAGAGAAGTGGTGAGCAGAAAGGAGGCACATAAGTGGTGTCCATAGAAGAAGCACAGAAGTGGTGTCCATAGAAGAAGCACACAAGTGGTGTTCAGAAAGGAGGCACAGAAGTGGTACCAGAAAGGTGGCACAGAAGTCGTACCAGAAACGAGGCACAGAAGTGGTGTCCAGAAAGGTGGCACAGAAGTGGTACCCAGAAAGGTGGCACAGAAGTGGTACCAGAAAGGTGGCACAGAAGTGGTGCCCAGAAAAGTGGCACAGAAGTGGTACCAGAAAGGTGGCACAGAAGTGGTGTCCAGAAAGGTGGCACAGAAGTGGTACCAGAAAGGTGGCACAGAAGTGGTACCAGAAAGGTGGCACAGAAGTGGTACCAGAAAGGTGGCACAGAAGTGGTACCAGAAAGGTGGCACAGAAGTGGGACCAGAAAAGTGGCACAGAAGTGGTACCAGAAAGTTGGCACAGAAGTGGTACCAGAAAGGTGGCACAGAAGTGGTGTCCAGAAAGGTGGCACAGAAGTGGTGCCAGAAAGGTGGCACAGAAGTGGTGTCCAGAAAGGTGGCACAGAAGTGGTACCAGAAAGGTGGCACAGAAGTGGTACCAGAAAGGGGGCACAGAAGTGGTACCAGAAAGGTGGCACAGAAGTGGTACCAGAAAATTGGCAAAGAAGTGGTACCAGAAAGGTGGCACAGAAGTGATGTCCAGAAAGGTGGTACAGAAGTGGTGTCCAGAAAGGTGGCACAGAAATGGTACCAGAAAGATGGCACAGAAATGGTACCAGAAAGGTGGCACAGAAGTGGTGTCCAGAAAGTTGGCACAGAAATGGTACCAGAAAGATGGCACAGAAGTGGTGTCCAGAAAGGTGGCACAGAAGTGGTACCAGAAAGGTGGCACAGAAGAAAGCAAATGGTAGAAGTGGCTGGTAAGTCGGAGTCCGAAACCATGTAGAGTGCAGCGACAGAAGCAGCAATGTTGGTCACTAAGTACCTTTGAGAGATACTCCAAGTTCTCCAGGACATAACAGGCAATGACGAAGAGAGCAGAGAAACATGAAGTGATGCAAGGCAACTGTATAACCGCATATTGAGCTACCCATTTCTGACGTAGATAAGATACTGGACCAAAGTAATGGTTCGCATTGACCATATTCAACAGAGGCCGCAAGATCCTAGATTGAACATCCCAGATGCTGTTCTGCGTTTGATTGTAAATCCCCAAAATACCATTGTAATGATGAAAAAGAAGTTTTAGCCAGTGAGTTACTTGAAGGATGACTCGGACTCTGTCAAGAATAAAATATTGAAATTAGTAGCAGTCATAGATGAAAAGCATTCATGGCTGATGAGAACTCGATAGAAGCTAAGTTAACGCCCAAGGAGAAAAGAGTCATGACCTTCTTCACAGAGCAACTGACAAAAAGGTATTCTTGTTTGCAAGTCATCATCATCATCATGTAGCCAATCCTCCGCAGAACCTAACGTCGCTCTCCTGACAGCCTGTCTGTAAGAAACTATATCTGCAGCCTGTCATCCGGCCTGCTCCAATGTCAAATCCAGCGTCTCCTTGATGTCCTGAGTCAATCGTCTTCTCGATCGGCCCCTGCCTCTCTTTCCAGTGACTATGCCCTCCATAACTACTCTCTCCAGTCCGTTGTGTCGTTTGACTTGACCAAAAAACCTCAATTTTTGGAACATTACATCATTTATGAGCCACTTCTCCTCCACATTCAGGTCTGGTTGGATGGATTTGTTTGTTTCTTTCTTTGTTCACGGAATTGTCAGGATTTCTGTAGCACCGTGTTTCAAAAGCAACCATCTTCGTTTTTATTGCGTTTGTAAGTCACTGACGCTAAATTTGTGTTTCTTCTCGACGTCACCAGACTGTATAACGCAACAGACAGAAACGACCCGAAGAGGAAGTGCGACAATATAGACGAATTGTACAGTTCTGAATTTGACGGACAGCGGCTATTTGAAGAAATTTTGAATCGCAGAATGTTGCCATAAATTCTGGCTTATGAAACATTATCAAGACCTAAAGATTTCCCGAATGTCTTGTTCAGTAAGGAGATAAAAGCGTCTTAAAATCTTTGCTATTCAGATAATGTTTAAACATCGTAGTTTCCACCACCAGGTGTGAGAGATTATTGAAAAAGTTAAAGTTAATAGTTTCGTGTTTGAGAGCACCAGACTCTGTGATCTTGGTACGCTGAGATAAGAAACTGAAAACGGGCTTGGAGCACATGTTATGGTAGTTTGTATCAGTGAAGGCAAGGACATTGCAGTTGCAATTTTCATGTAAGGAAGTGTTTTTACAAACTAAGCCAGGAGTGAAGTGTTAGAAACTTCAGTATACTAAGCTACAGTTTGTGAAGTAGCGTGGCCAGCTTCCTTGCTGCGTTTTTCTTTCTCAACCGTGCGACAGGTACCCATTTACAGCTGCGTTGAATGGAGATGCCGGTAGTGGGAGTTGAGTCCCGTACCTGTGTTATGAAAAGCGAGTGCTCTGCCATTACATTAATTAATCGCTCAATTTACATGTAGTGTCGTAATTTGTTAATGATATAAAGATTAACCATTTTGGTTTGTATATTTTATACGTAAAATGGTAGTTATCTAGAAAATAGGTCTCATCAATTTGTAAAGTGGTGCAATTTTAGTGCTGGTCATAGTTGCAATTTGTCATAGATTAGTCTTTGTATTGTAGAAAAATAAGATATCGAAAACGTTACAGTTTTAATATCTGGGCTCCATTTTAAGCAACAGCAGACTGCCAACAAGGAATAAGAAAGGGAATGGCCGTGGCAATGTAGACGTTAAATAAAATGGGAAACAAATGACAAAACAGTAACAAACAAACAAAAATAAACACGTTGAGAACATGCATCTTCCTCGTGGCAAAGTAGGGATGAGAAACATGGACCTTCACTCAAACACTAACAAAGAAAATTGAATCATCTGAGGTAAAATTATGTAGAATAGTTCTAAGAATGTCATGAATAGCATACAGAAAATCAAAGACTTCCTAGAAAAGCTAGGAATAAAACAAAATTGTCTCGTGGACATAATTACGCCACTGAAACTAACATACTTGGGCCGCATCAAATCCACAATCGTCTGGAAATAAACGATTCTGGAGGATTCGGCTCCTTGAAGACGAGGAAGAAGAAGAAAGAGATGATAGACACACGACATTAAATATGCTCTGAAGATGGCAGTGAGAGAGGTGAGAGAACTGGCCAAAGATCGAGTCGTACAGACCAGATGTGATGAGAGTGACGTTCAGTAAAAACCAAGCTAGATGATGATTGAAATGAGACGTAACGTAAACATGCTATCCAATACAAATCAAGCTCGCGTAATCCTCAACCAGTTTCCGTTTCTTTTCTTAAATGATATAATACTGAAGCAAGGCCCGTACAGACATGTCCCTAGAGATGTTTGATTGATGTAATATATATCACTATTAATATTGTCCTCATTTTTAAAGCCATTTGGACATGGAAGACACGCGCTCCAAATCTAGCGCATTACTTCAACACGAGCAACACATGGGCTCGTCTGCTATCCAGTAAACTGAAAATAAAAACTTAAATAAAAAATAGATTCTGAGATTATGTCAAAACTTCAGCTTCTCCGCTGATGTATGATCGGAGCTGTGCACTAGTACATCTCAGCTTATGAAATAATTATGCGGCATGGAATTTTGCGTGACGAGTCTTAAAACAATTTTTATGTGTCGGCTAAACAATGTTACATTACTTCAAGAATGTAATGTACTTGACAAAAATTTGGAGGTCAATTAATCTTCTTTTTTTTTTGGTGGGGGGGGGGGGGGGGGGTTGGAGGGGGGTTTGGGGAGGGGAAGATTGACTCGAACGTAGTATAATTTGTCTTTTGAATGTTGCTGAAAATGATATAAAGTTGTTACTTTAAATATGATGAAGATACAGAAGTAGAGATGAAATGTGAGAATTCTTTGGACAACTAAGATTACAAAACTTGTCACGCAAAACACACTTGATCTCAATCTCGATTCACTGATCTGTCCCTACCAAAACACTATTTTTTCAGTGTCGATTCACTGATCTGTCCCGACCAAAACACTATTTTTTTCAGTGTCGATTCACTGATCTGTCCCTACCAAAACACTATTTTTTCAGTGTCGATTCACTGATCTGTCCCGACCAAAACACTATTTTTTTCAGTGTCGATTCACTGATCTGTCCCTACCAAAACACGATCTTTCCAGTGTCGATTCACTGATCTGTCCCTACCAAAACACGATCTTTCCAGTGTCGATTCACTTGTATATATCCCTACTGAAACACAATTTTTCCAGTGTCCACTGATTTGTCCCCATTAAAACACTATTTCCTAGCATTGATTCACTGATTTGTCGTTACTAAAACACGATTTTCCAGTATCGATCTACTGATGTGGAATAAAGAATAGGTCAACTGAATCATCACGCACAGCATAAAACACGGCTATAGTGGATTAATAACTTTATCTGAATGCATTCGCTACAGAAACGGTAACTGTAGGCGCATTATACACTTAACGTGCCTTGGCCCATGTTTGTTTCCTGCATAGATTAATGTGCAGTGGTGGCCTTATGCTTCGTTTGGAGCAACATGAAGGAGAAGCAGATGAAGAATAAGAAAATAATTCTTGATAGCATTTTTATCAATGAAACGCGCTGACAAACGGGATGATAACAGTTCACGCAAGCCACCAATAGTTAGAGAGAATGTTGCTCAGTTCTCATCTGCTTGTTGGTCAGTCCTTAGACTGGTTATAAGTTAATCTAAGCATGTTTCTCCATTTGACCCTATCCTCTGATTGGTCAGTCCTAAGACTGGTTGTAAGTTAATCTAAGCATGTTTCTCCATTTGACCCTATCCTCTGATTGGTCAGTCCTAAGACTGGTTGTAAGTTAATCTAAGCATGTTTCTCCATTTGACCCTATCCTCTGGTTGGTCAGTCCTAAGACTGGTTGTAAGTTAATCTAAGCATGTTTCTCCATTTGACCCTATCCTCTGGTTGGTCAGAATTAAGACTGGTTGTAAGTTTGTCTAAGTATGTCTCTCTATTTGACCCCAACCACTGGTTGGTCAACACCAAGACTGGTTGTAAATTTGTCTAAATATGTGACCCTATCCTCTGCAGCTCTTATTTCAGTATATATTCTTACTTTAATGTCACTGCATACTTGATACGTAAAGATAATCTTGCTTGATCCCTTCCTCATAAGGGATCGTTCCCTCTAGTATCTCCTGTAAAAGACTTCCATGTCGCATATTTTGTTTCTGCCCACTGCATCTTTGTTTTTGCATCATTTTCAATATTTGTTTTTATGCGCCTACCTCAGTGAGGACATTGTCATTGAATCTTCTTTCTGTCCAACTCACTCATTCCTTTCTACTGTATCCCCACATTTCATACGCTTCCAAGCTTCATTCTTCATTGTTTGCCAGTGTCATGTTTCAGTCCCATACAATGCAATTGGCCATTCACAATATGCGCCTGACCTGGTGAAATGAAGGACGTGAGTTAACGAACGATCTCCCGAGACCAGGTCAGGCGCATATTGTTGCGTTACCTCGCGTCCTTCTTTAAACATCGTTGTCCAATTCTTCACGGTTGTCTTTGACACACTTTTGTCTCCATACACTGCCTTCATTCTGCGATGAATGTCAACTAGTCGATATCCTTCGGCTGTTAGAAGCCGAATCACCGCTCGCTGATGAACTCTGGACGGATTTCGTATCACACCCGATCATATTTTCAATGGTCTGCTGATGAAACTATGAGTCGGAGGATAATTCAATTTTGCAAACTTGACGGTTGGTTTGTGCGTATCGTCATGCGCATCGTACGTATGTTCACTTGTTACAGTTTGGTCTGGTTTCATTTGAACACGCCTCTTATGTTGTATAAGGAAATGAATAAACTTTATTTCTTGAGTTCCCTATGGCAACCGTCGTATCCTTGCATTGGGAGAATTAAGAAGCAAAACTAAAGAACACTGACACGTATGTGTTTTTAAACAACAACAAATCGAAGGCCAAAAGAGATCGATAGGGAACTCCGTGGGATCCAGGAAATGTGTTCGCCTAGGGCGCTGTAAGTCGCAGGTTCAAACCACGGTGAAAACTGGAATATTTTCACGAAGATCATCTTGTAAAAATGTCTCCTGATCTCTGATTAGTGAGATACGACACCCGTGTCCAGTAACGCGCACGTTAAAAATCGCTTACCAGTTGGAAATCGAAATGAGTAGGCAAAACAGGCAAAATTCAAGTTAGAAATCTATTCCAGTTATTCTAGGGATTCTCGTCCCACAGAGAATATGTCGGAAAAAGGGGACTGTGTGGTCTTGATTATCTGGTTAGCGCAGCCGCATATATGGCGCCTGGCAGACTGAGGGTCTACCTTGCTCTGATTTACCCTTCCACCACAACCAGTCCCAAAAATAGGCGATCGTATATTTCAGGAGCTACCAATCTAACTGTTGGCAAAAGATACTGGGAATGACATGGCAAGCCACCAGCACAATTTAATCTACATCTCCACATGACGTCTAACAGCACAAGTAGACTCGAGGTAGATTGGAAAATGGATGGATAGATAGATAGATAGATAGATAGATAGATAGATAGATAGATAGATAGATAGATATAGATAGATAGATATATAGGTAGATAGATGGACAGAAAGATGGATGGAAGGACGGATGGAACGATTGATAGATGGAAAGATCAATGGATGAATAGATTGATGGCTGGATGGATGGACAAATAGATATATAGATAGATAGATATATAAGATATATAAGATAGATAGATGGATGGATGGATGGATAGATAGAGATGGAAAAGAAAATACAGGAAGACATGTCAGTCTGCTTGAAACAATAGTAGCATTTGCAGTGCTGAAATTACCGAATGACAAAACAATTATGAAAGGTCGTCAATGTCACTAGACACAACACATGATAATAATAACAAATGATATTTCTTTGAACTCTCTCTCTCTCTCTTTCTCTCTCGCATTCTCTCTCTCTCTCTCTTATATTCGAACACTGAACTTTTTCCTTCTCTCTTATCTCTGATCACGAAGCTCTCATCTCTAGGCTCTCACTCCGAGCTTCCTCTCTGAATTATAATCTCCCTCTCACCTTCTATATCTCTCTCGCTCTCATCTCTGAGAACTGAACTCTCTATCTATGATCACTTTCTCTCAATCCCATCTTTCTCATCTCTTGCTCAATGAGCTCTCCCATCTCTTAGCACTTTCTCCCATTTCTGAGCAGTGAGCTCTGTCTTATCTCTGAGCAATGAGCTCTCCCATCTCTGAGCAATGAGCTCTCCCATCTCTGAGCAATGAGCTTTCCCATCTCTGATCTCTGAGCTCTCCCATTTCTGAGTACTGTTAGCATAACAAGTAATGGGACGATAAACTGAGTGTATAGTAAGTCGCAGGTCCTTTTACAGAACCTCGCTTCTTACAACCGCCACCATTTTGGCTGTTATAAGTTTCTTAGCAAGTGTGCAGTATAGTAGGTTGCCATTACCTTCCGAACGTAGAGGAGCATTTGCCCGAGAAAAAACCCAGTGTCTGCCAAACTGGACACAAGTGGGAATCGAACCCGGAACTTTGGGATTGTGAAAACCGAGCGAGTCTGACCCATAGGCCACGCAACCTCCTTTCCTGAGTGTATAGCAAACCGGTTTTGCCGACAAGTGCAGCTGCATCTGGATTGGTAAATTTACCTGAGCCAATGGGAGCGAAGTGTACGCCAAGGGGAGCGAAGTGTAAGCCAAAGGGAGCGAAGTGTAAGCCAAGGGGAGCGACGTGTAAGCCAAGGGGAGCGAAGTGTAAGCCAAAGTGAGCGAAGGGTAAGCCAAGGGGATGGAAGTGTAAGCTAAAGGGAGCAAAGTGTAAGCCAAGGGGAGTGAAGTGTACGCCAAAGAGAGCGAAGTGTAAGCCAAAAAGGGAACGAAGTGCAAGCCAAAGAGAGCAAAGTGTAAGCCAAGGGGATGGAAGTGTAAGCTAAAGGGAGCAAAGTGTAAGCCAAGGGGAGTGAAGTGTACACCAACGGGAGCGAAGTGTAAGCCAATGGATGCAAAGTGTACGCCAAAGGGAACGAAGTGTACGCCAAGGGGAGCGAAGTGTAAGCCAAGGGGAGTGAATTGTAAGCCAAGGAGAGCGAAGTGCAAGCCAAAGGGGAGCGAAGTGTAAGCCAAAGGGAACGAAGTGTAAGCCAAAGGGACTGATGTGGATCAAGACTGCACTTCACTTCTGAGTAGGGGTCCCTGAAAATATGTAATAAACAGCAGGCTGGCCAACGTGGTGGGGATCGAGAATCCCATTTGAACAATGTCTCGCATTAAACTGCAGCTATGACGGAATTTTTGAGGCTATAAAAAGGCGTTTGGCAGTGTGGATCGAATTATTCTATGGCAACTGTTGAGACACTATAGGATACCAGAGAAGTCCACAACCCTCATCCAGAATATGTACAAAAATACAGTTAGTAGAGCGGTACATGAAAGCGTACTGATTGACAGCTTCGGGGTTGGAACAGAGCTGAGACAGGGATGCCTGCTCTCACCTTTCCTGTTCTTGTTGGCTATAGATTGGATAACGAAAACATCAGTCGAAGGCAACAAAGCTGGTATTCAGTGGACACTATTTTTACAATTGGAGGTCTTGGACTACGCAGATGATCAGGTACATAGTCAAATGCAAGAGAAACTTGATAGAGTGAAAAAACAATATGCCAAACTGGGACTGAATATCCTTAGTCCTTAGTCGACATATACTTCTACAGATGCCCCTGTACAGGTTCCAGCTCTGGTATGAGCTGGATGTAGCAGGGAGAAGGGTTTCCTGCTTAGCAGGCTAGGTTCGAGCAACTTAATACTCCGCTGCGTTGGGACAAGCGCTTACGGAGGGTGGTTAACCGAGGTGTGAATACATCCTAATATACTGAAACACTAAAGTAAAGTAGACCCGCAGACTGTTAGGCGCCATCTATGCTGCTCTAAACAACCCACCTAACCATGACCGGGAGTTATGCAACGTGACACAGTTAGTCGCCTCTTACGACATCCTCTCTGCGAGGCAGTGGTGTTATTCTGGTCCCTGTCATACACAAAGGCCCCAGCAGACCTCTCAAGTTATCAACATGAAGAAAACCAAGCTCCTTAAACTCAACACTAACAGCAAACAACCAACCATGCTGGAGGGAGAGCAGTTGGAGGAAGTGGATACCTTTACCTATACAAAAAAGACTCCAATCCTTAGTTAACAGAGGCGTACGAAGCATAATGGGCATAACGTGGCAGGACATGTTGAGGAATGATGATTTGTGGACAAGGAGCCAACAACAGTCATTAGAACAACAAATTAAGCGAAGAAAGTTGGCCTGGATAGGACATACTCTGCGGAAGGCACAGTCTAACATAGCCAGATCGGTTTTTTTTCCATGGAATCCTCAGGGGAAAAGAGAGATAGGTAGACCCAAAAATACGCGGAGAAGAGAATGTGAGAAGTAGCTAAAATTAAACAAAACACTTGTGAGAGGCAGAAAAAGCAGTACCCAGGACCGTCTACGCTTGCGAGATGTTGTCGAGGGCCTACGTACCAAGAGGAGCGACGGTATTTGATTGATTAGTTGATTGATTGATATGAAGACCAGGGTTTTACCTCCTCAATTACGCCTCAAGATTTAAAACTCGCAACTGTAGTCCGCAACAAAAGACACGTCGTCAATAGTTGAATTCACTCACCACTAGTGACAGCAACAGCAACAAACAACATGGGAGTTACAAATCAACAACTTCTAGACAGTGAGTCTACATATTCCACGATAGGGTCCATCAGAATGGCTCAGCTACAATCATATGATTCCTATCAATCATTCAATCAACGTCCATCGCTTCTTTCTGGAGATATGGTAGTCGACTAAACCTCATCAGTCAGTTTCAATCTTGAGCTCCTCTTTCTGTTTCTCTCCAGCTGAGATAAGAGACCGCAGTTCATTTTCAGTCTCGTCCCCAGGTGTTTCTTGGTCTCTCTTCCTCTTCCCCTGTCAATTTCATGACAACGTCTGTCTGACCACGTTTGACGGTGCCTTACGCAGAGTGTACCCCATCCAACTCCATTTCAAAAGTTTAATCTGCTGCCCCACTGATTGTTGTTGGCTCCTTTCCTCGCCATGTCTTGCCAGCTTATTCCCTCTATCTTCCTAAGACATTTATTGACGAATGGCTGGAGTTTTCACTGGATTCCTTTGTCGTTCTCCAAGAGTCTGCTTCGTATATGAGTAGAAACATGACACCGGAATTAAGCAATCATAAATTGGTATTAGTCTATATTTAGCTGTATTTCCACATATTATTTATAACAGAAATTCTTTCCTTACAAAACGTAAATGCAAAAGGTCAATGCAATGGCTCATACCTTCCCCAGCTGGGTTATTTAAGCCATGGTATTTGACTGATACGTGTGGAATCTACTAAAATTTGTCGACAAACTTTTAGTTACGCCATGACCTACTTGAGATTACAGTTGGCCATGGTTACGCAAACTGCAACGAGGAAGATCACTAATAATCTCTCATTAACATTCAATGACGACATAGGAACTGCGTTAAGAAAAGGCTTGTTACGTAGTACGCATAGCTGACAATAGAGGGACACTCAGAGTGGCAATCTTGTGATTTTATATTTGCAAACGTCCCTTCGATGATCGTCGGTCAATGACATAGAGAGATGTACTGAGTATGTCCTTGATCCAGCATCGTAGTCCAGGACAAAACACAGTAGCACATTTAATCAGCTTTTGGCTACCTGGGACTTGCATGAATCATTATGAATGATATAAAGTTTACCTGCACTTAACTGTCTCAGTTTTGAAAATGTATAAGGTTTACCTTCAGTTACCTAACCCAAATTAGAAATACTCTTAAGTTTATATCTAGTTGACTCAAGTTTACATTCCGCTAATTTTCATTTAGGGACGTATTCAAGTTATAACTTCAGTCAACTCTCTAATTTCAGGAAAACTTTCAAATTCACTAACAATTAACTCTCTATTTAGGGACATTATCAAGTTTATCGTCAGATAAATACGTTATTTGAAGAACATTAACAAGTTTCTCAAGAGCTATTTCTCAATTTTAAGAAAGATATCCAGTATTAGAGTTTAATGTATGCTCTTGTCACCTCCGTGTACCTTTACGCGTGCGAAACTTGGATTCTTAACAGCGGTTCTTGAGCAAAGAATTTGTGCAATGGAGATGAGATGTCTGCGTCGAATTCTCTGCATTTCGTATCTAGACCACGTCATAAATAAAGCTGTTCGGGACATCGTTAAGAGAGATCGACCAATAAAAAGACCTATTGGCTATGGTAAAACCACGAAAGCTCACATGGTCACATGGTATGGACATGTTTCAAGATTGACAAAGGCGATTCTGCAAGGTACTGTGCTTGGGAAGTGTAAGGGCGAGGGATGGGAAGGAGGGAGGGGCGGAAAATGAGATGGGAAGACAGCATCAGAGAGCGGAAGGGAATCTCCATAGTTAGAACAGATGTCATGGAACAAAACCGAGTAAAGTGGCGAGAACTGGTCCAACAATCTGCAGTATTGATGCTCCATGATCTTACAGGTTACTGGACTGATGATGATGATCTAGTATATTCTCAGTAAACTCATTTTTATAACGCTAAAAGTATGCCTTCAGTTAGATCTCATTACCGTTATTCACCAACATTTCTCATTTTATGAATGCTTTAATGTTTACTTAAGGTGAACTTTGATTTTAGGAAACACTATCAAGTTTACCTTGAGAAAATTCATTCTAGGACAGCTATCAAGTTTACCTTGAGAAAACTCATTTTAAGACAGCTATCAAGTTTACTTTGAGGAAACTCATTTTAGGACAGCTATTAAGTTCACCTTGAGAAAACTAATTTTAAGATAGCTATCAAGTTTACCTTAAAAAAACTCATTTTAGGACAGCTATCAAGTTTACCGTCAGAAAAATCATTTTAGGACAGCTATCAAGTTTACCTTAAGAAAACTCATTTTAGGACTGCTATCAAGTTTACCTTAAGAAAACTCATTTTAGGAAACCTATTAAGTTCACCTTGAGAAAACTCATTTTAGGAAAGCTATGAAGTTTATCTTCAGTAAACTCGTTTTAGGAAGCAATCAAGTTCTCCTTTTAGTTAACGTTTCAACTTCTCACACGAAAAACTAGGTAAATATTTTATTCCGTCAACGGAAGTTGCAGACGACTTTTTAATTTCGCACCAATGCAGAGATGGCTGAAACCATAGCAACAGCTTGTCTTGAAAGTGGCGTTGCCTTGAAGGTTTGTCAAAACATGCCAGGTCACGGTGGCACACTGGGTAATGATGACTGTGTGGGGGATGGTTAGTGAAAACAGGTGTGTTTAGATACACCGCCTCTAAGGGTTTTGATGACATGAACGGTTCCATATTTAGAACTGTTACAGACATTGCAAATTTCAGTGTTTGCTCCTACCTCTTTGATTTCACGGTTCACAGGTGTGAAATCCAAGGGCGTAGTCATAACGGTAGGCGCCCTTCCCATGTCGGTACGTTATTATCGTTGGGGGTGAGGGTGGGGGTGCGGAGTGGTTTGAACGCTTATCGTGGTCAACAACAAAAATGAGTTGGTTCCCTGGGCTCTACACTTTTCAGTCCACCTAGCTGTGAGTGTTACTAGCTTGCATACTAAAGTAAGTAGCTTGCCCTTTGTAGAATGTCGCATCTTATAACCGTCAAACTATTCGGCTGTTATAATTTTCTTGGCAAGTGTGCAGTACGATAGGTTGCCATTACGTGAAGGAAGGACACAACAAAATACCCTTATCTGTCAAATTGGGCATGAGCTTGATTCAAACCAGGTGCGCTGGGATTGGGAAACGAACGCTTAACCCCTAGGCCACGCTACCTCGTACTTGAATATTAGAATAATGATATCCAATAAAGCAAGGATGCATGATGGCAGAAAACCAATTGATGCATTAATCCGTTCAGCCCTTCGCCCTGGGGTACCATGACTGTCCAAAGGCGTGAGGCAGATCATAAATCTATCTCGCTAGTGAGCGGTTGCGCGGGTGGTTATAGTTGTACGGCTAGCAGAACAACACTATCCTCATCTATCTAACATCAGATATGCTGACCACATTGCCGGCCCAGCCGTATCTCATATTGATCACAGAGTCGACGACATTCTAGAACTATTTGACATGGTACACCTCGACATTTTGGGTGTGGTCTTTCAAGGATATATTTACAATTCTTCGCTCCTTTGGTCTTTCGATACCACGATGACTATCCCTAGATCTGCCTGGCCCATCGTCGCCCAGAACATCCACGAAGATGCCGACACAGTCTTGGGTCGTAGAAAGACCATCCAGAAACCCTGACTGATAATTTACACACTTGCAATCCTAGAAGTAAAGAGTTCGGCTAGGACCAGGGGCGACCACCCTGTGCGACGCCGCATAGTGCGCATTGACACGAGAGCCACATTTCGCGCGATAAAAGCTCTCATCTCCGACCCTTCCCAACGTTCCTCTGTCACCCCACATTGCCTGAATAGGTCCGATGTATCCCCCTGCACATCAAGAGAGGAAATAGTCAGCAGGTGGGTCGAACATTACAACGCAGTCTTGAACGAGCCTCTGGTCGGATCAACTGCAATGAGTCTCCTACCCGCAACTCCTGACACTGACACTACCATTACTGAGATAAAGGCAGCCATAGAAACACTGAAAGATGGCAGAGCCATGGACCCGACACTATTCTACCTGAGCTATTAAAGTACGGCCTGGAAACGATGACCACCACCCTGCACCAACTCTTCGCAACGATGGCGAATACTGGCCAAGTGTCCGCGGCACGGTCGACGGAATAATCATTTTACTGCAGAGGGAAAGGGTTCACGA
This sequence comes from Ariolimax columbianus, assembly GCA_036924085.1. NCBI lineage: Eukaryota > Metazoa > Mollusca > Gastropoda > Stylommatophora > Arionidae > Ariolimax > Ariolimax columbianus. Next base: position 69,437,845 of record JAVGWX010000003.1, read on the forward strand.
CCGGAATGCGGTAATTACAGGCCTATTACCCTACTGATCGTTCCCAGCAAGGTATTCGCACATGTGCTGCTCTCTAGACTACATGTGCTGCTCTCTAGACTACATGTGCTGCTCTCCAGACTACATGTGTTGCTCTCCAGACTACATGTGCTGCTCTCTAGACTACATGTGCTCCTCTCCAGACTACATGTGCTGCTCTCTAGACTACATGTGCTGCTCTCCAGACTACATGTGCTGCTCTCCAGACTACATGTGCTGCTCTCTAGACTACATGTGCTGCTCTCTAGACTACATGTGCTGCTCTCTAGACTACATGTGCTGTTCTCCAGACTACATGTGCTGCTCTCCAGACTACATGTGCTGCTCTCCAGACTACATGTGCTGTTCTCCAGACTACATGTGCTGCTCTCCAGACTACATGTGCTGCTCTCCAGACTACATGTGCTGCTCTCCAGACTACATGTGCTGCTCTTTAGACTACATCCCCTGTGTAACGTGACATCGCCGCCACAAAGTCAGGGTTCACCACCCCTCGTTCCACCATTGATGACAATCTCGCCATCCGCCTCCTCATGGAACTGCACTAAGAGTTTGACAGTCCACGTCACGTCGCCTACGTTGACCTACGGACTGTATTCGATCCTGTGGAAAGACACGCCCTGTGAAAGGCCCTACGATATAGTCTGTATCTTAGGCATCAAGCGGACAATACTGGAGGAGTTATATAGTCACATCAGCGCCAAAATTCGGCCCAAGCCGGATCTATCGAAGGAGTTCTCTACATCATCCGGTGCCCGACAGGGCTGCTTCCTCCCCCCCCCCCCGCGTTTTTCTGTTGTGCCATGGACTGGATCCTCACACAGTTTTCTGCACACAACCCAGGGGTCCCTGTCGGCGATTTCCTGGTAACCGATCTCGTCTACGCCGATGACGTCGTCATACCGGGTAGCGATTATCAGGCCCTGGTACTCCCCTAAAGGAAATAGATAGTTCAGCTATCCACCTAGGCTTGCACCTCCCATTGACGGATACGAAAATTCAAAACCTCAGCAAAGGCCACTCTGCGATAAGCATAACCATGGACGATAACTCTGTTGTCTACATGGGCAGCAGACAGTCAGGCACGCAGGAGTCACAACTTCACCCGTAGGATGGGCTTAGCGGCTTTATCCATGCACTTGCTCTGCAAAGGCTGGTCCCAGCGAATGCTCTCCCTGGAGACCAGCCATCGTATATACTCCTCCTGTATTATCTCATGCTCCTGTACAGCTCCGAGACACTACTACACTACAGCTTGACCGGCAACATCTTGAGGTCTTCCCCCTGCGTAACCAGAGGTCCATGCCTTGGATCCACTGGCACGGTCTGATTTTCGACAGTGGAGTGACGTACTCAACTTGCAGGCATTGTCTCAGTGATTGATCGTCGCCACCACTCCCGCTTCATTCACGTTGTGCGCCTCCCTCGGGAAGTCCCTGTCCACGAGATGATCCTGTGGGCTGTGGGAGCGTGGCACGATAAGACGACCTGCTCATACCGGAGACGCCCTCAGGGTTGATCTCGCAGCACATGTCTGAAACAGATCGCCACTTCCCCAACAGAACTGCAGGGCGTCTGGGACGCCACCATCAGACGTGGTCATGGACATGGTCATTCGACGCATTGGGCCCTATCTCCTAAGCGTACTTTTGATTGACTAATGCCTCTCTCCGCATCTGATTTCAGTATACTCCAATTCTAACACACATAAACGTGCTTGGATAACAATTATATTGAAATAATGAGCTCTCGCCTTGAGGTCCGTCGTCAGCTGGAGTATCGGTTTAATTCGGTTCATTCTGAGCTCATTCGCCGCTCTCCTATGCCAGATACCCTTGCCAGTTGAATGGCTGTTGTTGATATTTTGGCCAAGGTGATTAACACATTGTTCGATGGGCTTGTTTTCCAGTCGCAGAGTCTACAGAAGACATATATTGTTCAGAAGATACTGTGACGTTTTTCTACACTTAGTTTGGCAAGACAATGAAGAACGGAACGTGCCTCCCCACCTTCGAAACAACCAGAGAAAACAGTGAGAGTGGGACCTCGATACTATCGCTAAAAAATGCTGAGATCTCGTACAATGTAGTCTCTAACACTTTATCCCAGACGACAAGTACGGCTATTGGATTACCTTTACCTTTTAACTCCAAGAAACCTCTGTATGTGACGCCTGATTGATTTTCAGTGATCTATTGTTGATGAATCGATCGTACATGAGAAATATTACATCGTGCGACATGAAGTGCCTGAAAAACGTCATTAATGTCGCGAAGAAATAAGATGGATTGATAAATGATATCAGAAATATTGTGGGAACCACGTCACGTGCCAAATTCTTCCTCTTCTTCTTCTGGTTTTTTAAAAGATTTTTAACAAGGGCAGTCATGAGGGCATTAGAAGTCCCAGAGCGGATAATTACTTTATACGCGGCCTGCAGACATAACCTTCAAACATTAAATTACTTGGTGGGAATCTATTGTCCTGACTGACCATGTTGGTGTTGAAGACAAATTCGCTCTCCCAGGACTTAGCACAGAAAGATCAATCTCATCGTCGGGTTTCGCAGCAAACACATCATCACATAATGGCCTCCACTAACTACAGAGTACATGCAACTTCCTAAACTACAAAGTACATGCACCTTCCTCAACTACAAAGTACATGCACCTTCCTCAACTACAAAGTACAATCAACTTCCTCAACTACAAAGTTCAAGCAACTTCCACAACTACAAAGTACAAGCAACTTTCTCAACTACAAAGCACAAGCAACTTCCTCAACTACAAAGTACAAGCAACTTCCTCAACTACAAAGTACAAGCAACTTCCTCAACTACAAAGTACAAGCAACTTCGTCAACCTGACACTGACTGTGAAAAAACCAACAGCCAGATGTGAAAATGTCGATAAGACCTATTTTCTAAGAGAGACATCTCTGATACCAAACAGATGGACGTCTCGCAGGTCGGCTGGGGATAGCCGTATGCTACTGGTGCAGCCCCAAACCAAATATTTTGAACACAGTGCAACACAACCCTCTCCTCTTAAAGACAAGAAACAGACTTGGCATTCTTGGATCCGTTGAAGTAATTCTCTGTCGCAGACTTGACATTCTTCGATACATTGAAGTAAGTGTCTGACACAGACTTGACATTCTTGGATACATTGATGTAAGTGTCTGACACAGACTTGACATTCTTGGATACATTGATGTAAGTGTCTGACACAGACTTGACATTCTTTGATCCATTGATGTAAGTGTCTGACACAGACTTGACATTCTTGGATCCATTGATGTAAGTGTCTGACACAGGCTTGACATTCTTGGATCCATTGATGTAAATATCTGACATAGACTAGACATTGTTGGATTCACTGATGTAAGTGTCTGACACAGACTTGACATTGTTGGATTCATTACTGTAGATGTATGACACAGACTAGACATTGTTTGATTCATTGTTGTAGATGTCTGACACAGACTATACATTGCTAGAATCACTGATGCAGATGTCTAGCACATATTTAACATGTCTGACACAAACTTGACATTGTTGGATCTATAGATGTGGATGTTTGACACAGATGTTGATTTTGTTGGATCCACTAATGAAGATGTCTGACACGCTGTCTTACCTTGTTGGAACTGTTGAATTTTGGCACAGACTTGACTTTGTTGGATCTATTTATATGGATGTTTTACACAGACTTGACTTTGTTGGATCTATTGACATGGATGTCTTACACTGTTTTTTACTTTGTTGCAATCAATGATGTGGATAAATGAACACGCTAGAGGTTGTTGGATACATTGATGTTAGTGACTTATACAGACTTGACTTTGTTGGATCTTTTAATGTGGGTGTCTCAAACAAAATTGACTTTGTTGGATCCGTTGATGTAGGTCTGATATAGACCTGACTCTGTTGGATCTACTGATGTGGATGTCTGACACATACTTGACTCTGTTGGATCTATTGATGTGGATGTCTGATATAGACTTGACTTTGTTGAGTCCATTGATGGTGAAGTCTGATAATGAGCAAGGAACAAGTCTATCCTCTATAAACAGAGCTACATACGCAATCAACATAATCTTGCAGAAATAAATTAGTAAGGCATCCCGTAAACAGACACGAGGATTACATATATACTGAGAGACGTGGAACTTTTCGCTAAGGAACTTAAACAATCACATGTACGGATTAGAGGATAACACAAATAATTTAGTTTAGATCACTGATATTTAGTTAAATCAATCAATATCGATCTTTTTGATAACGCCACTGCAATATATCGATCAACAACTTACAGGTTGCAGAATATTGAAACCACATTCGGAGTGAGCAGGGTGCACTGTATACAGCCTTATCAGCTATATGGTACTTAGGGAGGAAAGAACAAGACTACACGTAGAATAAGGTGACTAGCGAGGATTGCTTTTTAAAACGAGTTGATGCAGTATACGTCACAATCATTACTTGGATACATGCTTAGTGGAAGTCGGTAGTCAGTTATCTGGTTCAATGTTTTATACGGATGGAAATATGGACAAGAGGAAGAAACAAAACAGAAGAGGACTAAGAAGAAAAGGAAGAAGAAGAGGTAGAAGAAGAAGAGGAAGAAGAAGAAGAAAAAGAAAAATAAGAAGAAGTATAATAAGAGAAGGAGGAAGAAGAAGAACAAAAAGAAGAAAATTAAGAGAAAGAAGAAGAGGAAGAAGAAGAAAAAGAGGTAAAAGAAGAAGAGGAAGAAACAGAAGAAGAAAAAGAGGAAAACGTACTAGAAGAAGAAAAAGAGGAAGAAGACGTGGTAGAAATAAAAGAAGAGGAAAAAGAAGAGGAAGAAATAGAAGAAGAAAAAGAGAAAGGAGAAGAAGAGAAAGAAGAAGCATAAGAAGAAGAAGAAGTTGATGACGAAGATGAAGAAGAATCGTAAGAAAAAGAAGAGGAAGCAAAAGGGAGAAGAAGAGGAAGAAGAAGAGGAAGAAGAAGCAAAGAAGAAATAGAAGAAAAAAAGAAGAGAAAGCGGAAGAAGAAGACGAAGAAAGACACGTATATTACTCTTACTGTAGCCACGAGCTGGTCAGTAAGGGTGGCAATATAAGAAAATAATACATATAAGCTGTAGTGGTATTAAATGGCAACAAGTAAATACAAACAAAAACAGGTAATGGTTCAGTGACTGCACCAGCACAGAAACAATACGATTCCTACGTTACACCCACAAAACCTTCGTCAGTGACAAAAAGAAACAAAAACATAACAAAAAATAAAACCTGATGTAATATTAGCGTTTAATTTGGCACCTAACATGATGTGCCAGAGAAGTGTGTGACACTGTATGCCAATTATGAAATAGAGTGGGCCAAGCTATAAATGGTCAATATGATTGCACTCAGACAAAAGCAGCAGTTTTTTGGTGAGTTGTTCATATTTCGACTATTGTGCCTGTGTGTAATTATATCAGTAATTATCTATTACCTGGCAGTACTGGTTGTTGCTTTGAGTAACTGTATTATTACAGCAGGTCGTCAAATACACATCATGCGATGGCGACATCTTGTTATCAAAATCTGAAGTATGGATGATTGGCAAATATAAGCTGAACACTATATTTCCAAACCACATAATTGAACAGATTTTACACTGGTATTAAATAATTCATTCGGCATTACTTTGAGACTGTGTGTGTATGTAAAATGTTGCCCCAATCGTTTACTCAATGCCTATGTATCATGAGTGAGAAAATCTTAAAGAAATTAACAGCAAAATACACGCAATTCCAATGGGAAGAATATTAATAAAAGTAGAAAATTGTGTACTAAGAAAGTTTTGTATATTGTCCAAAATATTGCAATAGCCGATATATCAGCAATGCGACACTGAAAAAATCACTATCCGATATATCAGCTAGAACTGGTTGAAATAGTTCATCAGTGCGGTATTACTGTACTATAAGAATACTACTGAGTTACATGTTCGTGAAAGATAAGTTAATGCAAATATGGCAGAATCCCATAACCAGTTCGATTCCATCAATCAGACATATATAAACTAGGTGCGCTCTGAAAGGAATGCCTATTTTATTCTTTGAAAATCATAACAGATAAATAGAGCACAATAACACCATGTGATAAAGCAATGTATGTCTTTCAAACAACTATTTTTCAACATAGTCCCCAACCTAGGCTATAGATTTTCTCCAACAGTGAACAATAGCATACATTCTGCGATCGTAAACATTTTATGTTCCTGTGTGAGCATTAGTGGGACTCATCATCACGTAGCATGTCCTTTGTAGAACGTCTCTCGCATAACAGTCTGTCTGAAAGAAACTCGTTCCCTTGCCAAAACTCCAGCCTCTGTCACAGTCATACCCAGGCATTCCTGGATATCTTGGTGCCATCGTCTTCTTGGTCTACCCCTTCCTCTTTTGCCTGACACCATACCTTCCATCACCGTTCTCTCAAGGCCGTTGTGTCTCTTGATGTGACCAAAGTATTTGCATTTTCTAGCCAAAATGGAATTGATAAACCAGTTCTCTTCTATGCTCAACTCTTGCCGAATGTCTACATTTGTTTTTTTTCTCTGTCCATGGTATTCTGAGGATCTTTCTGTAATATTATGACTCGAAGGATTCGATTCTTTATCTAGAAGTTTTGGTAATCGTCCATGATTCGCAGCGATAAGTTGCCACAGGAAAAAAACACAGGATGTCAGGACTTTTACTTTTATCATTTTGTTGGTGCTCTGCCATAATTTCTTCAGGCTGTTCAGTCTCTGCATTACCATAGCTAGTCCTCTACCGATTTCTTTCGAGCAGTCGCCATTTCTGTAAATTCTGGAGCCCAAATATTCAAAATGTGTGACCTGAACTATTTCCTCACCACCCACTGTAAATTTATGCTGACATTGTGTTTTGTCGGTGGTCATTATCTTTGTTTTATTTATGTTTAAAAACAGGTTTCGACCTTTACTATGTCCATTTACCGCTGAAAATAGCTGCTCTAGCCCTTCTGCAATTCTTGATAGTATCACTGTGTCTTCTGCGTATCGTAACTTTGTGATATCCCAACATTGCCACCATCGTTTCAAACGCATCGAAGTCGATATCCAGCTGGGTAGACAGTTTCCTGGTCGTAATCCTCAGATTTGCGCGGATGATCTGATCAAGACGTTCTTCGTTGATTGGTGTGACAGCTGTACATGGCCGTCCGGAACATGTCCTGTCCTTCATATCGCTTTCCCTACAGCTAAAACGCAAAACCCACTTCTTCATTGTGCTAACATGAATTGTTTGGTCCCCGTAAACGTTCAGCAAGCGTCGATGAATGTCAATTGGTGCAACTTTCTACGCATTGAGGAACTCAATAACGCACAACTATTTATAACGCACTTCCATGACAGACGCCATTTTGTCAGACTGCTCTTCCACTATCACCCGTCAGACGGAAACATAATTTTACGGATAGTGTTGGTAAGGTTCCAAATTTACTGCCATACTGACAAAATCCACTTCTGACTTCGTGGCACTCTATAATAAAATAGGAGACATTACTTTCGGAGTGCCTCTCGTTTAATATATTTTCGATATGCTTGAAAATAGGATTTCATGTCCATTACAGCTAAATGCGATAGAAACTATAGACTTTGTGACAAAGAATACGACAACAGTCAAAACAACTGGAGATTAAAGACCTTTAGACTAACAGAACACCCGAAGGAAGAAGGCTAGCCATTTCATAAGACATGCACTGGTTTGGAACCACCAGGGTAAAATATATACGAGAAAAGCTAACGGGTTAGGAGAGGGACATTTGAACAAAAAGCCAAGGCAACGGATATTTCACAAGGTCAGCTCAAGGAAAAGGCTCAAAATATGATAGAGGTCAATGTTCTTAAATAGCTGACACAGACCAAAGGAGCGATTACTGTGTTCTGTCACCAACACTAGTGATTAGCTCCCTCTAGCTACAGTTGTCTCTATGTTATGTTAAAATCGATATCACTGCACATCGTAAAATTGTATCGTTCTGTACTGTTAACCACTCTGCTGCATGCATGTGAAACATGGACAGTGTATAGCAGACACACTGGACAATGTATTGCATACGCCAGACAGTTAAATTGTTTTTGCATGAGGTGTCTGCCCAAGCTGGTCAAGATCAGGTGAAAGGACAAATTGTCTAACTCTGACATTCTTAATAAGACTAGCATGTTTAGGATCGAAACGCTTCTGTAAAACGCCCAGATAAGATGAACGGGACATGTTCGAATGCCAGATGAGCAACTTCCCAAGCAACTGCTAGACCATGAGCTCAGAACTAGCAGACGTTCATCCTCGCCGAGGCTCGGAGAAAGCAAGCCGTCGAAAAGATCAGAACGGACGACAATTCCAATTCGACATTTCACACGTGAGCTTTGGGTTCGTCAGAGTCTGCCGTGCCAAGATTGGACATTGAAATGAAATCACATCTAGTAGCAGAATTCTGATGCTGTCGCTATTTTCGCTTGCGATAAGTAACTATTATTATTATTAGGTGTTCTCTCTCTCTCTCTCTCTCTCATCAATTCTCGAGGGGAATGGAAATTAATTGCTCCAGCAGTTATTAGATAGCGCACACTCTTGCTCTGCCCTCTAAGGCGCCCATCTCTGCTGAACTCACGTTAAATGTCAAACTCCTGCTGTCTGTCGATCACCAATTCATTACGTGCCCTGTCAACAACCAGCAGGTGGTCATTGAGTACGTTTCCCCTTATCGATTTGTAATGTTCCCACAATGACGGCCACACATAATAGTAAGAGTAACATGTGTATAAGTCTGTACTTCTTCCTGTCTCTTTTCGCTCAGTCGGAATTACAAAATTGCCTTGTTGTTGTTGTTAATATTGTTCAAAGTTTCTTGTACTTACCAGTTCACTTTTGATGAAGTTTATTTAATAGCGGGTTACAGTGGATTACTGAATTACCTGTCCTGCAGCGGTTCAGCGGCCGTAAAAACCGATGCCGGTCCAAACGTCTCATCCAACGGTCTCTATAATGGACCACGGTCATCAGTAGCGTCGTGAATGTTGTTGCGTAATGCAATGAAGTCAGACCAACACAATGGTGGTCCCACCAGTGGGGGTTCTATGTCTCGCGGGTACCATGTGGCTGTCGATGTGCTAAATCGATCGTCCGATCTTCGCAACAAGAAGTCTTCCCAACGATGTCTGACATTGTCTGCATAAGAAACCGCATTTTCCATCAGGGACATCTGACATATGTCAGAGTTTTGTTAACTATTTTGTACTCCGGCTTTGAAGCATGATGTCGACCGTGCCTCTCTTAAGGAAGGCTTGTGTCACTCTGAGTTTGGACTCCATCCATTTTGTGAGTTACTAGTTTCCGCTGCATAGCACATTACAGGTAGTAAGTACTGTGAAGTTGAGGAGCAAGGTGCACCGGCTCTGATCTTCATTGTTCTCCAGAACAAGCTTCGTGGACGAGAAAGCTGCCCAGTCCACGCGACGCCGTCTTATCAACTTTAGGTCGATCTGCATTTTACACTGACTCTTCTTAAGTCCCTTAAAATAAGTCGAGGCTGCGGTGGCATTGTGATGGCTCCTGCAATATTTTGTTTTACATAACAAGGTTGCTAGAGCCATACACGGCCACGGTTTAGCAGCCGTTTAGAACATGATTGAAATATAGCAGTGGTCATATTCCGCTCGCCCCGGGTTCCCACTAGTGCTGTCAACTGTGCACTGCTCATTATGACTATGGATTATGCGACTAGACCGCCTAACATTAACCGTGATCAACGTAATGGATTATTACTTTCTGCGTACTGGTTACTGATGCATGATAATGAAAAACGATTGTGGAAACATGCAGCATATGTAAGCAACAGCTGTTTTAGATATGATACCCCCCATAAACATAGTAAGAACTGTCAATACGAACAATGAAGAGGATTATTTACAAGGTATGTATCACCAGAGGTAATTACAGAATATAGTAAGTGTCGATTTCTTGTTAGCAGCTCTATATGAATGAACAATGTTACAAACAGAAATGCAAGTCCTGAAAGGATTCAATGTTAGTTAATAAATGGACTCATTTGTGCACATGATACACATAGTGATAAAAAAAAAAACCCAAAAAGCTTAACTCAAATTTTAAATTCTTCTTTTTTGTCCATGTTCTTTCTCAAACTTACCGCCACAAAGCCATGGCATAGACTTCACAAGTAGGAGGATTGCGCCGACAGGCGCAAAATTAAAAAACCACAGTACAACGCGCACCGGGGAACAGAGAAATAAGGCGAACGAAAAAAAAATACATCCCGCAGAATGCTGATGAAGGTGGACCGCGGTCCTCCTGGCGGTTTTGCTATGCTTGACTTCATCTGCGTGGCGCTCACTACTATGGGATGACATCGATCCAAATCTCGTCAGCCAGGCTGCCTTGAAAACAGTCTGTTTCCAGGGAACACTACATAGAACAGAGATTGTGGCCTTAGACGAGACATCCTGGTCAGTATTTCGTACCTGACTAGACTAGTATCGGAGGGTAATGACACGAAGGTTGGAAGGACTACTTGGAGATGCACGGCGAAGAACGAGCTTTTATGTGCATGTCTGAAAGAGGGCACTGCGCGAGATGTTGCTATATACAGAAAGGCATGGAAAGTCTCGTAGAAGTCTCATATGCCATAGGGAAACGTCTGGTTAGGAAAAACATGACCCTCACCTCGGCTTCCCCGTACTCGCTGGAAATGGGCTGTTTTCGTGGAATCTGGCTAACGAGACGAGGGATCGACGTGATTCCCGTAGTAGTGAGCGACACACAGAGGAAGTCAAACATAGCACAACTAACTGGCGGACCCCGATGCACCTTCATCAGCTCGCTCGGAATGTGAGAAAATCTACAACAGCCCGCCACTAAAAGTAATTTTCAGTGCGCACAGAGTAATTCTACTCATTGTGGGCATTCTACAACAGCAACAACAACAATAAAAAGCATTAGGAAAAATATCATAAATGTAGGTAGAACATTAATACAGCTGTTCAACCTTGACGACCCACTAAGAGCCAGAGATCTGTTACATCTTTGTTTCATTAAATGTTCAATGTTTATGTTTTCGAAATTACGTTTCCATGAACACATTGCATAATCTTGAACGAGCACAGGTTTTCACGGAAAACCAAGCCAACGGATTTATTAAACATGTGTAATTTCCCTTAGTTCAAAGCTGCGTATTCACCAGTCGTGTGTGATTCCAGTGCTATTGTATGGAGCCGAAACCTGGACTCTGTTGAAAAAGGATATTTTAAGACTCGAGCCCTTTCATATGCGCAATCAGCGACGTATTCTTGGAATTCGTTGGTACGATCTCGAGGTCTCTACCATGACTAATCTCCCAGCTGTATCAGATGTCCTGAACAGTCGTCGCCTTTCCTTGTTTGGACATGTTGTCCGACTGGATCGAGAAGTTCCAGCTCACCAGATCCTTCTCAAAGCAGTTCAAAGTGCTGATGATATCCAACCAGTTGACTGGAAGCGCAGGCGAGGCCGACCCCGAAACATGCGGCTTTAACAGATAGATAACTTCCCCCCTTGCTATAGATACTGTCTGGCAGAGCTGCGTTTTGACTGGTCATGGTGGCGTTCGACCGACTCAACGGGCCACAGATGCCTAGGAGAACATTATTATTATTATTTTTAGTTCACCATCCTGATGTACAGTTCCGAAACTTGGACTATTTTCCAGTGTAACAAGAAGCGCACGTGCAATGGAATGGAAAATGTGGACAATTCCAGGAACTGAGTTGTAAACAAAGAATACTTTTTCGTGACAACGATCCCAAGACAAGTATTTATCTGTACTCGGGTAACATGTATAACGAACAACAAACCAGAAAGCGAAGTAACGGGCAGACTATATTGATAGGAAGGTTAGCAAGTAATTGAGTCTATACATCTTTCTGGATCGAACGATCTATTTTCCACAGTTGCAATTGTTGAATGAGGAAAGGTGTGACATTGTTGTTTGGGAGAGGAGGGGGGGAGGGGTTGTTACGCTGGTCTAGCCCCTTAACTCAACTCTCTCTCTCTTTCTGTCTCTCTCTATTTCTCTCTCTCTGTGTCCCGAGTGGTC